>CAOKZL010002143.1:0-374659 GCA_948472985.1 Iguana delicatissima
CACTATTGTTAATTCGGCTCTGATTCCATCATGCAAAGTTGTGACCTTTCCGAGATATTGTCTCACACCCGAAACTCATTGTTGTTCCCTGAGTAAGGCATAGCCCTCAGTCACAATTCACCCTATAAAAAACCTTGATTCCAAGACCTTCTTCGGATCGCTCGGCCCGCTCCAGAGTTCCATCCCACCTTGCTGCCATTTCGTTTGGCAAGCTCCCCTCAGCTAATCGAGCTGAGATTCTTCTCTGCATCCCTGGTTTCTCTTTTAAGGTCCAGGACGACGAGACAGGTGTCGTATCACCCATTTCCCTCTGAAAATCTCTATCCCTAATTCAGTCTCTGATTCCTTAGTTATCTGTGTGACTGTGGTGTCTTTAATATTTGTCTGTATTCAATAAAACATCATTTTTATTACTGTAAACCCATCTGGCTGCTTGACTGACCTGACCCGGTAGACGCTGTGTTGCAAGATCCTGCTAAGTTACCCTGCCTCTTGCTAGCTTAAGTGAGTGCTCCAGCTAATTTTCCCCAGGGTTGTGTTTTCATTGTTTGGTTATTTAGGTGTCCCTCCTGGGACCCCCAGAGAACAGGGTAACACAGCACTCAAATCACTATACCACACTGGCTATCATTACCATGATGTAAATTTGGAGTAAAAATTCACGGTCTGGGCTGTGCTTTCTTAAGGCTGGCTTTTCTTTTTCAAACCTGAGCTAGTAACCTCTGGAGCAGTATAACCTCTGAAGCAGATTGTAATGTCTGAAGCAGTGAGGCATGGCCAACCAGCCAAAAGTGTTAGATTCCATTTGATGTGGACTAAATTAATTATACTTTATAGTAAGAATGAAATAGTATGTGAAATGGATAGGCAATATGTCAGTGAAATACATATGCATTAATACAACGAAATTAATGTGCAATCTCTCATGTACAGCTATTGCAAGATAGAGGAAATGTAGTCTGGTTTCAATGGCTCATGCATGACCACATATCTTACTATTGGGCTATCTTGGTTTTCTAGGTAACAGTACTGTATAGTGGAAGTGGACAGAATGGGCCATTTCTCAATTTTTTATGAGCTTTTTATGAGCTTTTCATGAGCCTTAAACTCTGATATCTTCAACTGAAAAAAACCCAATCATGTAGCACTTGAAGTGACACCTACCTATGAATCTGGACAACTGTTAAACTGCTTAACTTGATCATAGAATCATAGAGTTGGAAGAGACCACAAGAGCCAGTAAGCCCAATCCCTGCCATTCAGGAATACACAATTAAAGCATTCCTGAGAGATGGGCATCAAGCCTTTGTTTAAAAGCTTCTGAAGAAGGAGACTCCACCACACTCAGAAACAGTGTATTCTATTGTCAGACTGTTTTTACTGCTAGAAGGTTCTTCCTAACGGTGAGATAGAATCTCTTTTCCTGAAGTTTGAAGCCATTGCTCTGTGTCCTAGTCTCTGGAGCAGCAGCAAACAGGCTTGCTCCATCCTCCGTATGACATTCCTTCAAATATATAAACATAGCTATCATGTCACCTATTAACCTTCTCTTCTCCACATCTCCTAAGCCACTCCTCATAGGTCTTCATGGATTTCAGACCTTCTACCAGTTTGGTGGCCATTCTCTGGTCATATTCCAGCTTATCAATATCATTCTTGAGCTTTGGAGCCCAGAACTGAACACAGTATTCCAGGTGGCATCTGACCAAAGCACAAGAGAGTGGGGTTATTACTTCCTTTGATCTAGACACTATATTCCTATTGATGCAGCCCAGAATTGTATTGGCTTTTTTAAGCTGCTGCATCACACTGTTGACTCATGTTCAGCTTGTGGTTTATTAAGACTCATAGATCCCTTTCTCATGTACTGTGGACAAGCCATGTGTCACCCATCTTATATCTGTGCATTTAGTTTTTTTTGCCCAAGTATATGACCTTACACTTCTTGTTGAAATTCATTTTGTTAGTTTTGGTCAACAACTCTCTGATCTGTTGAGGTCATTTTGAATTCTGATTCTATTCTCTGGGGTGTTAGCTCCTGCTCCTAACTGGGTTTCATCCTCAAATTTGATAAGAATGCCCTCTGTTTCCTCATCCAAGTAACTGATAAAGATGTTGAATAGCACTGGACCCAGGACAGAATCCTATGCCACCCCACTAGTCACTTCTCTCCAGGAAGAAGAGAAGCCATTGGTGAGCACTCTTTGGGTTTGGTTGGTCAGCCAGTTGAAAATCCACCTGACATATTGTCTATCCCTGATTTTACTATATTGTTTGCACAATATCACAGGGAATCCTGTTAAAGCCCTTACTGAAGTCAAGATATGCTATTTCTTCCCTTCGTCCTTTCATCTACCAAGCTAGTAACTCTATTTAAAACGAAAAAGAATTGAGATTAGTCTGGTATGACTTCTTTTTGACTTTTAGTGATCCTGACATTCCTTTCTAAGGCTCTTTTTGCACGGCATTTGCCATGCGAAAGAGCCTCTTGAGTGTCACGTGAATGTGAGGAGCAGTCCACATGATGCACTCACAATAGCGCAATGTTCCAGGATCTGGCAGGCACCGCTCACGCACTTTTTCATTTTTGGCTTTGAGCCGAAAATGGTGCGTAATCGCGCATCGCTCTGGGGCCCCACAAGCACTTGCCGTGTGTGTGGAGCTCCGGAGCTGCGGCGCTCACACTTCCTGCCCCAGCGCAACCTGGGAAATTCCCAGGCTGCACTGTGAAGGAAGAGGCAGGGCTCTTGCGTGAGCGGGCAGCAGCTGCAGAGTTGAAGGAACCGGGAAACGAGAACCTCTTGCTAGGGCTGCTCGTGTGATCCCCGCACCCCAGCTCCATGAAAAGGTGCGTTGCAGAAAGGGCCTATGTGCTCACAACTGTCTGTTTAATGATCTGCTCTAGAATTCTTTCCAGTATTGATATCAAGCTGACTGGGAGGTAATTGTCTGAGTCCTCCCCCCCCCTTGTTGAAGATGGGGACAATATTTGCCCTCCTTGAGTCTGCTGGTGTTACCTCAGAATGGGTGACTCAGGGGTCTACCTGTGATGCCAGTACCTCCTTGAAACAGTGGGGAATGTTAACCCAAAGGGGAAGCCTGTGAGAGAGAGGTAACCTAACTGGATCTTTTAGACCTGTGTATACCACAACTAATGCAGGAGTACCAGCCAAAGATTCAAAAAATAATTATTTTATTGGAGCAATTATCAATCACACAGACACAAGATTCAAGCAGTCTCACAATCATGCAAGACTAACTGAAGGAAAGGGAGGAAGAACTGGATAGTGAGAAGTTAGGGTGTAGTGGGTGATATTAACCTATCCGAAAAGAAGAGACAAGCAATATAGGCCAGACTAAAGGCTTTTTCGCACCTTACCTTTTCGTGGCACTGGGGTGCGGGGATCGTGTGAGCAGCCTCTTGTGAGAGGCTTTCATGATCCCACTGCTTCAGATCTGCAGCCACTACCTGCTATCGAGCAGGCAGCATGAGGGCTCCTCCTCTTCCTTCCGCAGCACAGCCTGGGATTTTCCAAGGCTGTGATGGGCCAGGAAGCATGAGGCTCCGCACGCACAGTAAGTGCGCGCGGGGCCCTGGAGCGATGCGCGATCGCACACTATTTTCAGCGAGAAACCAAAAATGAAATAGTGCACGATTGGAGCCTGCTGGCCCTGGCAGCATCGCACAATTGTGAAGACATCATGTGGACAACTCCTCTCAATTGCGCGATCTTCCAGAGGCCCTTTCGCATGGCGAATGCCGTGCGAAAAGGACCTAAGAGTTCGAGGGTAGTACCAGAATGGGGAACAGAGCAGCAGAGTGATGGCCTATGTCCAGACTATTATGAGCTAACTGATTCAGAGTCAGTATTTAAATACTCCTTTTCCGCCCTGAAGGGGAAAGTGTTAATGACTCTCTGGCAAAGCAGACAATGGGAGTCAGCAGAGTAGATAGTGGAGTCTGGAATGAGCTAATGGAGTTAGCATTAGGTGACAAAGAGCTGATGGGAATTGTGATAGCTCCTTAATGACGGGACAGCTGTGGGGACAAAAGCAGAGAAAGTAATACTTCTGCATAGAAATATTGTTTTCTGTATAGAAATAGCTTCCGTACAGAAAATATTTCCTGCGTCAGAATTACTGTTTTCTGTAGAAAGAAACCATGTGGAAATTTGATGTAGAATAAATTCTGAACTGCAAATATTCTCATTAGTCCAGGATTCTCCTCATCAGGCTTTCCCGACGCTGAAGAACCATTTTTAAACTATTCTTTCCCCCAAATATTCTTTCTGTGCATAATGAGCTGTGGTGCCCACTGAAGAAAATGTATTGTCATAATACATTTGGCCTTGATTTATTTTTTTATTTTTTAAAATTTTGCTGCATATTCTCATTGATGTCATATATTTTTATATTAAATTTTATTAGGAATGGGATGAATCCAGAATTTTCCAAATCCGTGGAAGGTTCTGGGAATCCACGAATCTCACGAATCTCGAATCTTTTGAATCCTTTTTTTAAAAAGGGTTTAAAAAGCAAGGGAATGAAGGATAATCTTGGGCAAGACACACTCTCTCAGCCTTAACAAAAGCCTAGGTAAAGGCAAACTCCCTCTGAAGAAATCTGGCCAGGACAATTGGCATAGTTTTGCCTCAGGATATCTCCAGATTGAAAATGACATACAGGCCTTTTGTACACAGGCAGGAAAATGTGGATTAATCCCACATTTTCCTGCATGTGTAAAGAAGGCCACTTATTACGGTAGAGAGATAATCCACGTTAAAACTGGCTTTTCTTTTCATAGTTCTTTATGGCATCCTGGGGTTTGTAGTTTGATGATGCACCAGCACACTTTGTCAGAGAGGGCTGTGACACCTTGTAAAACTACAAACCCCAGAATTGTGTCTGAAAGAGGTTTGCAAGGGAGCTATGCAAAGGAATGTTTCAGCTGTCCTTGAAATCTCAAGACTGTATCTTCCAGTTAAGTCAGTGGTTCTCAACCTGTGGGTCCCCAGATGTTTGTGGACTTCAGCTCCCAGAAGCCCTGAGCATTGACCATAGTGGCTGGGGCTTCTGGGAGCTGAAGTCCACAAACATCTGGGGACCCACAGGTTGAGAACCACTGCGTTAAGTGCTGAACTGAAATATGAAATGTTCAATTTAAATATCTTAGAATACAATCCCAGATGTAATTTGTGAAATTGTTAGCAAAGGCCATTATTACTCCAAGGGAAAAACTGCCATACTCACCATCTCCCCTTGTATCTCTGGTCTCCCAGGTTTTCAGGTGTCCCAGTCTCCAACAAACTATTTGGTTGGTGGATTCGAAAGATTTGGTTTGCCTATTTTGGTGCAAATAAGTCAGAAATGACTGGGATTCACGAATCTCAAATCCTTGCCCAGGATTCAAGGATTCAAGGACTCGGTTGGTCCGTCCCTAAATTTTATCCTTGTAAGATGTATTTGGTTTTGACTTTTACAAGGTTCTGTACCATATTGCATATTTTTATTGACCTTTACGCTTTTTGTACTAAAAACTGGCCTATATTTGAAAAAAAAAGTTGAATAATTTGTGCTTTTTTGACATTGCATCCAGTGCTTTTGACTGGTTGCATCTTAAATAGGCCATGACCACCCCTGCTTATGTATTGTCCATAACATTTTTGCTTGATGTGACTCTTCAGTGTTCCACAGTGTGGTATGTTCCATCATGGACTTAACAGACACAAAAAATAATTCTTGCATAAGCAATTGATCTTAAGAATAAATATTCAGCAATTAGCATTTAAATAGAAATTAGACTCCAGACCAATAACCAAATGCCATAAGCTTAAATGGTCAACTGCTCACTCACACTTGGATGAACAGACGTTTGGGAGGTCTTTGCAAATTTTGCTCCTCTTTTCTGACTCTGAAACTGTATGGAACCAGTTTGGTGTGAAGAACTAGGACTGTGCTCAATTCATGACTTTCTCTCCTTTCCTTTTATGCATAAGTAATTTGGAGTAGTTACATGAAAACAAGATAGTGTCTGTGGGTCATTCTTGACAAGTAGGTTCCCAACAGGTTCAGGGGATGGAAAAGTTACTTTTTGGACTACAACTCCCAGAATACCCTATCCAACATGGGTAGTCACTGTGCTGATTGAGGGATGCAAGTTGTATTCTAAAAGGTAATTTTTTGAAGCTTTGGATATCAGTATCAAAAACAACCCAGAAACACACTATCCAGTTTTCACTATAATTGTTCAAGCTATACCATCTGAAAGATATAACTTTTAGTGAAAATACATTGGAAATCATATAATCCCCACCACTCCATTTTTAGTTTTAGTTAGTTTAGTTTTTAATTGCAGAAGGGCCAACTTAGAGACATTTACTATTGTTATGTACCTCCCAGTCATTTCTGACTTATGGCAACCCTAAGGCAAATGGAATTTTCTTGGCAAGGTTTGTTGGGGTGGGTGTCTTTGAGGTTTAGAAAACGTGACTCGTCTGAGGTCACCCACTGGGTTTCCATGACTGAGTAGGGATTTGAACCCAATCTTCAGAGTCACAGTCCAGAATGTATACTTGTTCTTTTGAGATATTTGTTGTTGTTGTGTGCCTTAACGTCATTTCTGACTTATAGTGATAACTAAGGAAAATCTATCATGGGATTTTCTGAGGCTGAGAGTGTGTGATGCATCCAAGGTCACCCAGTGGATTCCCATTGCCAAGCAGAGAATTGAACCCTGGTCTTCAGGGTCATAGTCCAATACTCAAATTGAGGTGTTTAGCAGCTGTTTAGTCTTTTTTTCTCTCCTTAGAACATGGAGAAAAATGTCTGCTATGGATCTAATGATTCATTCCTACTCATTCCTGAGGCAAAAATAGATGCCCTCTGTTACAGATTTGTGCTGCTGAATGTTCAGGTTCATGCAGACTGCATCAGGTTACAAGCTGATACAAAATAACAGAAAATAATTAATATGTAAACTGCAAAGAGAATGGTGCATTCCTTCAACTTGAAGTGCTCTGGGCAATTATTCTCTACATTGCAAAGTTTATGTCAGGAGTGGGCATCTCCCTAAGGTCCTGGTGCCACATGCTCCCTTCGCTGGATGACAAAGGGCTGCACACACCTTGCCTCATACCACTATTTTTTTTAAAAAAAAGTTAAAAATGCCCCCCATCCTCTTTAGATAGCATGGAGAAGCTACTCATCACTGGTTTGCAATCCTTGGGATTGCTTTCAGGTAAGGTCAGACTCTGAGGTTTTCTGGCCCAAAACATGAGACCTTGGGGCAACTCATTAGTAACGTTTGCCGTCTTGACAACACTCCGATGTTTCTCAGCACATGTGCCCCTGTTTTCATCTGTGAAATGTTGGAAGATATACCACCATCCAAGCTTTCTTTTTGTTTTTCTGTAGAGGAATTTGCAACTGAAGAAAGCAAAATTTTAGTTGGCTTCTGTTAGGTGTGTTCATAGAGCATCTTAATGCAATTACCTCTCCTTCATCCAAAATAAAGTGGCATTCCAGTTGCAAAAGCAGCTGCTGGGTATGAATAGCAATGTGTGAGGGACACACAGATATAACCCTGGGCTGCTGAATTAGAAAGTATGTTTGGGATCAGTTTCTATGAGAAGAGGGAACTGTGCACAACAATTGCTGGAGGAAGCAGGAGCTCATTTTTGCTTAATCTCCATTGTTTTTCTTCTCAGTATTCCAAATGAGTGGCAGAATGAAACAAAAGGTAGCCGATGTTTTCCTCAAACTATTGAGATATAGATACAGTGAGAGTTTCTTTTGTTTTTTTAAATAAAGCATTTGAAAGCCTTTTCTGAAAGAGATGAAAAGCATTTTCTTTTTCTCTCAGTGTTAAGGATTAGGAGACAAATCCAGTTTTGAACTGTGAGGTGCAATTAAGACAGCTGCACAAGAGATAGAAACCTATCATTTTGCAACTCTGTTGACAGGTATTTTGTTGCTGGAGACCTTCGAGGAGCGTAGCACCCTGTGTTGCGTTCCATCGAAATCCTGTGCTGAATTAGGGTACATCAGCACCCTAGGCTTAAGGTTTCATTTATTAAACTAAGAACCCTGAATTATTCAGCAGCAACCATGAACAGACACCTTCAGGCAAGAAAAACAGTATGTCCCAAATTCATAGCCCCACAACTTTTTAATCCAGGTGACAGACTAAACAGCAGATGGCATCAAACTAGAAATGTGACAGTTGGCTTCATGAAACCTTATAGTGCCTGGCAACAGATTTAACCTGAATGTATTTATTTTTTTCACTGGAAGAAGGGGAAAAAAATACAACAGAACTGTCACTGGAACAGGGGAGAATCCTTGAAAGCAAGCAAACACTTAAACTGCAGGTGCTTTATGATTTATAAAGAAATTAAGTGCAAGGAGATTGTCAGTGAAGGAAGAATGTGTCTGTCTATTTTTCCATCTATCTTGAAAATATTAGAACAGCAGGGTGCTTCTGTAAATAAAAATGTAGGCAACTAGTGAAATCATTCCAATGTTAATAAACTCTGTACTACCCTTAGCTTTGTTTACAATGTATCCCAACATTTGGTCTCCCCTCAAAACCGTTGCCAAAGATGTGTCGTAATTTTGTATAGGAGTTTGTACTGCAAGCTCTGAGTTTTGTGCCCAGTACACCCACAACTGTGTAACTGACAGATCAAATTGGCCTTCCCAGCTAACACCCAGAAATTCAAACATTGTCCTTTCCACTTAAAACATAGGTGAAAACATTGTAGTAGTTTTATAGGGTTGTGCAGCACAAACCTTGACTTTCATGGTACCACCCACAACTGTCTGCTTGCCATGCAAGCATAACACACAATCTAAAACCTTCTTTTTAGTACACTGTTCCATTGAACGAATCCAGACTCTTGTCCATTCACCAGTGCTGCCTCTCGGTTTCCATAGGTTCACTATCTGTGCTCATTGCATTTTAAGGTATTCTGAACAATACTGCCACTTCATGGGAGCCTTCGCCCCGCATTCCTTTCCATTTTGCCTCAGCATGAGTTCTCTGCACCAGGGCAAAATGAAAGAGAATGGCAGGGGGAGCTCTGGAGGGGAAAAGAAAGGCTCACGTGAGCTTCCCCCCATTCCCTTCCATTTTACCTTAGTGCAACTTCTTTGCGCTGGGGAAAAATTCATGGGAATGAGAGAAGGAGAATGGGAAGGAGGCATGTGTATTTGTGAATAATCAAGTATGTGAATCTCAAACCCACAAATGAGGAGGGAGAACTGTAATCACCTCTTCGGTCGCTTGAAGAATGTGTTTGTTTTGAACCAACACACAAAATTCAGTCAGTGGCTCTCTTGATTTGTTTCTTGATCCGAGGCCAAAATTTCCTACAGTCTTTGATTCTGTTCTGTTTCCTACTTTTGCATTCCAATTGCTTATGATTAGCAAGAAGTCCTGTTTCAGTATTTGCTGAATTTCTTCCTGGACTCCAGCATTGTTGGTGTTAACTGCCATCAAGTTGACTTTGACTTCTGGTAACCCTATAGATGAGAGAGCTTCAAGTCATCCTATCATCAGCTACCCTGGGATGTGTCTTACTCTTTCAATTTCTTCTTCTGCCTCTCTAGTCAGAGCATAAACCTGGGTTATGGTTATACTGATAGAGTTTCCCTGAAATTTTATTGATATTATTCAATCACACTTTGTATCACATCCTTTGACTGCTTTTGCTACATCTCTCCTCACTATTTGTCACAGTTCAAACCCAGCCTGTTCCTAACTGCTGGCAAGGGAAAGGAAGTGATAGTATTTGTCCAAGAGGAGGAGGCAGTGGGGAGTGTCCAGTGCTAACAATCAAGTAGAAACACTGAGCTGAGCCAAAGTCAAAGTCAATTCCAAAAGTCAAGGATGCTGAAGGTCAGTCTAAACGGTCTAGAAAGCTGGAATACAAGAGTCGTGGGAGCTTGAGTAGTGATTTGCTACAAGCAAACAGCAAGTCACGTCAACTGACTTATATAGCTGAGGAGGAGAGGTGCTACTCATCATTGTTCTGTTTTCTCAATCTCACCCAACCAGCTTCCCTCTGAGCTGCTCTCTTTTGTCTCCTCCATGACTGGCTGCTTGAGGGCAAAGGTGGCTCTAATTACCTTAAATCATTGCTGGCCCCTTCTCCCTCTGGCATGGACTGCAACAACTCTGTCTCAGCTTGTCTTTCAGCTGCTGGAGGTGTTGGCAAGGCAGTTTGTTCTATCACTGGCTCTGGTTGTGGCACAATCAACTTATCAACTTATCAACTTCTGAGCTGTCATCTATCACACTATTAATGCAATCCCATTGCTTCTTAGTTTTTATTTCCTAAAACACTGTGTAATTATCTTGCTCATAAAGTCCCATTCCTGTCCACTTTAGCCCACTCATCTCACATATTGCAATGTTTACATGTTCCATTTCTTGTTTTACTGTGCCTACCTTCATGCTTCTCATATTCCATAACCCGATAATATATATTGTGCAGCTCTGGACTTTCTTTCCACCTGTGAGCGTCTCAAGAACGGGATGTCCTCTCGGCTTGAGTCTAGTTGTGTCATTAGCCACAGTGCTACTCATAATTGTCTTCTGTTGTACTCTAGCAGCTTGTTGAGAACCACATGACTTGGGAGATTCAACATCTAGTGCTGGCTTTTGTTTCATTTTGGATTTTCTCATCATAGGGTTTTTTCAGTGAAATATATTAAAATGGGGGTGGAATATCTTTGCAGCATTAATAAGTGTTAGCAATGGTATCATTGCCATTGTCTCTGAGAAATCCTCCACCAGTGTCACCCTCCACTACTGCTGCTGTCCAGTAGCTGTTTGGCACATTTAATCTGGTTCCTCAGCAAAAGCCTGTCTGACATGGGAGACCCTACCATCAGCACTACTGCTGTCAGTAACACACAATCCAACCAACATAGAAAGGTAGTCCATTGGTGGGTGAGGGCACATACACACACATATTGCTTGAAAAGGGACATTCATCCAGGTAGAAATTTTAAAAAGTAGAAGGGGATGTGCATTGTGAAGCAATGCCAACAGACCACATGCAAACTTACATCTAAGATTTCCTCCAGTTTACTCCAACTTCCTGATTTATAGAATTATTATTTTTTGCAGATGTCATTGTATTGGAACACCTGAACTTTGCCATCCATCTTGACAAATGTTGACTACTGTTGAAGAAGAAGGAAGGGAGGCTCCAGATCACAGGCTTAATTCACCTTGCAGCAGTTCTCTATCCAACATACAGAGGTCTCAGAGAAACCCTTCCCTTTCTATGGACACCTCCTCCAAATCCTACTCCTGACTGCTAGTACCTGAATGGAGATTTTATTATTTTATTTTATTTTAAGCTCAGATTAAAATCTAGAGTGATTTACTACCCCGTTGACATGGCATCCACCAGTGCTGAATTAGAATTGTTGCCTCTTTTTGTTTCCTAAGACACTCCTCAGCTTTAATAATTTTATGACAGGTAGGTACCATACACTGATAATATTGTTACAAGTTACTTTGGACTGTTTGCAATATGTTTGTCAGGATCATACAATTTTTCCTTTAATAAGTAGATATAACACTATTATGGATTTGTAAGCAGCCAGAGGAAATAGACTCACAGAAGCCTTTTTTGAGCTGATTTTACATGTAGTGTTAAGCATTGTTCATTGTGTTCTATTCATTTTGAATAATGTTTATATAATTTTTGCTTGAATTGTACATTTCCCCCGGCATTTGTTGCGTGGAGTGTAATTTTGACATTCTTTATAGCTGTTTTTTTTTAATTCTTCATTATATCTTTTTCTTTCATTATATCTTGCTTATACCATTCGGTTCCATGATACACTATCATTATTGCTTCAATAATAATTATATATGTGTTATGGTTTCTTTTCTTGTACTTCTTGAATTTGGCCAGGAAATATGGCAGGAAATTCCTTCTCATTTCATTTTTTTGAAGGATTTACCAACAATCTACAAATTTCTTCATGTTTGGGAGGGAAAGAACATGAATTTTAAAAGTATGAATTTGGGAGAAAACAGATGTTCTTATCAGTATATGCAAGGACAGCTCATGTTTTTTTTTTTGGGGGGGGGAGCCACATATGGCCACTTCTGCACCAAAATGTTATAGTGCTATTATTCCACTTTCAACATCCTGTGGAATCCTAGGGTTTGTAGTTTAGGGAGGGACATTTAAAATTCTCAGTGAGAGAACTCTTGAGCCTCAGCAAACTATGAACCCCAGAATTCCCAGGATGTTGAAAGTGGAATAGCACTATAACAGTGTAGTGCAGAAATGGCCTATGTCTATATTCAGCCAAACAATTTATTTCATTAAGGTGATGGGGTTAAGCTGCTAATAGGCTGGAAAGACAAATGGGTCCCTGTTTGCCTCCATCCTTCTTCCCAGCTATTGTTTCCTTATTCATAAAAAGACATCTCTCTCCTCTCCCCACATCTGTGTTTCAAAGTGTCAACTTCAGGAGCTCTAAATAGGAGCATTCTAAGTCATTGCTTGAATCACAGTAAGAACAATGCCTGAGTGTATGAGCATGATTGTGTTTACTGGCCCTTACATAAAACTGTCTGCTTCTGAAGGCTGGTAAATAGAGAAATCATCTCGTAGGTCATCGGGGTCTTCTGCACCACTGAGCTCTTCAACAGACTAGGCTGATGCTACTCCTGTTTTGCCAAAAAGCTAGAATTTTGTGAACAGTCACAGTAACCTGCCTTCTAATCTACCTGATTTTCTTTGGTTTTGAATTCTTTCATAATGACACATCTACCTTTGGTGCTCTCATAGGCCTTGATCCACAACTTGGTTAACTCAACCTTCTCAAGCTTTGTCAGTTTTCTACCATGAAATTCAATGGTGCTTAAGCATTTTAAATCCAAGGCATTTGGATTAATTACTTTTTGAATTGAGCTGACAATCACAGTGAACCGAAGGAATCAAAGAGAAGAAATTCTGAAAGTGCAACAAAGGGACTTTGCCTCGCCTTGTTTAATAATAACCTGACTGTGCCGCAATGATAGGAAAAGTAGCTTATAAAGAAATGCATGGAGAGATTTTGAGAAAGATAAGCATGTGAAGATATCTTCCATTTGCAAGTTCAATTAAGTGCATAAACAACTGCATTCATTCCAATCCAATATGATGCTAAGATAGTCTAGTGATTGAGCATAATACTTGATGTGTGGTTTCGCGTTGTTGGAAATTGCCAGCCACTGCAAGAAGCAAGAAAGAAGAATGTTTATCTGTGCAAAACTCCTTTCTTTAAATGAGCCATGCCGAGTCCTAATTTTTCTTAGTTGAGATAATGGAACTTAATAATCTAATAATTTCATCTACATACTTTCTGAATCAAAGCTTGGCAAAGGTATTTCTCTGGACTACAGCTCCCATGAATCCCTCACCAGCGTTGACTACGGGTTGTATTCTTTGGGCATCCTGGAACTTGTAGTCCAGAAAAGCATTGCTCCTCAATTCTGCTCTCGACCTAGGCCAAAATTAGTATTCTGTTCATCCTTTAAAGATGATGCCATCTGTGATTATGGATACCCATAGTATCTGCCATGTACTCCACTGGAATCTTTTCTGAAGGGGTGGCATTATTTTGCTGCTGGATTGTGTTGTCTTGACAGACTCTGTGGCCTTGTGGGAAAGTCCCGCTGCCCTCAAAAGGTCTTTTATGGATATGCCTGTGGAAAATACTGCTTTTCTCTTGAAGGAGGCAAACAAAAGAAGCAAGAAGAATTTTTTTTTCGTATACAAAAGTATGGAAGTAGCTTCCTATCAGCTAGAAGAAAAATGTATATTATTTTGTGCATTATTTTCCACTCAAAATCTTTAATTTCTGTGAAATCAGAAAGATCACTCTGCAGATGATGAAGAAGACTAGAGCACCTGACACTCTGAAACATATGTGATATGAAATATGTATGATTCCTACATCATCAGTAGGAATAACCATTGGTCTTATTGAGAAATACAGGATTCATTGGGGATCTTACCTGGAGATTTTCTGCCAGATATATACTATAGATAGGGTGAAGCTAAATCAGGAGCAAGAAGCATTTCTTCTTCTGTTACTTTCAATAACATTAAAAGGGATGGCACTTTCCCTATCCTTTTCCCCTAGTCTTTGTTCCATTTATTTATTTATTTATTTATTTATTTATTTATTTATTTATTTAATACCCCACCTTTCTTCTTGAAAGAGACCCAAAGCATCTTACCGGAAAAAAAAATTCAAACAAAGTCAGCTAAATTTGTATTTGTAAAAGTTCAAAAACAATTAAACCAAGAATTCTCTTAGAAAACACATAATTCAACCAGTTTAAAATACCTTGGAGACATAATTAAAAGATAAAGAGATAAAACCACAGCACACTACATTCAAAACACTTTTCTGTCTCCTCATTTAAACACCAAGGGCCTCCCTAAATAGAAAGGTCTTTGCTCACTGGCAGAAAGACATCAGAGAGGAAGACAACCAAACCTCCCATGGAATTGTGATTCACAGCCTGGGAGTAGCCACTGAGAAGGCTCTCTCTCATGTCTTTACCAAACATACCTGTGACACAGGTGAGATGAAGAGAAAGCTCTCCCCTGACAATCTTAAAAGTCAAGTTGGCTTGCACAAGGAGATATGGGCTGGCATCTTGCATTGCAGTTATGGATTTATAACCTAGAATTATGGACCTGTAACTGATTCACATTCAGTTATACTATATATTTACAATTGGGTACTATTGCCATGATTGCAAATGCCCCTGCAAACCTACTAACGACAGCTAGCAGTCACATCAAAAGATGGGAGTCTACCCAGCTGGTGATAACGGCACAAGAGAATAATGTTTCCAGCCCACTTCCACCAATAAGTGAGGCTGTGACAATCAGAAGAATGACCTCTGTTGTAATTCCTCACCACACTACAGATCACTGCTTGGAGGCATCCTGCTGTGTCCTGATCACTATCACTTGGAGTGGCTGCTGGTAGGCTTGAGGGGTCTCGACAGGAGATGATACCAATGCAATATGCAACTCTTTATTAAGATTGATTTCTCCTATCCCTAGAGGTCTGTTAGATGGGAAGAAGGAAGGAGAATAGAGAAGGAGGTAGTAGAAAGAGAAAGACAGAAAAACTACAGTTCCACATGTTTATTTCCTTTGGTTAATCTCACTTTCATCTCAAGCCATTGCCACCTTGTAAAGAGTGGTACAAGGAAAAAAGGTTGGTCAGAAAACAGAGAGGGAAGAAAGGAAGCAGGGAGAAATAAGTGGGTGGCACTTTATAGTGGAGAGCCATAGTGGTTGAAGTGTTTGACTATGAACCTGGAGACCAGGGTTCGATTCTCCACTCAGCCATGGAAACCCACTGGGGCATGTCACATACTCTCAGCCTCAGAAAATTCCATGGTAGGTTCACCTTAGCGCCCTGATATGTTGGAAATGACTTGAAGGCACATAACAATAACAATAATAATAATGGAATGCAGCCCTTGGCAGAAGAGCTTCCTGCTCCTGGTGTAGGGACATACTACCTACTATCTATCTTGCAGGATACTCCAGGTTTTTTTAAAAATGTGTTTCTCTAGCCTTGTTGTCAGAATTCCTATAGCTAAAGATGAGAAGTAATTGAACATGAAAAGCACATACTCTGTCATTGTCGTGTGGTCTCCCCAGAAGCTGAACTTTGCAAACATGATTAGGTGGTATTTTTTCCCCTTCATTTCTCACAGCGTGTTCTCTTGCAATGTATCTCTCCTGTTTCAGACTATTTCTAACAACACAGAACAGCAAATGTTTAAGATTCCCACACTGATCAAAATTATAATTGCCTTTATCTTAGATTTGTAGGCTGGATACGACAAGTAGTAGAGACAGTTAGTGACAGTATAAAGAATCAACTGTCTCCCATTTCCAAAATGCATGGAAGAATTTTTCTCCCATCATTAACACAGTACTGTTTCCACGGAAGGTTGCAAAGTCACTCACTGATCTGCCAACTTCCTTTACAGAATCTTTCAAAAAGTTTAGGACAGCTTGCCATATCCATCACCAAAGGGGGGAATAAGGCCTATGGCTTTGTTGAGAAAAAAAATAATTTCTGTTGCTCTCCTGATGTAAAACAGCCCAGACCAGCCTTCTCTCCATTCTCCTGAGAGAATAACTACTTTATTATGGAGCGGAAATGTATTTCCAACAAAATGATCCCAAGATATTAACAAGCAGGCACATTCTTCACAATTTCCAGAAGCTTGTTGGTTTCATTTAACTGTCCAATGTCTTTGGGTAAAAAAAAAAAGAAGAAGTTTGTGCTTATTAGGTTTACATATGCTGTTGCTGAGACCCGTCATGGTAGGGTGGTTTGAGTGTTGGACTATAGCTCTGGTGATCAGGGCTTGAATCTCTGCTCATCTATGGAAACCCACTAGGTGACCTTGGGCAAGTCACACCCTCCCAGCCTTAGAGGAAGGCAAAAGCAAACCCCCTCTGGACAAATCTTGTCAAGAAAACCATGTGATAGGGTCTCCTTAGGGTTGCCATAAGTCGGAACTGACTTGAAGGAATATATGAACAATGTTATATCTGTTTCAACAGACTTCACGATGTACTACATTGAGATGATGGCTAGCTTTTCTCTTAGCAATAAAGTTGCATATTAAAATGATGTTAAGTTCCTCACAAAAATGTTAAAAATGTTCTGCCAGAGTCTAGGAGAAAGAATGGAAAACAGGGAGTAAAGAATCTAAGCTTGTTATTCTATGAATGTGGAAGAATGGTTTAAATAGAACTGTACTCTATAACAAAAATGCTTTATTATGATCATATGACCTATTCAGGACACAGAACAACTACTTGCACACACTTTGGCATGCAGAGTATATACCTAAAATGGGAACAATTATCTAATACCATCTCATTGAAGTTAAAAAGAAGCTAGCAACTTGGTCAGCAATGTAAAGGCTCCAATTGGATAGGTAATACATAACCAAGTTCCTTTCAGGATATCCCAGAAATTTATGCACAAGGAGTGAATGTTATGGTCTCTCAACACTACATACAAATTACATTATGAAAGATTGCATGTTACATATTCAAAAGACCTTGCTATGCAGAGACATGGAATTCCCTCCAAATCTACCTCTGAGTATTATCTTTGTTATGTGTCATCAAGCTGGCTTCCTTGTCAATTAGGGACATCCAAGGGGTCTTGTTATCAACAACTCCACTCAAGTCTTCCAAATTCAGGGCTACAGCTTCTTTTATTGAGATAAGCCATCTGTAATGTGGCCTTACTCTTTTTCTACTGCCTTCAGTTTTTCCTGGCATTATTGCCTTTTCTGGTGAGCTGTGTTTTCTCATGCTATGAGTAAACTATAATAGCCTCAGCCTAGTTATTTTGGCCTCAAGTGAAGGCTCTATATGGTGAGAAACAATGGCAGTTTCCACCCTACACTGTTACAGTGCTACCATTCCACTTTCAACATCCTATGGGATCCTGGGGTTGGCAGTTTAGGGAGGGGCATTTAGAATTCTCAGACAGAGAGCTCTTTGGCCCCAGTAAACTACAAACCCCAGAGTTCCATAGGATATTGAAAGTGGAATAATAGCACTGTAACAGTGTAGTGTGGAAATGGCCAATGAGTTGGTTATAGATATTCAGTGGACACTGCACACAGCATATCATGGAACCCACATCTCTCCAATAGTTTTACACTGCTAAGAACTTTCAAGTATGACCATCAATTACCTTTAAACTTTATGATAATGAAATGAGAGACAGATATGTGTGTGTATGGTGAAGCAGAGAAATGCGTTGTGCTTTGCTTGCTATTTCAAGCTTCGGAACTCTGCTTATTATTGCTCTATTTGTAGAATGCTGCAAATAGTATAGTCTCACTAATTACTTCCAAAGGCATTTGAAAATAACTTTATGACAATCTTAATACCTAGCCAGATGTTGACATTTTATTTTATTGCTTGTTAACCTGAATCAGAAGAGCAGTATTTTTTTTCCTGTTAAACCTGGAAATTTAAGCAGCAAGAGCATAAAATAAGATCAGGGTAAATCTGCAATCTTTGCAATCTTGTGTATAGTTACTTGTCAGTAAGCCTCATCAAACAGACTGAACCTTAATTCAGGTAATCACGCGTTGGACAAGGCTGAACAGCAGAAGGGATCTCCTTCCTGTTTTCCTTTTCTGTAATGCGATACTGTCACCAGCAATTTACATTTATCTGTTCTACTTCTGTCATGAGATCTCCAGGATGGTAATTTCTGGTTATCTAATTAAACATATATGCCCATGGAAGTAGGAATCAGGATAAGGGGAAAAATAAAACATGTGAACATAGATAAGAAGTTGTGGATGTACTAGCTATGCAGGTGAAATCCAGAAAAAATTAAGCACCCATAAAATATTTAAAAATAGTTTGACCTGAGGATCAAATGATTAAGTCCCATCAACAAATCAAACAGAACATATGATCAAAGTATTTCCAGTGGGCTGTAAGTGTGTTTAACTGTCTCTTGAATTGCACTCCATGAGAATATTTCAGTAAAACTTAGTTGTGGCCAATAACACACTCCTATGCTTTTCTATTCAGCAATAAGTCCAACTCAATCAGAAGAGGCTTTCTTCCAGAAAAAAATGAGTATGAGGTTATACCCTGAATCCCTCTGAAAGGAATGGGTTAAGCCAGTTGTGATTAAATCTCAGAAATTTCAATTGCATTGCAGTCTTAGATCTATTATTCCTATGCTAATTAGTTTCACCAAGTTAAACAAATCACTTTGGAACAAAACTTAATGAAGAAAAAAGAGGGGCCTTACATCTTTGTAAGTGGACTTACTCTGCAAGAACTGAAATTGCACACTTGCATAATGTCCACATCTAGTAGAGTGCTGCTGTTACATTACTGTGTAGTACTGCTAACAAAGTGCCCAACATACCTTGGTGCATGATTGGCACACAATTTACATAAGTGCCTGATGTACAATGTGCACTCATGTGCATTGTGCACCAAAATGCATCATGCAGTGATGTGTATTGTGCACCAGTAGACATTGCACAATGATGTGCATTGCATCACACACTGACATGCATTGCACAACAAAATGCATTGGTCCCAATGTGCATTGGGTATTCTTGCCAGTGTCCCATTGCACATCCTTATAATTTAGTAAAGGGGTTTCTTAGAACCTCTGCTACGTAGGTAGGTACTGTAGGTCTGTGAGTAAACTGAGGGATCTGGTCTAGAATGTGGAATCTTTTGTTCGTTATCAGCTTGTAGCATCAGATACCATGAACAAAGTACGTAGTAGGGCAGGGAGGCCAGCAGCAGAAGATACCTTGAGCAGCATTAGATAGCATTAGCCAGCAGTACCAGATACCATGAGCAAAGCAAATGTATAATTGAAACCATGTAAAACGACCTGCCATTATATGTGGGCCTATTGTATACATGAAGTTATGTAACATAACTGGTTATATAGGATTCCGGCAATGATCTGTAAGTAGTTACCATTCCAAAATTTAAAGAAACATTCACAGGTCATTTCTGCCTTATGCTGTTATGATGCTATTATTCCACTTTCAACATCTTGTGGAATTCTGGGGTTTGTAGTTTACTGAGGCCAAAGAATTCTCTGGCTAAGAATTCTAAACTGCAAACCCCACGATTCCAAAGGATGCTGAAAGTGGAATAATAGCACTATAACGGTGTGGTGTAGAAATGGCAACAGTTATAATTAAAGTACTAAAAATGACCAAATTTTTCCTACATTGTTGGATAATAGTTACTTTTTCTGATGTTATGATACACACCTGATACACATATGCAAAACCCCACCATTATGTTCATAATACTGTATTTGCTGGAAAAAAAGACTCACCTTTCCCCCCAAAAAAGTACTGTTTGAAAATGGGGTGCATCTTATACGCTGGTGTGTCTTATACATCAGCAAATAGTATTTACCTGTGTATAAATGGGGTGCGTCTTATATACAGGTGCTTCTTATATGTCAGCAAATATGGTAAGTTTCTGTTCTTTTGAGAATTTATTTTGGTGATTGTCTATATAATATAAAGAGACAAAGCACAGTTATTGTTATGACACTATCATTCTACAACTTGAAAATGTAACAGTCCTATCACAGAATATCAAACACAACTTTACCTGTCACTTTTGTTCCATGTTCATTAATTAGCAGGCTACTTGGTGCCCCAAGACATCAATTATTTTAGAAAAATAGCTGCCACAGCATATGATAATAGCCAGTGGCATTGAGGGTGTTAAAAATGGGGTTATACACGTTTATAGAGGTTATGGCAATTCAGAGGTGTCAGGTTGTGATATAACCAAATGGCATCTTCAAACTTGGAGGCAATGTTCCTCTGAACAGCAGGGGTTGAGGTGCAACTAATGAGGAAAGTCTATAGTGTTCACATCTATTGTCTTAGGCTTCTTAGAATTATCTGCCAAGCAAACAAGGTATCTGTTGATTTGATTTGCATTCCACCTTCCTCCCACTAGTGGAATTCAGGGAGGCTTACAAGAATATTTAATAAAATCAGATGCAAATAAAAACACTGTAAGTTATAATATTAAAACACAATCAAGCAAATTATAATAATGAAACACAGCTCAATTAAAAGTAATCTTAAAGCTCTTACTTCAGAAAAATGTAGCACTTACTTATTAAAAGACCTTTCCCTTACAGCCAAAAGCATGCATGATTAAAAACATTTTTGTGTGCTGATGGAAGGACAACAAGAAAAAAGCCATGATAGTCTTCCATGCAAGGAAGTTCCACAGCCTTGGTGCAGCCACCAAGAAAGTCTTAGTCAAGATGGCTTTTTCTCTCATTTAATCAAGGTCTTTCAGGTTTTTTTTTAAATCCTTACCTTTCAATGCCTTTGGATTGGCACGGGGGTGGGGCGGGGGCTGAATCTACCAATTGACAAAAGCCTGTCTGAATAAAAAAAAGTCATTCCCACTGACCTGTCCCACTAGCCAATACATAGGAAAATTTCTCTAATAACTGAGGCAGATACATTTCCAAATAGAATTACCAAACCTTTCTCACTTGGACAGGCAGAGGTGTTTTGAAAATATTTTATTTTAAATCATCTCATACAGACGACTAACGTATGCTTGATTTGGAGTGTGGTAAACAAAGGCAGAGTTTAACAGATTTGCCGCAGACTCTGGCACTATTTGTAACCCCTGTTGCCACATAAGAAAGACACCCCTACGCCCACGAATCTGCTTGTTGACTGACATGCAGATTGACTCATTTGATCTTCTGTTTTTTACTTAGTTATATAAACCTCTGAAACTGCTGATTTATATGATAAAGGATGCCAATTCATTATCTGTAAGAGTCATGACAGCATGAGTTTGCGCTAATCATTTGACAACAGAGAAATTAAGGGAAACTTGGGTGCTGATGTGTGAAGGGAAATCAACTAATAATAACCATGCTAGCTGTGCAAAACCAAAAAGGTGCTAACATTCTATTGAATTCCCCCTAAAAGCAACCCAATAGTGTTTTAAAGACTTTCTGGGAACTTAATTTAAGACATGGTTGAACAGATGGCACACAGAAAGGCAAGCTGTGGAGCCAAATTTATTGAAAAAAGCAAGGATAACCTCTGATGCTTCAGTCACTCTATTGTGTCTGAAAAAAAATAACCTGCAAATCAAAACAGTAAGTGTCAGTTATTTAGGGTGTATGGCCACTGCCAAGACAGATATTTGAAGTAACTCATTTAATCCATAGTGCTACTTAGCAAGCAAACATATTTTACTAATTTAACAAAACAAGGTGCTGTGCATTAAGAAGGCATTTTGGGAAATAAAACATTACCTATATTTAGGCTTCTCTTGGCATATGGTTAAAAAATGATGGGGTAAGTCACGAAGAACTGCAATGGCAACAGTTCTCTATATCCAATCACATTGAGTTTGGAACCAGACATTAATGATCAATGTACTCCCCTTGGATTGATTTGGATTTTGATCAATTTTGATTCTTGTTTTTGGGATGTATTCAGAAAAAGCAGCTCTCTTCCCAAAATTTTCCATTGGCTCATAATGTAGGCACATGTACCTTTATGTCGCCAAATATTCAACATCTGCCTCTCTTTGAATAATAGGGTTCCTTCCAGTTTTAACAATACTTTAAGTGAAGCCATTGAAATCAATGAGAATGAATTTAATTATTCCTTGAGTGTCACTGATTTTGAGATGTATTTAATGTTTTTTATGCTTTGGCCCAAAAAGGGCATTGCTGCTTGTAGTTTTTGGATTTTGCTTCAGGCCCAACACTGCTACACCTGAATATTTTGTTCCCACCAAATCTAGTTATTTGCTGGGGGAAAAAAATGCCAGCATTTGATGATGGATGCCAACCTTGCATGAAAATACTTCAGACAGCAGGTTAAGTCAGATAGCCCTGTCACAACACACTGTTACTGTGCTATCATTCCACTTTGCAACATTCTGTGGAATTCTGGGATTTGTAGTTTAATGAAGCCCAGGAGCTCTTAGGCAGAAAATTGGAAATGCCCTCCTTAAACTGCTAATCCTAGGATTCTATAGGATGTTGCCATGCCAGTTAATATTAATAGCACTATAACAGTGCAGTGTGATAAGGCCCTAAAACTCAAATTGTTCAACATTGGTTCATATATGTGGAAGAGAGAGAGAAAAACAAAAGATAAATCCAAACTGAATCTAAAGTAGTTAGTGAGTCTGGTTTGTATAGTCTTTGGTTTTGCTCTATTGGATAATACTGAGAGCCAGCATGATGGTTTGAGCTTTGGACCACAACCCTGTAGAGTTCCCTGCTTGGGGTGACCTTGGGTGCTTCACACACTCTCAGAAAACTCTGGGATAGGTTCCCTTTAGGGTTGCTGTAAGTTGGAAACAATGTGAAGGCACACCACCACCACAACAACAGGAAGTTTGGCTAAATCTGAAATAAATCCGTAGTTTGGTGTTACTCGTCTTACAGCCACTGCATGGCTCCAGTCAAGGTGAAGAGCCACTCAACACACACTGAGCTCGTTCTGAACAATGACAATTACAAAGTTTTCATTTGGATGGAGTACAGTCACATTAAAAATAACACAATGTATTATTAAGAGAATCAGTCCCAAAAGAGAAGCTACATTATTGTATTTGGCTGACACAAATGGGAAGGGAATGTCAGTGAAATTCATTTTGGAAACAATTTCTAAAATCCAAATATTTCTTCATGTTCAGGACAGGGAAAAAACAACCCTGGAGGTTTAAAATTCTGAATGCAGAGTAAAGTGAAACTAATGAATTTCTCTAGTAGTTCCCAGCTACATGGAACAACCTTCCCCAACCAGGTTGCCCTACATTTTCTGCATTGTATTAAAACAAAAACAACCTTTCTTTGTTGCATGGCCCCAGCAAATGGCCATGCTGGCTAAAGGTATGGCGATTTGTGGTTCATCACATCTGGTGGACAACAGCTTCATGAATGGTAGCATGGAGACAGCTGTCTTTATATAGGCTTGTACACAAAGGAACTTCTGCAGAACACAGCATAAAGGAGGAGATGTCTTGTGTACATGATTCCACTCCCTGCTATGCATATTCAAATCGTAGTCAAGCAAGCTTTTGTTAACTTGTCTGATTTCCCCTGGTTATCAGTATATACAATATACACACAGACACACAGACACAGACGCACACCACCTCTCCATCTCAATTGCATGAATCTCTTGGAATAATCATACTTACAGAAGCAGAGCTTGGGGGAGTTACCTTTGTGAACTCTTGACTCCCACGATCCTCCATTTAGTGTGATCATTGGCCATGCTGGTTGTGAGATTTCTAGGAGTTGTAGCACCCTGACTGCAAAGCAACCTTTCCTAATTCTGTTTGAAAGCTTCTTTCTCTCCTAGACATCACTGTCACTTTTGTTTTTGCTTTTATTGAACCAGAGAGGTTGCAAGGGAAAAAAATCCAAACTGTCAGATTAGTTCAAACCTACTGGACAGAGTAGATTATGAAATCCTTTCATGTTATGTTGGCATATGTAATAAATCAAAGCAATTATCCACTGAAGCCCTGTGATGGATTCCGTTTAGAAATGGCTAAACTTTCCATTATCCCAGCCATGGTTATCTACTCTAAGCCTCCAGCTCCCCGATGAGCTTTGTGTACATATGGACATTCAGATGTGCAAGTGGACTGCCACTTTCGGAGCAGGATGTTATTAATCAGCTCACTGTTGTGTTTCTCTTTGCCTGCGCTGTGCTGCCAAACAAATGTTTCAGCTCAAAAAGCTCACAAAGATCAAGGCATTTGTCTTGCCAAAGAGGTGTGACAAATAGACTGGCCACCTGCCATTTGATTCCTGGATTTTAACATTCCTGCATCTCACTTATAATCATTACAGAGAAAAAAATATGAACTAGCTAGACAACCAGATGTTCCCTTGTTTATGTCCCATGTTGGTGTTTTTCCTAGGGCACAGACCCCCAAAAGGGTGTTTGCCAAACAATTATTACAGAGCAATAGTACTGGTCATTCTTCATCTGTACACAGTAATTATAAGCTGTATTTCAACATATTAGCCCTTCCCTGCTGGTTTCTCTGTGCAGCTTTCAGGACCAGACCCCAAATGTCCTACTAGTCCTAAAGATAATGGGATGTGATATATCAAAGAAATATTTATATATATATATATATATATATAGGAAAGTAACAAGGGGATGATTTTCTTCCAGCTGATCAATTTAAGTAAAACATGAAAAAATAAGCAATAAACAATGAAGCAAAGTAAATTAGTACAATAGTAAGCAGAATTAAGCAGAATTCCCCTCTAGAATATAAGAAAGCTTTTAAAAACAAGATTTCTTTCTTTATTTTATTTATATCCTGTCTTCTCCCAAGATGGGACTTGAGGATTCTCACAATATAGCTGAGGGCCTGGATTAGAAGATGTATTGTGAAGTTCCACATAGGTTGCAACTATGAAACATCTCTCCTCTCATCCACCCACTTTTTAGCTGGTATAAAACTCCCCCCCCCACCAGTGTCATCATTTACTGGCCAGTAGAGAGCAGAAGGGTCCAGTTATGTTCCTGTAGCTGGACACACAGTGACACCTTCGTGGAGGTCCATCCTGGAAAATGACGTCAGTGCTGTGTGTAGCTGGATTTTTCTCAGCTGCTCCCCAGCTCTCTACTGGCTAGTTAATTTGCATTTTTGGGTGGGTGGGGAAGAATGGTGGTAGCAGCTAAAAGGTGGTATTGGCCGGCAAAGCTTGGTCATTGCATGAGATCGGTACAGAATTCCAAGCTCTGCAGTGACCAAAAAAAAACAAAAACAAAATGTCACATATACAATTATTAAGAGGATTCCACACATATTTTTTGAAAAGAATAGAGCTAACAACATTGATTATAATAAGAACGCATTATAACCAGAAATTTATAAGTATAAAATACACACAGAACTAGAAAATTGAGAAGAATTCAAGAGTATTTGGAAGTACAACAAAGATAATACCAGGCAAATTTTTCTGGGAAGATAATTCCATAGATAGCAATACTACAATGCAATCCTACACTGGGAACAACCTCAGGAGTTCAAATATTGTTTGAACTCATCTCTCCATCAGTTCCAACTAACATTATCAGTAGTAAGCGATTATGATTAGTTATATTAGAGAAACAGAGAGCCATAGGTTTCCCATGCCTGACTTAGTGCAGCAATCTTGTTTGTTCCTAAGCACTTGGTATATATGCACATTCACAAGAGGGGGCATATACGTAAAACTCTAGGAATTTGAGTATTGGAATGATAAGAGAGTTATAACTGTTCCCAAAATAAACGCTGGTTTTAAGGGTCATCAATCATACCTCAGTCAGCAAAACAAATGTGTTACTGGGCATTCCTTTTTTTAACAGAAAATCTGGTATCAGAGGCAAAAATAACACAGAAGGACTAGCAATAGATTTCTATACCCTGGAAAGGAAGAGCAGTTCAACACGTTCAGCAGACTTGCATGACTGAAACAAAACAAAACAAAAACAAAAACATTTTGAATCGTCTAAAGAGCATGTGAAGGCTTCTTCCAAAATGTATTCAGGGATGATTTTTCCTTTTTTTCCTTTTCTTCCTTCCTTTTCACTTTTCTTCTGATTTCCATTTTGATAGCTGAACATATATATCTGTACTTTATGAACATGCTGATGATAGCTGGTGAGAGTCTTATCTGCTGTCCCTTTTCTCTCTGTTTTGCTTGAAAATGCATGCCCAGTAAAGATTCTGAAGGGAACTGCAGTTTATCTTGCCTGTTATAGGCAGCACGCAGAGCTACAGCAGAATAGGCTAGAGTAGCATCCCATTCTTCTCAACACAAGCTTTATCCTATTGATTTCTGCAAGCACTCTGCCACGACCTAACACTGAAATCTGTTTATCTAACCCTCCTTCATCATTCTCACCATGCCATCAGAGCTAAAAGCAGAAAAGATGCTGGGTGGGCATGAAAAGATTTTGTGAAAAGCAGCTTTGTCATCGGAGGCCCTTTCTGTGCATTGTTCTGTTACAATCCCAGTATTGCCATTTCCATGACAGTGTCAGATTAGGAACCCTCTCTACTACACCCTTTCACCTTAAGTGGAAGACTAGCATTATTGCCACTGGTGTTTCCTCTGCAGTACAGAATCATTGGCCAGTCTCTTTCCCCACCTTTTCCCCACCCCACAGCTGCTGATTGGTCAGAGGTTTTTTTGTTTGTTTGTCAGCCATACTAGCATAGCCATGTTGTAACATCATTACATGCTGGTACACTATTGCATTTTTGCGCTATAACGCTAAAAAGTGTATTAAAAAAATATATTAAAAAAAAACTTCAAAGGAGAAATTCAAAATTAACACGGAGAGGTGGTAGGTTCCAAACTTGCCATACCATGGGAGTTGCTGAGGGAGGAACAACCTGGACACGTCCATGCCCTGCTCACTCCTGGATTCGTGATTACAGGACGCACTATCAAGCACTGTTGAGGAACCACTGGTTAGTGATGACACTATGCAGTAACACAACTACTGGATCAAAAACAACCCATTGCTGTGGCAGGATGATGATGTCGTGCAGAAAAGGCCAGAGTCCTTTTTAACTGAGTATGCTTGTACTGTTTGTTGATCCAGGAAATAGAAATGATGGGAAGTTCTTATCAAAATGTGAACTTCTGGCCCATGTTTAACCTTTTCCACCACCACCCATTTTGTCCAAGTTTTCAAGATGTTATCAAGGTTACTTTGCTTTGAACATCAGCACTAAAATTTTAATAAATAGTTTAAAAATGCAAGTCCTCAATCCACTTTGCAGATGGTAGCTCTTGACATCTGGTCAGTTAGGATTTAAATTTGTAGCAGTGGTCAGAACCAAAATCCTTTGAGATGCTGTACTAAAACACCTGCTGTTTTGTTCCTGACAGAGAAATAAGTGCAGTGACATGCCAGTGATAATTGAATACAGCACAATGCTTCATTAAGTTAAAACTTAAAATGCGGTGCACTCTGCTGCCCACACATTTGTAATTAATTGTAGAATCCCTCATCACCACTCTAGCCTCAATGCCCTCTCCTTTTTTTTTTTTTTAATCAAGTGCCCTTTTCTGCTGTACTTCTGCTCTCAGGATCATCACATTGAAGAGCAAAGTTATCCTTTGTAAAAGCTCCTAATCAGACAACCTTTTTCCATACCAAATGCAGTTGTGCAAGGCTAATACTCAAAAGTTTCCAGTTTTCTTTGTAAAAACGGGAAGAAATAAAGCTTAAGTGCACTTGATCAATAAAATAAAACACACTTTAATTTTATGAAATGAAAGCAGCAATACTGTGGCAAGCAGAGATAAGAGAGTTAAGAGACAAGGATTAATAAGGGTAGTTAATCATTAGCAAGCTAGGAGTATTACTTGAATTCCATTTACATTAGGGGGGAAATTAACAATTAAGTTCATGATAAACTGAAATTTAAGTTAAAGTTTAAGGCCTGCATGAAAACATTTATGGAAGGAAGCTGAAATCTTTTCTCTATTATTTTACTTTCTACCTTTTGTTCCCTTCTTAAGCTTGGAAGAAAAGGAGACAGCCGCATGGTTTTTTAAAAACTGCATTTCACTTCTACCTCATGAAAAATCTGCTTGTCTTGTCTTTACAGCTAGAAAGAGTCAGATAGTATGTGGAGACACCATTATAGATGCCTCAGCTGATTTAGACACATAGAAGCCAGCTTTAGGGGCTTCTTTAACCAAGTTAAAGGTTATTATAGGTTATTGTTGACTGGATGTTCTGAAACGATAAAGATATTTTTCTCTTTTTTGCTTTACTTTGAGCATCCAGGATAGTTACCCTGTTTAATAGCCATAAGCACCCCGCATTCAACTTCTGCACTCCACTAGTAAAAATATCAGACATTTGCACAGTGTGTAGTTAATTACTACAATCCATAAGGAAAAGAATTGGACTTTTAAAGAGTTGACTGTGTCTTGAGTTTGAAAACCTACAGAAACAACTTTGCATGATGGCTGGGAGGGAAGGAGATGGTTCTAATGGTGACAGTTATGGGAGAGGAAATATTGTATTTTGTGGGAGAGGAAAAAAACTCCCAGAATTTTCACAGAAAAATCCTGCAATGCAAAACCAAACCAAAGCAAACATAATGTAAAAATCATCACAATCTAGTTCAACAAAGACAAAGCATTTGAAATGTTTAGTATCTGAAAGTAAGAAAGAATTAAACAAAATGTATGTCTTTAGTTTTGGAAACAGGCAGGTTTGATACCAGTGACTAGTACAACTGTATCAAGGGCTGATCCTTGCAAGGGTTAGTGAAAGATGTCATCCCTGTATTTTGGATCTTGTTTTGTATATTTTATTGCTTTAAGTTTTGGCTCATTTTTTTTTCTCTCTCTTTAACGCCAAACATTTTATCATTCTTGCAATCACTTTCTATCTCTTTAGGTAATCCCACAGGTGTTCAAATGTTTATTGCATTTTTTTTCTGTCTCTGTTGGTATTTCATATTACCAGTACTGAACTTCTGTTCCTTTTTTGTCTTTTACATTTGTTTATGCAGGGCTATTTATGAGACTGTTTAGCTCAACTCTGTGCCACATGAGACTTTTTTTTTTACCTATGAGTGGCTTTTATATCAGGCTGACAAGTGTGGCTGTTTGTTTCCACTGTAGTTTATTTCTCATGGTGTATAACGTTGTTACATATGTTGTGTTATTTACAGGTGTATTTTGGCAAGAAATCTATGCTGCTCAACTATCTTGCTTGGCAACTAATGCTTACCCTGACACTGATGAAGCTTTGAGATGATTATATAAATGATCATCTGTTTGTTGGATTTTTTCTTTGTTTGATTGTTTACTGTCACATATTCTTTAGCTGCTGGATCATCTGTTTACATTTCTGGAATATCAGTCTGTTTTCTATATGCATTTTGGAACAGCTGATACCTTGACATGCTTGATATATTATTCAGCTTGTTTATTTGTATTCTTGCAATATCAGATTATTTGTAATTATGTATTTCTGGACTACCTGTGTGTTGCACAAGGAATTTTATATGGTTGCATTGCTTGTCATTTAGTAATGCTTTGTCTTAGCATTTTCCTTTGTTTTCAAATGTATCAATAATCAATAAATAATGTCAGCATATCATTTTGCCATGGTCTTGTGCTTCATTTGTATTCATATGTATTTATTGATGAAGAATTTTATACTCAATCTACATGTGTAAGGGGAGCATCTCAAAGCAGTTTACCATGATAAAAACCAGCACAATGCAATCAGGCCAATTAATAAGATAATAAAACAACAATGTAAAATGTTTCCTTCTGTGTATCAGAAGGGTAACTTCAACATCAGGCAAATGCTTGGGCTAGTCTTCAGTTGTGTCAATGGGAAGACTGTTCCACATGGCTGTTCCAGAATTCTGTTAGGGACCTAACACACGTGTAGCTGTTCCTTGTGCTTGTGGCTGTCCTTTTTTTTTGGTACTGCTGGAGTTGCTATTCCTTTCTTCCCTCTGCAGTGCCCAAAGTCCTCCTCCCCCAACTTACTGTAAAACCCTCAAATCCACCCCACATAACCATTATGTCTTTCATGATGAACAGGCAGGGGTACTTTGAGAAAGTGTGCCTGCATGGCACGGGGTTGGACTCTACGAACATTTTGGTCTCTTCCAGCTGTATGATTCTATGACCATTTCCCCATGACGGGGATCCTGCGAGTCATCCTATCGCAGTCCTGGCAGGGAAGAGAGTGTGACAGGAACACTCCCCTCTGAATGGGACAGGCTCCCTGTGGAAGGAAGTGGAATGACCATGCCTCTTCCTTCCTTCTGCAGCATAACTAGGCACTTTCCCAGGCTGGGCTGGAGAAGAAAGTGTTGCCATTGTGCTTCCTGCCCATCCACAGGACAGGTAGGTATGGGAGCATTGTGCGATCGCAGGTGCTAAACAGATTTTATCTGTTCAGCAAATACCCCATGAGCACGACGCATGGAGATGGGATGCCAGCAGGCTGGCAATGATGTCATGCAGAAGCATGACCAACTGACCACTACCATCTTGTCTCCATAGTGGGACAGCCCTATTGTGCAGAAATGGCCTAAGACTGGAGCAGTGTTTGGGTACATCTTCTTCACCAGATGCACAATGGTGATAAGAGTGCTGAGATCTGAGGAGGTCCTCTGAGGGTCTCTGCACTTCTGTTTTTGTGTATCTGGCTGTGTGATGGTAGCCAGATGATTTTTAATCCTGCCTATTTGCTGTGAAGCATGGAATTGCTGTGTGGGATAACTTCAAGGGTTTTACAAGAAGTTGGGGGAGGTTTGGCACAGCATAAGTTTGCATGTGAATGTTTATGCTGTGATGAGGGGTGAAACTTCTCTAGGCCAGAATATGGCAAGCCCTCAGGTTGTAAAGACTGAAACAGATTATCTGAAGAAGCTGGTCTTTCAGTTAACCTGGTCCTGAGCTGTTTAGGATTTTCATGAACACCTAATATGAAATTGCTATTGATGCCTTGATTACAATTCCTTTGGACTACTGTAACACACTTTACAAGGGGGTAGCTTTGGAAACTGCTCAAAAACTTCAGCTGGCCCAAAACACTGCTGCCAGAGGAATGACTGGTGCCAATTAAAGGCAACATATAACTCACCTGTTGAAAGAGCATCACGGGCTATTGGTTTGTTTCTGAGCATAATTCAAAGAGCTGGTTATGACCTATAAAGTCCTATATAACCTATAGCTAGACTATCTGAAATGTGCATCTTCTTATATGAACTTGCAAGAGTCTTAAGACTCAGTGTGTGTGTGTGAGAGAGAGAGAGAGAGACAATACGGAGAGCTTTCTCTTGGCTCCAACACCATCACAGGATGGTTTGATGAGAAGATGGGCAGAAAAAAAAAAGCTTTCTCTGTGGCTGATTATAGACTGTGGAATTCTCTTTCATAGATGGCTAAGCTTTCTGCTCCCCTGACAGGCAAAGATCTTTCTGCTCACATAAGGATTTAAAGGGCAATTGTTTGCAGGGAGTGATTTTTTATGGTGTTTGTGTGCTGTGTGTTTAACTTTATTATGTTTTCAAAGGATTTCGCACTTTTTAAAATTTCATAGCATTTTAATTTGATAACTTAATTATGATTTTTTTTTAATTGCAGTGGGACCTCAGTATCTGTTAGGGTTTGGTTCTAGGATGCCTTGTAGATATTAAAATTTGTGGATGCTCAAGTCCCATTATGTACAATGGTGTAGTAAAATGGCAAAAGCAAAGTTTGCTTTTTCGATTTTATTTTCTAAATATTTTCAAAACTTGGTTGGTTAAATCCATTGATACAGAATCTGTAGATATGGAGGCCTGACTGCATTAGGTTTTTTTTTCTTTTTCTTGCCCTAGCATTTTCTAAGCTGTCTTGAACCTCATGCTGGGAAGAAGATGAAATTTTATGAAGCTTGTTACAGATATCTCAGGAACGAGTGGAATCATCCAGAGCTACTGAGTTAACACTATGTATTTTGTCTAGATTCTAAGAGGTAGTCACTGTAATATAAAGCATTATTTGCAGTTATCAAAATAATAACAGGAAAGACAAGAAGAACCTGTATCAACAAACAAGAATTCAAAAGTGTCAGAGCCTGTACAAGAGGACCAGAAAGCCAAGTGAATACATTGTCCCAGAAACGTAAATAAAGTGGTTGGCATCCTGTTCGATAGTCATGAGAACTTAAGTTGGATTAAGATCTTGTAACAGTTGCGGATTCACATTTACGGTAATTAACAACCAAACATGATCTTAAACCTCCACTGTTTTTAGCCCAGCGGTGCCTCAACCCAAAGATTTTCAAGGCATCGCAGGTCAGAACACCAGGAAATGACATTGGTAGTGTTCTCCTGGCTATGGAGAACATTCAAGAAAAGCAGTTGAGACGGGATACTCTCATCTGCAAACCTCTTGGAAACCCTTCAGCTGGGGTGCGCTCAAGATGAAAAGGTAGGTTTTGTGTGGGTGTCATCATCACATGTAACTACAATGATGGAGCTTTATCATTGCAATTAAGTCTGATGATGCAAGGGTTCAGCCAGTGTTATGTATCATATTGTTTTCCAAATCTACAGAAAGTCACCAGTTCACATATACTGATTGTAAATTTATTTGTTCATTTGGATAACTGGAATTTATGACTGTTGGTTAGAAGCAATTTATTGGCAAGCATTCTGATGTCTTTGCCTGGGCTAATAAATTCACAGTGAGAAAAAACAAAACAAATCTAGAGCACTCAATAGACAGATGGAAATAATGCAACCCTGGAAATCTTGCTTAGCTGCAACTCCCAGCATTCTTCATCATCAGCTGTGCTAGCTAGTGTTTCTGAGCATTGCAGTTTTCAACATCTCGACAATCACATGATCCCCCCCCGAAACTCAGCATGGAATATTCACTAAGCAGGATGTTTGTGTATACATGTATAGGCTTTCCTGATAGAATACATCTACCACAAAAATATGCTGAAATGATTGTGGGGGTGGGAACATACACCAATATGAATGTGTGTGGCTAGACCTCAGTTCACCCAAATACAATCCACTGCATGTTAGAAAGTATGTACTATGGCTATGTGAAAATAAATCTACTTTGGTGATTCTAAGCAAGATTGTTCATAACATTAGGTAGGTCACAGGCCTTAGGCTGTATCTTTGAGGGTCATAAAAATTTATAGCTATTAGACTTTTTTATTTTTTAATTCTAGGTGGTTCAATTTTCTGCTGCAGTTGTCAAAAACAATTTAGTTAAGTTTGCTGTTATTTACCTTGACTTCCTTTGACATTTTCTGCTGCAGTTCAAGTCTTAGGGATAGAAAGAACATTTGAAAATCTGTATAATATGAATACTGGTCTAAAAACACGCTTTTCAAATGTTGAGAAAATAGATGAGAAGAATTCTGGATTGATGAGAATCTTCATAGTTTGAGACATCTGTGCAAAATTTGCACATGGTTGCTTTGCACAGAAATCAGCATTTTCTGCTCAGGAAACAGCCTTTTCAGAAATATTAATTTCAGTGCAGAAAATGCTGCAAACAGTTTCTGCACAGAAAATGCTGTTTGCTATTCAAATAAACCACGTGTGAATTTTACATAGAATAAATCCCCAATTATAGCATTTTCTGTGCAGGAATTAATATTTAAGTATTAAAGTATTATTTTCCATGCAGAAAAGACTGTTTCTTGTGCAGAAAATGCTGATTTCTAAAAAGTGGGATTATTTATTTATTTATTGCAGAATAAGCCCTGAGTTGTGAATTCTTCAAAAACTGCATAATTTTCTTAAGGCCTTCTCACAGTAGGAAGAAGACTGCTGAAATTCTTCATTGCTACCTTCAAGAAGACACTTAGTGAAGGATCAAGTAGCAAAAAGTCTTAGGCCTAGCCTCAGTCACCTAATTGCAAAACCTGAGGGCAGGGAACAGACAAATTAATAATTGATAAGCTGCTCTGGAAGAATTTTTGGTTGAACAAACAAAAACCAAACAAACAACAAATATAATCTCCTTTCTATGCTCCCACCCTGTGGTTGTGATAGCAGTGTCTCAGCTGGATTTGATAGATATCTTGGAAACTTTAGTATTGTCCTGCACAAATTCTTAGTGGATGTTGGGACATGGTGACATAGTCTGTTTTGCCCCGCATCCAACCAATGCCAATTTGCTTTTGAGCTTGAGTCTTCAATTTTTAAGAATCAGCTCTCCCCACATGAGCCTACTCAGCAGTTGAAGTCTAGTCAGTAGGCTGTCTGAGCCACTTGTGAACAGAATCTAGGCCTTTACAGCCATCACTTCATCGTTTTGAATTGTAACTCCTAAAGATATGAGAAAAGTTACCTGCTGGATGCTTGACGCTTGTTTCCCCCCAACAAGAAGTGTGATACACACCCGTTCTGTTAACCTTCTGGTTGATGTTATTCCATTCCATCTGGTTGTTTCTGTATTGCTGTTGTTGAATTACATTATTTGCCATTTATATATTTACCATTTATTTACCATTTATGTATTACTTTAAATCACACTGAACTTCTCAAAAACTGAGAAATAATCATAAGAATCTTGTTGGGGCCTTATGTCTTTGCAAATGGATTCCTGTTTGCAGGAAACAGAATTGCATAATGTCCATATTCAGCAATCTACTATATAAAAGTCAAAGTTTATCCGTTTGTGAGTTTGTCTGCATCAGGCAGGTGAAGACCTCATACGATTGGCTGTGTGAGGCGAGAAGACTTCATATGATTGGTTGGCTGTGAAGAGTTTATGGAATCCTGGGATTGGCAGTTTAGGGAGGGCCTTCAGAATACTCAGCCAAGAGCTCTTGGGTCTCAGGCCAGTTGTTATGGAGACGAGGCCTACCATCAATAAGGATGCCAGAAAACATTTGGGAGGCATATGTGAGAAAAATTAAAGTGACTTACACAACATATTGACAAGGTGTTCTTGCCTCACACAGTAGATGGATTCCATATGTGAGGAATCTTAAAGTTGAAATTCAAAACAAAAAATGCTTCCAGAAAAATGTAAAGCCATTGCACAAATTCAACAGAAAGAAAAAAAAAAACCAAAAGCCAGTACATCAACGTCTCCAGACAACACAGATTGGATTGGGGACTATGGGGAAAAGTAACAGGTACTAGAGAAGGCAGCTGGGTGAGTTCTTAAGAGGAAAATAAAATCCCGGGCAATGCTGAGTAAATACACTAGTGTTACTCTATAGCAGAGCTGGCAAAATGACTGATGTACATTGGTGTATTATATGCACTGCTGCACATCACAGAGGGATATGCATTGTGCACCAATGTGCATTATGAGCATCAGGCACTCTTGATAATTCAGTAAAAAGGTTTCTAAGTACCTACCTCAGCTTGCTGTAACAGATCGTATAGAGTTCTGGTGCCTTTACCTTGTTCCACAATCCCTCTTCCTTGTCTTGTTTCTCCAAAAAGTAGAGAAGATAGAGCATATACATCCTCAGCTTTATTCCATCCAGGACTCTAGAAGACTGCCCTCTTATTCTCACATTGTACCCCATTTTAATTTTTCACAAACAACCAGTAGTACCTCCCTAACTTGCTACTAGACAATTTGCTACATTTTTCAGGAACTGTTGGTCTCCCTCTCACCTTTTCTTAGGTCACTACCTACCTTTTTTTCAAACCAATAAGAGATTAAATTTCCTGCTCTTCCTGTTTTGAAGAAAGACTTGTATAGGCTAAAGGAAGGTTCTATAGGTTTAAAATTAGTAAGGATAGGGCAAAAATACAACAAAGTACCCAAAAGCAGGTTTCAGGGACACGACTGGCCATTTGGGAATAAAAATATCTCCCCCTTAAAGTGGGATGTGTGTAGGTTTGTCAGGTTTTAGTGACATGAATATGGAATGATATTTTGTATTGCCTGGCTAACTCAAGGCTGACAGATCTCTGTAAAGCAGAGTTTTCCAGACTTTTCATGTTGGTGACGCACTTTTCAGACATGCATCATTTTGCGACACAGTAATTCAGTTTTACTAGCAAACTGGAGGTTAAACTAACCACTTATAAGAGATACAGACACATACATAAATTGTAATAACAAACTGTATGGGGACACAACATGTCTCACGGAAACCTTTTATATATTTTTAAAAATATATAATTTATAAATAATAACATACATTTTCAAGATTGTAGGTGACACCTACAGACTTCAGGCAACACACTAATGTATCGCAGCACACCGTTTGGAAAGCCCTGCTATAAAGCTTATCTCATGAAAGGAGGACCTCTTGCGAAAGTTCAGATTTCTGTGAGATTTGAGATCTCATGGAAACTCAAAACTCTCACGATAGACCCTCCTCTCATAGGGTTTAAGGGTGTCCTTATACAGGCCTGTTCATTTTCTAGTTGCTCAAACCATTTCCGCCCTACACTGTATTAGTGCTATTATTCCACATTCAACATCCTGTGGAATTTTGGAGTTTCTAGTTTGGAGAAGGGCCTTTAGAATTCTCAACCGGAGAGCTCTTTGGTCTCAGTAAACTACAAACCCCAGAATTCCACAGGATTTTGTAACAGTGTAGCATTATCTCACTGGTAAACCCTGTCCCAGGGTCTACAATTTTGATATTAAAATATGATTCAACATGCCTGAGAGGTCACCCAGATGGGCACGTAGGCAGGAATGGTCGAACGATTGAAAACCAGGTCAGGCCACTAAAATCCCCCATCACGTAGCCCCAAGAGACCTCAAGCTGTGCAAACCCACAGAAAACAAAGGGTTCTCAGATCCAGAGAAGCCGACTTGAGGGGATTAGCATGTTTGCCCCAAGTTGAGCACCGACAGCAATAAAATTCTATCAGGCAAGGACTATTTACGTGAAGTCACACTACAACCCAATGCAGCCGAAGATCCTGAGACCTTGGCAACACCTTATAATCTCATCACACAAAGGAAGTTACCATTGTGGAGCTTCTTTCTCATTGCAACATTCATTGTTCTCCCCAGGAAAAGATTAGCCCTCCAGGTACTTTCCCCCCTACAAATAGTCCCAGCTTTTGAGGGGTTCTTTTGTTCACTCCCAGTCATCCCAGCAGACCATTTCCCTGTCCGTTGAGTAATCCCCTCAGCCCTCTCTGTGCTGAGCTCTACTTCTTAGCTGTTTTTCCCAGACCAAGGACTTCAGGAAAAGGTGCAGTATTACCCCAGCTACAACCCCTTCAATATTCCCCTATCCAGTTTCCTTTCTTTTGCTTCTTAATAGGTCTTGAGTGAGTATATGACTGATTGCATTGGTGTGTGAGACTTTCATTCAATAAAATCATTTATTGGACATTTTTTGTTTGGTTTTTGGCTTGGCCTGACCCCATAAAAACTGGGTAAAAAGACCCCGCTAGGTTACCCTGCCTCTTGCATTGCTATTGCTCATGCTCTGGCTAGTTTCCATTCCCCATCATGTGGAGCACATTGAGGTATCCCCCAAGGGACCCCAGAAATCAGGGTAACTGTAGTGAGGAAATGGCCTCAGCCTCCTGAGAGCAGAAAGAGCAAGCACCAAACACACCTGCAACAGATGGATTCCAGACTGTGGCCATTTTGCTGTGTATCAAATATCCTGAAGCTGGTCTGCTATGAACATGGGTAGTAACTGTTTTGGGAAATGATAGGTCTCAGTTGCACTCATAATGGACCAATCAGCAAAATTGCCTCAGACAAGGGTATTTCTTTTGTGAGAGTAACTGGCACTTGCTCTTCCCACAGATATTGAAGAGTAGCATGTGAGCCATGATTGGGAGCTGTTCTGCCTTGCTGACCAAGGAGGAAGAAGAGGAATGGTACCCCACCAGCTGCAGTCCCAGCAGGTGAACACCTAGCCTGTGGTACATAAGGCCATATTGCTGCATACCAAATACTTGGTTTTTATTGGGAGCACCTCTGTCAACTAGTCTCTATAATTAAAGGAATGTGAGATTTGGAGCATGGCCCTGATATGGCATTGGACTTCAACTGCCCAAATATGAGATACCTCATAGAAAATGGGACACCTGGGAACACTAGTGGAGACACTTGTGGGGTAGAAAAACACTCTTGGGGCCTGCAGGAAGTCTGCAGGCCACACTTTGCCTATCCCTATTATAGACATAGGGCTAAAGTTAATAACTTAAGATCTTCTGTATTTGAAAATCAACATACTTACCAGAAGATATGGCGTCATTGATGATAACCACAATGTATGACATACCATGTGTTGTTGAAACAAATCACCTAGTGCCTATAAAATACTTGTCAAGTTAGATGGCTTTATACACAGCAGTTCTACTGTGCATGCTTTCCTGGTACTAAAGCTCACTGAACATCATAGGGTTTACATTGAAGCAAACATACAAAGGGTTATGCTGTAAATATGTGTGCAATGCATAGTTATTTGGCTGACGGTAGACATCTGTGAGTTCTGTTACTTATTGTTCTTCTTCTTTGGAGAAGAACACATAGAATTTCCCCCTGCTAAGCTTTTTTATTGATGTTTGAATGGTAAATAAAGCTTAACTGTGTAACTAGGAGCATAGTAAATGACAAGGAATGGCAGCACATAAGTATTTGTGCTCATTTAAGAAAAACGGACAGAGAGAGAGAGAGACAGAGAGAAGGAGAGGGAGGAATCTTTAGCTTGCAAAGCTGCTGCAATTTCCATTTGGCATGAGAAGACAAGCTCATTAAGTTTGGAGAGGAAGAGGAGGAGCGATTCTTTGAGTACGCTCATACCTATGTATTGCCTATGCCAATGACTGGCATCCTGTTAGTGGCATCTGCAAGTGTAAATCAACCTTGCATATTTCTCTTTTCGAGAATGCCAGGGCATAGTATTCCCTTCCTCCACCCACACCAACCAATCTCCTCTAGACTTATCGTAGAGTCACTGCAGCACCCTCCCCTGCCACAAACAGTGATGCAGTGTTTGATGAAAAGAGTTATGAGATTACAGAAGCATCTGGTTATGAAGCATCTCTATGGCCAAACATTTAATGATTATGTCATATGCTGAGACTTATGGAGGATCCTGGCAGACTTCAGTAGAGGAGGTAATCATATCATGGCTAGCTACAGGGACATAGATAGATGCTTCACTGATCCCCAGTGCTTTTACATGTAAGCAATGACTGGGATTGCTGCAGCAACTCTAGGGTAATCCTGATGGGCAAGGATTACAGGAACTGTATGATCATACTTGGGCAAGGGTTATAGGAGCTGTGGTCTAACAACTACGGTCCAGTGCTGCTTGAAGCCAGGGCAAAAGAGCAAGAGATCATGATTTGCACTTAAGGGGATAGCGTACACTCAATTTATTCTGCCTGAACAAAGAGGTGGATGATTCTGGAGGTTTAATTTTATCCTACATTCAGATTTTTTTTTAAAAAAATAATAATCTCAAATTCTTATCCAGTTTTGTAAACATGCTGAGATTTTTCATAGGACATTGGGTGGGGTTAAAATATCAAAGATCAACTCTTGAATCAATCTGCACTGACCAAACTCAACAGGGACACATTTGTATTACCCATAAATCAACCTCGTCCTCTCCAGTATTTTTCCCTTCTATGTACTCTCTAATATATATATTTCCTGATACCACCACTGGAACTGGGATGATATTGGTGGATGAAGGTGCAAACTGTCATGAAATTCAGTGAACTGAACCAGTCATTACTTCTTATTAAAACCTACGTCATATGGTTGCTGAAAAGATAAAACATCTCCTAGCTCTCAGGGCTAGAAAAATAAAGTGTTATGAGCTACTTGGATGAAATGGATGTAACCAAAAACATCAGCAAATGAATCGTTTCACCAAGGATTGATTATCTATGATTTTTTTTGTTTTGCTATCTCATCTGTTGTCGTTTGTGTCCAACATCTGATTTGATTGTTTCAAAATATTTTAGTATTGATTAACTGAGTGCATTTGCCAAAGTAACTGAGAAATACTCAAATAAATAAATAAATGAAACATCCATCTTTCAGAGTTTCCTCTTTTGTTTTTGAAAAACAGGTTTTATTTACATTATTGTATTTAGTTTTATAGATGTTTCACCAAAGATTTGAAGTATACATCTAACTGATTGTTTTCAATGAGTGCTTGGAAATGACCACATACATGAAAGCAAACAAAATTCTGGAACTGGTTGTAACCATGCCTTTACATTCTATTTCAAAGGGGCTCATTTTGCTCCCTTTGCATCCAGCTTGAAACAACTGGGGATAGGATCAATGTGAAGATAAAATAATTCTGGAGCATAATGATACCAAGCTGTACACCCCACACTTTGATGTAGTTTAGTGAGCAAAATATGATTTAATTGGCAAAATATAGTAATTGGCATAAATACAAAATGTACCCTGATATGGCTGAATGGACAGGCTGGATAAGAGGAAAAGGCTAGCCAAACATGTTGTTACCCCACTGGAAGACCCTGTCCCGGGGTCTACAATTTTGATATTAAAATATGATTCAATGTGCCTGAGAGGTGGCCCGGATGGGCATGTAGGCAGCAAAGGTGGAATGATAGAAAACCAGGTCAGGCCAGTAAAATCCCCCATCACGTAGCCCCAGGAGATCTCAAGCTGTGCAAACTCACAGTAAACAAAGGGTCCTCACCCCCTGAGAAGCTGACTTGAGGGGATTAGCATGTTTGCCCCAAGTTGAGCACCGATAGCAATAAAATTCTGTCAGGCAAGGACCATTTACATGAAGTCACACCACCACCCAATACAGTTGAAGATCCTGAGACTTTGGCAATACCTTGTAATCTCATCACACAAAGGAAGTTACCATTGTGGAGCTTCTTTCTTGTTGCGACACTCATTGTTCTCCCTGGGAGAGGATTAGCCCTTCAGGTATCTTTTCCTCTACAAATAGTCCCAGTTTTTGAGCAGTTCTTTGGATCACTCCGGGTCATCCCAGCAGACCGTTTCTCCATCCGTTGAGTAATCCCCTCAACCCTCTCTGTGCTGAGCTCTAATTCTTCACTGTCTTTTCTGGACCAAGGACTTCAGGAAAAGGTGCAGTATTACCCCAGCTACAATCCCTTCAATATTCCCCTATCCAATTTCCTCTCTTTTGCTTCTTAATAGGTCTTACGTGAGTGTGTGAGTGATTGCATTGATGCGTGAGACTTTCATTCAATAAGATCATTTTATTGGACATCTTCACTTGGTTTTTGGCTTGGCCTGACCCTGTAAAAACTGGTCAAAAAGATCCCGCTAGGTTACCCTGCCTCTCGCATTGCTATTGCTCGTGCTCTGGCTAGTTTCTATTCCCCATCACGTGGAGCACATTGAGGTGTCCCCCAAGGGACCCCAGAAATCAGGTTAGCAATGTATTCGTGAATTAGGTCAGACGAAACCCCTAGGTGTAGCCAAGTCATAGCCAGGAAATCACCAGGAACTCCAGCGACAATAGGTTTGCAGTTAGCCTTAATGATTCAACCTTTTAGACAATAGCATCTGGAAGATTCCCGCAAGATAGCTGATTGTCTTAACTACTTTCCCTGAGACCAAGGAAACTTCTCCTTTTGTCCTCAAAACTGTCTGACAAGTACTGAGCTATGAGGATGGCCATTAGCCCTTTGACACCTAATGCTAAGACCATTAGCCCATTACAGAGCTCATCATCCACTCTGCAAACTCCATTGTTTACTCAGCCAGAAAGCCAGAATAATACCCTAGCTTCCAGGCAGCAATTGGATATTTAAACACCAGTTTTTGGCCAGTCAACTTGCAGTACACCCGTTGCTGGTCGCCACTCTGCCACTCTAATTTCAATTTGTGTACTGTCCTTAGACTTGCATCTAATCCACATTGCCCCTTTTGATGCTCTTCTGGATTGGTAAATATCATTCATTTCGACCTGAAATCTCACTATCCCAAACTTTCATACCTTTTCCTTCAGCTAGCGTTGTGTGATTGTATGACTGCTTGTATCTTGTGTATTTGATTGCAATTCCCCCAATAAAACACATTAAGCTTACCTTTTTGGATCTCTGGTTCTTCCCTGCAGAAGTACTGGTAAACATAGGTGTAAAAGATCTCATTAGGTAACCCCGTCAGCCTTCTGTTTTGAACTAATACTCCCCACAGTTTCATGGAGGTACTGGCATTGCAGGTGGACTCCAGAGTCACTCACATTTTGAGGTAACAATATGGTGACCTTGAATCCAAGCCTGAACTCCTGTGAGAATACATACAATAAAAATATATATTAAAACATGAAAAAATATTGGTAAGCTTGTGCATTAATAAACAGTCTAGATGTGTAGGGGTATTTCTTCTGTAACAGAAAATTTGGTAGCAGAGGCAAAAATACAGAATATGGAAATATGGAAATGGAATGGATAGGAATATATTCCTGTACCACAAAAAAAGAGTATATGTTCAATACATTTTTAACTCCAGAACTAACAATGTACATGTACGAAATATATAAACAGGTCAGGTAAGCCTTGCATGAGTAAATAAAAACATTTTGAATTTGCTAGAGATCACTGGAAAGCTTATTCCAAAATGTATCCAGCAACAGCTTTTTCTTTCATTAGCCTCCAGTTTTCTTATGCTTTTCATTTTAGGAGCCAAACTTACAAATCTGATTTTTTTTTTAACTTCTTGGGAAAAGATGAGCTTTGCTGTTCATGTATGCTCAGCCAGGATTCTGCAGGCGATTGCTGTTTACCTTGCCTGTTGTGGGCAGGCAGGCTCACAGTTACAGTAGGATTGACTGCAGCAGATTCAATTATTTTCCAGGTCCAGCTTTTAATATTTTATTGTATATTGAAGATACACTGCTGCAACATGACACTGAAAGTCAGTGTTTCTCCCTCCATTACCATTCTCCCAATGCTGGTGATGCAAAAAAACAAACAAACGAAAACAAATGAACAAATAATCCAGCTAGACAGAGAACATGAAGGAAAGAAAAAAAGAGTCTGGATGGCGCCATTCTGCACTACACTGTTATAGTGCTGTTATTCTACTTTCAAAATCCTGTGGAATTCTGGAGTTTGTAGTTCATTGAAGCAGAAGAGCTCTCTGGCTGAGAATTCTAAATGTCCCTCCCTAAACAGTAAACCCCACGATTCCAAAAGATGTTGTTAAAAGTGGAATAATAGCACTATAACAGTGTAGTATGGAAAGGCCCTTCACAACCTCTGTAACCTCTAAACTTCTTTGTCAGAGGATTTATTAACTGACTGTGCCTATACGGACACAGTAGCACATGTAATGTGCTCCTAGATGGAAAAAGATTAAAAATAAGAGGCCGTTTTTAAAATAAGGAATATACAGTTTGGATATCACACCAGTTTTTTGCAAAATGGGATGCGAATTCGTGGTAGTAATACCTAGGATTGATTGCTAGGAAATCCATCACATGGAAAGCCCACAAAGTAGCAGGGATGTATTGAATTACACAGCTTGATAAACTGGAATTAAAAAATGGTAATAACCAAGGATTAAAATAAAGCAGCAGCTGGAGTTGATGTCATTTATAGAGCTCACAATAACAGAGCATAATTTGTGGGAAAAAGTAGCAGAACCACTGATCAGTAACCGAAAGGAAATGCTGGGCTGTGAGAAAAGTGGGACTAAATCTTGCCAAAGTTAAATTTTACACAACAGACTAAATGATAAATGTGTTTACTAATTAACATTTATTAATAAAATCCATTTATTGATATGATTGTCTGGCTTTTTGCTTGATCTGCTCCACAAAAATTGGGTAAAAGATCCTGCAGGGTTACTCCGCCCCTCGTATTACTATATCCAGTGCTCTGCTAATTTCCCCAATCTTTACATTTTTGGAGCGAATCAAGGTGTCCCCCCAGTGGACCCCCAGAAGTCAGGGTAACACTTCCTCAAGATGAAGCTGGCTTGAAAGTAGCTTTCTGTGTAAGCTGTCAAATAAGCACCAGAGGCAGGCAGCTTAGTATACGTCTGAACAAATTGCTCAGGCTTAGGAACTGGAAATGTTAGAGGACCAAAACGAATCCCATTGGACCTCTATGTCACCTGATCTACCTGCTGGACCTCCAGTGCCATCTGGGTGGTACTGAAACACAACAGGTCCTCTATGTAGGAAGCTACTAGAGTGGCTTGGAGGGAAATGTACCAACCCCAGACAACACTCACCCTACGTAGTACCAGTTCTAGACCATTGCCTCAAGCAGCAGATTATGGGAGGTGACCATAAGGAATAGGAGAAGGCAGTTTTATGCTGTATGCTTTAAGTTAGCCTGCTCCCTTCAGCTGTGTGGCAGATGCTGCCCTATCACTGGTGTTTAAGAAAGATTCAATTGCTAATCCACTTGGCTTTAGTACATGGTACGTGAGCAGGTGCCATTCTTTTTCTTTGCTGCAGCCAGTACTGTGCCAGAGCCTCTAGATCGGGGTGGGAGTCATGTGATCATGAGATGCTGTTAGACTACAGCTTCCAGCATTCTTTACCACTGGGTGCGCTGCTGGGAATTGCAGTCTCATAATTTCTGAAGGACCATATCGTTCCCACTCCTGCCCCTCACTTAGCTCCCTGATATTTTAGACATAGTATCGTGACAAGATCAGCCTTTAGATGTAGGGTACATAGAAAAAAAGAGTTTAGACTGAAATGACACTCTTGACATTTTGGGCACATATAAAGCTCCCTTCCCCCCAAAAAATGGGGGAGGAGTAGGGGAAGGAGAGAGTAAAACTCCCCATAGAGCTGACATTCTGACTCTGCTCCCTACTGAGTTCAGTCAAAAGCCATGTCTTCATGAAGACAGCTTAATTATAACATCATTCAGCTCTGGAGGGTTGCCAGGTGCTTTTGCCTTGTTGCTGTGCTGTGTGTTTGCTGTTTCTCAGTATGACACTTTGATTGGGCTGGGGAAAGGCAAGGTCCCCACCTGCTCCAGGAAACTCTATCAGTGCAGCCTCATGAATTACTGAAGCAGCAGGAATCTTTAACAAGTAATGGGGCTCAAAGGCCTGAAAAGATGCTGAACTTGTCATCCCTGCTGTGCATTTGAGTCCTTCTTACCATGTAGCAGCAGCAGCAGAAGAAAAAAAAATTACAAGGTCATGTGTAGCTCAGAGACACACTGCCAATCATCCAAATGGTTGGTGAGAATGAACTCTCTGCTCCAGAAACTTCCACAATGACTCAATGTTCAAGTGCTCCAATGGGGTAGAAGTCGTGGTGTGTATGTAAGTGCCTTTAAGTTGTCTGTCAACGTACAGTGACCTCATTAATTTCATAGAGTTTTCTTAGTCAAGAAATACTTGGAGGTGGCTTTGCCAGTTACTTCTTCTCAAATGTGATTCTTGGTTGCATCATTAGGAGTATGGTGTCTAGATCAAGGGAGATAATGGTACCACTCTATTCTGCTTTGGTTAGACCCAGTGATGTAGACTTGAGTCGATAGACTCAGACTCAAGTCGGACTTAAGTTGCTTCATTGACTCTACTCTGCCATAAATGATGCATTGAATCGACTCAAGACTTCTATATTTTTAATGACTGACTTGATGCGATTGTTTTAGTAACACAACATATTCATCTAGAAACCTTACTACTTTGAACAACGTCTCCATTTCTTTTTGCCCCTACTGGTCACATGACAATCTCTCTCAAGTCCAAAGTGTGGGTGTATTTTTCAGAGAGGAATAGCAAAGAGGTTAGGCAATGGGCTTGAGGCAGGCTTGAGGTCTGCCCAGCAGCCTGATCCTACTGCATATTGGAGGAGACTTCTAAAATGTTTCCTAAGAGTAAAAGACCAGACTCACCCCTAGAGTGCAGGGTGCATTTCTCAGAGGGGAACAGCAAATGTGTTAGGCAATGGGCTTGAGGAAGAAGGATCCTTCCTTCTAAAGCTTTTGAATCTTCAGTAATGAGGAGTAAGATAGGATCCTACTTCCCACTTCCAAAGCTGCAGATGGCAAAATTGCAAATGTGCAGAGCTGACTTTTCTTGAATTGTTAAAACTGGATTTATTTCATTCTATCCAATAATTCTGGAATTTTGGTTGGAGTATAAAGTTGACTTCCAGACTTGAAACTTGACTTGAAAGTATCTTCAAGGACTTGAGACTTGAAGGTAGAGACTTGAGACTTGACTTGAGATTTGGAGTAAAAGACTTACATACATCACTGATTAGACCTCATTTGGAATAGTGTGTCCAGTTCTGGGAGCTCCAAATTAAGAAGGGTATCGACCAAAATGGTGAAGGTTCTGGAAGCTGTGACCTATGAGGAACAGCTTAGGGAGTTGGGGATGTTTAGTCTGTAGAAGAGAATGTTAAGGAGGGACATGATAGCCATGTTTAAATATTTGAAGGGATGTCATATCGAGGAGGGAGTGGGCTTGTTTTCCACTGCTCCAGAAAGGAGGACAAGGAGCAATGGATTCAAGCTGCAGGAAAGGAGATTCCACCTGAACCTCAGGAAGAACTTCCTGACAGTCAGAGCTGTCTGGCAGTGGAATATGCTGCCTCAGAGTGTTGTGGACTCTCCTTCTTTGGAGGTTTTTAAGCAGAGGCTGGATGGTCACCTGTTGGGAGTGCTTTGATGTGTGTTCCTGAATGACACGGGGTTGGACTGGATGGCCCCTATGGTCTCTTCCAACTCTATGATTCTATAACCTACAGCACCAGGTATCTGTTGGTGGCCATCCATGTACTAATATTGGCTGACCCTGCTTAGGTTCCAAGTAGTGATAGACCTTTCTAATTTATAAAACCTCCCCTGAAACTAATTTGTAGTAGTTTTTTACTTTTTAATTTTTTAAATTCATTTTTTTTGGGGGGGCCTCTGTTTTTTGTCCCCCCTCTTCCTTGGGAACACTTGTTGTCTGTGGGGTTTTGTTGTCTTTGGGGTTTTGAAACCATTATTTTGATCCCTGTGGCAAAGAAGGCATCTTTTGTTGATTCCTGGGAGTGGAAGATTGTTAGTGAAGATTAAAAGTCCTGTTTCAGATTAGCTTTTAGGAGCTACTTGAGCTAGACTGTTCTAAGAAAACCATTTGCTGTTTTCTTCCTCCTATGAGTGAAAAGGCCACTGCAGTCTTTCCACTTTGTCTCATAAGTGGTCCTCCGTGATTACAAAGTCTGGCTTGTCCACTCACTCCCACACATATTATTATATACTGACAAATTATGTTAACAATCGAGGAGCTGAAGAAGAAGAGTAAAACATTTGTTAAGGGTCATCTCCAGTATAAATAAAATAGCATTTCTGAACTCTAGAAATCTGAAGCCAAATGTTTGTTATGTTGTTCTGTCTCTCTTATTCTTCTAAACTGGGGGTGGGCAGCATAGCCCATGGACCACATGCACCCCCAGACCATTTTTTGTGGTGTCTAACACCCCTCATTTGCTGCAGCTGCTTCCAAAATTATTGGTATTGCTGGCACTGCCAAGAGAATCACAGTTCTTTCTTCTTCTATACCTTTTCCTCCTCTCTAGAAGGAAAAAGATGTTCTTCCATGCCAGAGAGTCCCCAGGACTGCTGCTAAATTTTGGTACCAAATACAGCAGTGCCAGGAATTATGGCTGCACCCATGATATATTGATAGCAGCAACTGAATTGCAGCAGTCATGGTGCCATGGAATGTGTAGGTTTGGGGGACGAACACTGCGAAATTGATTATATATGCTCTAAATCAGTCCCTCTTGCCTGCCTTCAATCAAAGGACAGTTGAAAGTTTTTGTACTTTACTCTACTACTGTGAAAATTGAGCTGTTTACTCAAACGCTTACTGAGTGTTTACTCAAACACTTTGTCCCTCCGGGACAAATTTCCTTTGTGTACTCAAAAGATTAGTGTTGATAATGTGGTGGCTGATAACTTGTTATGGGTTTAGAAGAGAATTCTCACCTTGTGTTTTAGTTAATTTAGAACATGATGCTAGGCAGTGGATCTATCCAAAATACTGAAACTGTTTAGGAGAGAGGTTTCAGCAGCTTGGATAGTTTCTTTAAGTTTGAACTGGAGTGAATTCACTGACTGCTGATATGGGAGCCACCAACCACCATTGGCCCAAGGATTGTGGGAAAGGTGTCTTGAAGACTAAAGATATCATGGACCTCCCTCCACAAGGACAAAAGATCCAAGTTTTGCTGCCAAGGACTTCTCTTCTCTAGTGTTTTCTCCAGTACTTTTTCTATTTATTTAAAACCTGTTGTTAACTGACATTGATGTCAATCGATGGTGACCTTATGAGTTAAAGACCTCTAAGTCACCATATCATCAATAGTTCACAGTAGCTGTAGAACTTTTCTTCAGCAACACATTTCTAATTAGCTGATTTTCCTCCTATCAGCTTTCTTCATTCTCTTTCTTGCTTTCACAACCACACATAGAAATCAACATGAATAATCCTAACTTTAGTACTCAGTGATGTCTCTTTACATTTCAGGATGTTACTTGGTTCCTTCATAGCTGCCCTTCCAAAGCCTAGGGCCTTTCCACACTACACTGTTATAGTGGCATTATTCCACTTTCAACATCCAGTGGAAATCTGGGGTTTATAGTTTACTGAGGCCAAAGAGTTCTCTGGCTGAGAATTCAAAATGCTCCTCCTTAAACTGCAAATCCCAAGATTCCATAGGATGTTAAAAATGGAGTAGTACCACTATAACAGTGTAGTGTTGAAAGGCCCCTACTCTTCTTCTGATTTCATGACTGCAGCCTCCATTCTGATTAAAGACCGAGCCAAAGCATGGAAAATCTTGAATTAGTTCAATATCTTCATTGTCTACTTAGAAGTCATGTAAATCACCTGTGGTTATTATTTTTGTTTTCTTAATCTTCAACTGTAAACCTGCCTTTACACTTCCTCCTTGATAAAGATGTTTGCTCTTTAATCTTTTATTTGGCTTAAGTGGCATGAACAGTATGATTTTAAATCTCTTTTAATGTACAGTTGTCACTTCATGAAGTTTAATTAACACACTGAGAAATTAAACTAAAGGTAATGTAAATGTAAGCCAGCATAGTGTAGTGGTGAGTGTTGTGTGAATGTTGGACTCCAGAGACCAGGGTCTAAATCCCCTCTTAGCCATGGAAATTCACTGTGTGACCTTGGCAATTCACATTCTCAGCTTCAGAGGTAAACTTCCTCTGAACAAATCTCGGAAAGAAAACCCATGATAGGTTCTCCGTTGTTGTTGTTGTTGTTGTTTGCCTTCAAATTGTTTTTGACTTATGGAGACACTAAGGCAAACCTATCACAAAGTTTTCTGGGGCTGAGAGTGGGTGATGCATCTAAAGTCACCCAGTGGATTTCTATGGCTGAGTGGGGAATTGAACCTTGGTCTCCAAAGCTTTAGTTGAATGTTAAACCATTGTACCACACTGGCTCTATTAGGGCATCCATAGGTCAAAAATGACTTAGGTCATTTCCACATGATGATGCTCTTTTGTGTCATTGCGCTGCAGGAAAGGTCCATGTGGAAGGGAGAGCAATGGTGCCACCTCTTCCTTCCTCAGCGGAGCTGGGCATTTTCCATTGCTGCTGTATGGAACAAGGAGTTGCCAATGTGCTTCTGCACATCCGGGAGCAATGGGAGGACTGTGGGATTGCAGGGTGCAGAATGGATTTTTTCCGTTTTGCGAAAATTGTGCCAGCACGACACTTGGAGATGGGATGGCAACAGGCTGGTGATGACATCATATGGAAGCATGACCTGTCGACCACTGCCATCCTGTCCCAAAAAGCAGCTTAGCGACATCGTGCAACAATGATCTTAGAGGCACACAACAATGAAAATAACAACTATAAACATTGTCTTCCTCACTTCTATGTAACATTCATTTTGTCAAATAATATCTGAGGCTGACTGTGCATTTGAAAGACTAATATATAAGGTTATTTTGCCCCCCCAAAAAAGTTTGAAGTAATCTTTTAGATGGGTTCATATTAATTTGAATATGGTACCAATAAAATAATTGGCTACTGACTTTTGGCTTCAAACCACTAAATGGCAGAGAACTGCGAGAGAGGATGCTTCTGGAGAGCAACAGTTGATAGCAGATAGCCAAAGCATCAATCATTCAAAGCATTTTCCATTCCATGATGCACTCAGACCAGATAAGAGCAAAGTTATATTAACTTTCACAGTGACCTGCTTCTGAACAAATCACAGATATACAGTGATGTGCAAAAATCACATGGCAAACCATTTCAATGGGCAAATAACTTTTCAAAGGAGGAAATTGGAAATGCAAACACACACACACAAATAGAGTAAGATGTGTGGATTCATTTCCTTACAAGTAAATGTTTCTGGGATTTTGACAACAATCAATTACGCTAAACTCTTTCTACTAGTTCTGAGAGCAATAAATATTCGTACAAAACTAGAATATCTTATTAGCAGTTACCTGTTAAATTCTAAGGGATGTGCATTTCTTTGGAATGAATGAAGAAATGAACAGTGAGAACCCCTCTTTTTCACTAGATGTTTGTTAGGAAACACATTCACTAGTCATAACTGAGCATTGAATGGGTATCCGCAAATTCATTCCCATCTGCTTCTCATTCATGTCTTATGGTTTTGTTCTTCCTGCAGGCTGCCAAAACAGCTTGACATTATCAGCCATGAGTGAGGAGGTAAGAGCACAGAAAAAATGTACGGTAAATAAACCAATTTTACAGTTTTGAAAAAGAATCAAACATTCTGATAGATCCTCTTTCCAGATGGAAACCTGCTCAGCCCATCCAAACTGTTCCATCATAGTAGCAAGGGACAGCAAGTGAAAAGGACTTGAGAGAAGCCCTGTACAGTAATTCTCCTTCCTGCACAAGTGATTAGATCTACATGGGAGGAATAGTGCATTAAATATGTTGCTTTTCACACTTTAGCCACATAGCTTCATATTCCCCCCCTCTAGCACTTGCTTTTGCAGTGAGAAGTCATCTCCTATAGGCTCCACAACAGTTTAAAAGCCTGGAACATCAGGGTTGTAAATAATGCACTACAGAATATTTGCAGCTTCCCCTCCTGGACAAGAAAATGTTTCTCAGCACATTGGGAAACTCCCAGTAATGATAAGTTTCTTAAAAACTTTCAGTGCTTTTTAACATTTTAAGTGGGTTTTCCCCAAAAAATTATCTTGCACAAAACATGTTGTGCAAGGAACCCATTGTATTTTTCGTAATAGTTTTTTGTGCAAGTGATTTTTGCAAAAGGAATCATGAAATGTGAATATTTGTTTAAAATGTGCAAAAGCCCTTGTGGTCTCATCCACCATAGAGAAAAATTCTTCTAAATCTTTTTTTCCCCTTGGTATAATAAAATATTTACATTTCCAGAGCTGCATAAGCAAAGGTGTGCTCCTGTTGCAGATGCCCCGCTCCCCCTCGCCGAATGTGAATCTATGCTTAGAGGCAACAAATGCTAGAAAAGTCAGGCTCTAGTAGGGTAAAGTACTAAGAGGAGACTCAGACCAGTGCTGGACATATATGTATAGTCTAGATAGTTATCTGAAAATTGTTACCAGGCTGTACACCTTCACTCCATGATATGATTTAACTGGTAAATATTAATTGGCATGAAATATAAATTATATCCAGGTATGGCTGGGAAGCCTGCTGGCAAAGAGGAACTGACTGCACACATGCATTGCAAAACTAGATCAGATCTGGACCTCAGAGCATTGCCATAGTCAGGGAACCTCTGGTGACAATGGACTTGCAAATGTCCCTCACTGACTCGACTTTTAGAAACAATAGTGCCTGAAACTGCTTCCATAGAATGACTGATTGTCTTCAACCCTTTTTCTCTGTCCACCAAAACTCTCTTTTTGTCCCTTCACCTGTCTCACCATTAAGGAGCTATCCTGATTCATCAGTCCTTTGTCACATAGTGCTAAAGCCATTACCTCATTCCAAACTGCATTGTCTACTCTGCCAGACAGACATTAACACCTTCCCCCTCCAGACAGAAAAAGAATATTTAAACCCTGACTTTAAGCCAGAGAGCTCATCGTACTCTGGACACTCCCATTTGTCAGACTCTTACTCTGGGTCATATTGCTTCATTGCTCTTTGGATAGGTAAATATCACTCACTATGCTGTAACTGCTCACTATCTATTTTTTCCTCCCTTTCCATCAGTTAGCCTCACATGATTGTGAGACTGCTTGGATCTTGTGCTTGTATGACTGTTAATTTCTCCAATGAAACAAATTTTCTTTGAATCTCTGGCTGGTGTCCCCGCATTAGTACCAGTATGCACAGGTATAAAAGACCCTGCTAGGTTACCCCCCATCTCTGAAGGCTTCCCCTTGGAGCTAATATTCCCTACTGTCTCACAGGGGCACTGGCATCGTAGGTGGGTTCCCTGAGTTACACAGGTTTTGAGGTAACAAAATGGGAGATAGTGAAGTGGCAAAGCCTTAGCCATTCTGAAATAAGCCATGAGAAGCAAGCAGTCATGATGAACAAAGTCAAAGGGAGAAAAGGAGACTTACAACATAAAGCCCATGCAAAGGTTAAGAATCCTAGTAGTCTGAGAGGACAGAAATGCATACACCACTTTGATGAACAACTCTCTGCAACAAATACTTCTCCCTCTGCTGGGAGATTTATAGCTGCCTGGCTTGGACATACCATGTGGTTAATTGTTCAGTATCTGCTATTTTAAGCCTTTCCACGAACACCCTTGTTCCTCCCATGTTCCTGTTTGGCTTACCACCACACTGCAAAAGGAGACTTCTTTTCAGTATCCATTTGCCCTGCCTAAAATGAGTAGTTGTTGTACAGACAGTCAGCATTCTTTACATCTGCCCTTGCTTATGCAGGTTCTGGGGAGGGGCACCTTCTGGTGGCTGAGGTTCCTCTGATTCCAACTCTTTTGAGTCCACTTGCACAGGATGAATTATAACAGTGCAGAAGTCTGCAGGACTGGTGAAGGGAACATATGGGCAAGAATGCAGCCAGCTGGTTTGCCCCTGCTCTCTCCCATAGGTGATGGCAACCATTGTATCATAGTGAATTTATTTATTTATACCCCATCTTTCCCCAAATCTTGGATTCAGATCATGAGTTTAGGGAGAGGAGAGAATGACTGAAGAAGGCAAGACATTTGCTCTCTAGAGACAGAATATTTGCAGCTTCCTCTATGTTTGTTCAAAAAACAAGGCACAATAGCTCCAGCATGTTGTTTAAGAAAGCAAGCAAACAAATAAAAACATAACCCTTACACTTGTTATGGAGAAACTAGAAAATAAAACCAACAAAAAACAAAAACCACACTTGTGGGGAAATTGAAGTTATTTGTTTGATGGGAGGGCTTGGTGGCTTGCAGTGGGTTGGAGGTGGTTGGAAAATGGCCTCTAAATGTTCCAAAGTTGTTTTAAGCATATAAAATCTATTCTTTAGTGGTTTTTTTCATCCACATTAAAGCTTGATTTGTTCTTCCACCTCCTTTTCCATGAGGGAAAGTGTTGGAGGAATGAAGCCTGGTTCCAGATTAAAGTAGGGGGGGAATCTTCTTTGATCTGGAACTTGATGATGTCAGGGAGCATGGTCATATCTTTGATGGATGGCTGTAGAGAGACAAAAATCCAGCATCCTACCACGGAATGGTACAGCACGTATGTGCATACCAGTGGGGTATAATACATATGAGCCCCCTCATATCAGATATGAAATAATGTTTTCTATTTGAGCAAAACAACATTCAGCCTAAATCATGTAGGAATCATGCACTTTTCTGGAGAGCTTTGAAGTGAGCATTGTCAAACATGGAAGTGTAGCGATATTGTCATGTATGTACAAGAGCAACCAAATGAACATGTTGTAAAGCACACAGTTACTGCTAACTATCATGTGCTTTGTTCATAAAATTCCCAGATTTACATCTGATAGTTAAAGCACTATGATCATTTTCAGATTTGGGAAAAAAAGAACATTTTTCTACAGTTAGGTTAAATGAGTTATTCTGAAAACACATACTTTTTTTTGGTCCATAAAAAGTTTACCTTTACCCAATTTGTCAAAGTAGACCCTGACCACATTTGCACTGCTGTACTCAGCAGAGCCCTGGAATAACTTTGTAAGGTCCCAACCTCCATCTTAAGGGCAAACAATAAAATCAGTGCTACCTTTTTTTGTCCTTAGGATAGGTTTTTTTTCTTTGAATAATGTATTGCACTAAGATTTACATTTAGAATCCCCTTTTCTTGTATTGATGATACTTTGCAGTGCTAAGCTGAAAGAGAACACTTCCCCACTAAACAGTCTCATTTGGAAGCAGTGAATATGGAGGTCCTTTTTAGCCATATGAAAGAGGATGATGCCAATTCTCTAATTTTCAGGAGCTTATCTGGTTGTGATGGTGGAAGTAACATTGCTATTTTTATCTTTTTTAAAACAACACAAAACTTTCTTTTAAAACAATGCTCTGAGAAAAAAGAGGGGTAGAAAGGAGAACACTGTCCCTCAAATAAGAATTTTGCCCCTAAATGGAAATTTCCTCCAATCCCAAAACTTCTAGCATTCTAGAAAGTGAGACTTTGAAAAACATCCACACCTAGAACTCTTACGTTTGCTGTGTTCATATTTCTTCAGTAACTTGATCTGGTTCTTTTCTTTGGATGCCTAAACTGTGTCCATTTCCACATGATAATGCTCTTTGTTGTTGTGGGAATCCTGGCAGTGCCTCTGCTGGGATGGGAGTGTGTCACCAGGGCTCCTCTCCACATGTGACTGGCTGTCTGCAGAAAGTGAGTGCAAGGAACATGTCTCTTCCATCTGCTCTGTAGCTGGCCTTCGTTCTGTTTGCCTTTACCAAAATCACCAAACTACTTTACTAAAATTCACTTCTCTCAATGGTCCCTCCACCCGTCTTTTAATACTGACCTCATTCATAGAACTTGCAGGCTTTGAACTCCTGCCAACACACTGTTCAGCGGGCCAGAAAGCCTGGACTCTCTTTGCAAGATCAGGGATCACTCCACCCAGGGAAAAAGTACAACCATGAAAATATCTTACAAACCAGAAAAACCTCACCACCTGAGGAGCAGGCAGCAGTGAGCAGGTGGAGGATGGAGAAAGCACCTACCACACATTCTCTCCTCAAAAGGACGGAGAACCTTGCACCTAGGGAAGCCTGTGGATTTGGACTTCTTGTCTTCCTTATGGCTGTGAGGATCTGCTCAAAAACTTCCCAGTCCAAATTCCCTTGCTGCAGTAGGGAAAGAAGCACGTGATTGCACTTCTGGCCCTTCTGCATGTCAGGGAAGGACAGGAGCATCATGCAATGGTGGTTGCCTAACGGATTTAATCCATCGTATGGAAATGGCCTGTATTTCTGAATGCTCAAGTGAAGTTTTTAATTGCTGCATTTGGGGACTGAAATTAAATTTCATTGTGGGGGAACTTTATTCAGTTCTCCTCCAGCAATTACACCTCTGGCTATGAGACAAAGCAACATCAACCGAGCAAAGCTAGAGAAACAAAATGTAGACAGGAGTTCAGCAATCAAGTCACCTTATGGTTGGGGCAAAACAGAAAGGAAAAAAGACACTGACTGTTGTTGCTGCTGTGGTGGTGGTGGTGGTGGTGTGCCTTCAAGTCATTTCTGACTTATTTCAATTCTAAGGTGAACCTGTCATGGGGTTTCTGGGGCTGAGCATGTGTGATGCATCCAAGGTCACCCAGTGGAGTTCCAGGTATGAGTGGGGAATCAAACCCTGGTCTTTAGGGTTGTAGTCCATCACTAAAGGCACTACACTGTGCTGGTTCACAAAAAGACACCACTGATATTAGTAAGCTCTCACCTCCAAATGACTGTGCTGCTCCAAATTTAAAGTTTACAGTTTTGTCTTCCTCACTCCCAACCACAAGACTAATACCCAAATTAATTTTTGCTTATTTGTTATAAGTCCTTTTCTGTTTCAGAGCGTAGGGCTTTTAAACCTGGAGTGGTGAATAATGTTGCATAGTTATGCATAAAAAGTTTTTCATTTGTTGATCTGAGCAGCAGAGTTGTCTTTATTCCTAGATTATTATCATTCCTGACCAGCTTTTCTTTTGTTTTTATCTGACTTAAACACATGCAGCCAAACCAGATGGAGTTTTTAATAATCATAATTATATCTTTCCTTAGGGTATGAAAACTAATTCTTGAAGCATTTTGCATAATAGGATTCCATGCTGTTATGTCCTTCTCTTGTACCTTAGGGCACGGATACGGATTTGGGAAAGAAGAACGAACTAAACTGTCTGGGATAACAAATTATTCCGACAATGTACTTATGGACAGCCTTCTCTGATCGTAAATCTTGCTTTTCTCTACTATAAATTAAAAAAGATTAATATTTCTGTTGTGCATAGATAAGTCTTTTTATGTGTAGGACAGACAGGATCCAAAGAACTGCTGAGCTATGCTCATTTAGTCATATAAAGAGAATGTGTTCATCCTCACTGAGAAAGAGTGTCCTGATATATTGAGACATCATGTTGAAAAAAAAAATCAGCTGTCACGAGGTTGTTTTGTTTAGTTTTTTGGTCCCTAGGCAAGGGAAAAATGGCCATTTTTTTTTTAAATTGTGGGTAAGAAGGGGGACGGAAACATACAGAAGCACATAGTTTGCACAAAAAGTTGCATTTGGGCCAACATGCAACATTTTTTTGAGAAAATATCTTTTGTGAAATTTTCAAATTTGTATCAAATACAAATACAAAATATAAAAATTACAAATAATAAAAACACTCATTAATAACCATTAAGAAACTTATTTTTTTAAAAAATAAAATGACATAGGAGAATGAAAAAAAAAAATGAAGATTAACATTCCTACTTGTTTTAGTCCAACACATATTTCAACTGCTTTTTCTTAATCACCTTCCATGCAGTATGAGGTAACCAGATTTGCTATCTGAACAGAGAAGAAAGAGACCTGAACATTTTCATATTTCCTGATATACTGACAGAAAAGCCATAGGACCAGGGTGTAGCTATTGGGGAACCACTTTGGTTACATGGCAACCTGTTGCTAAGGCTACCCTGCCACTCAGGTTAACTACATGCCTAGGCTCTGTCACAAATGGTTACATTTTAAGAAATCACAACTGAAGTCCTGATTCTTGCATCAACCAAGACAATAGTTCACGCTTGTGTGCAGAAATCAACTAATGTTCACACCTTGTTATCTCTGGTGAAAGCACAGTGGTATGTGTATGATAGGCTGCAATATACCTGTGGGCCTTCTTTGCAGCCGTTCAGCTTCACTGGCTCTCAGTTTGTTTCTGAGCTCAGTTATCTCTTGAGCCCTAAACAGTTTGGAACCAAGTGAGTTCAAGAAATATCTGCACTCATAAGAACCACCGTATTCTTCAAGTTTCTATGGTTCTGTTTGTGTGTCTGTAATCACAAGTTTGGCAGGCACTAATGACAAGAGTTTTTTGGTGATATTTTTAATAGAACATCTTCTCTAGTACACTGTACACCAATGATTTTTTAACCAGCATTTTTGTTTTCTTTTTAAGTAATATTTTCATTTGTTTTCTTTAACTGTTCCTATGTGTACAGTCTCACACTCCCAACTGCCTTAATTGCTGATGGATGTTGATGTTTTAGCTATTTATACAATTTATAAATTGCAGTTTTATAGATTATAATTATGCTGCAATGATGCTTGTGTTTTTAATAGGTAATGATCTCCCATTAGAGAGTGAGCTTGGAAAGACATCATATGAATCATAGCATCATAGAATCATAGAGCTGGAAGGGACTAGAAGGGCCATTAAATCCAACACCCTGCCATGTAGGAATACACAATTAAAGCACTCCCAAAAAGAGGGCCATCCAAACTCTCTTTAAAGACCTCCACAGAAGAGAAAGTCCATCAAGCTCTAAGGCAGTCTAATCCACTATCAAACAGGTCTTCCTATCAGGAAGTTCTTTTTAATATCCTGAGAGATCTTTTCCCCCTTGTAATTGGAATCCATTGGTTCACATCCTAGTCTCTGAAGCTGCAGCAAACAAGCTTGCTCCCACTTCCACATGACATCTCTTCAGGTATCTAAATATGGCTATCATTTCACTTCCCAATCTGTCCAAGCCATTCCTAATAGGGCTTGGCTTCCAAACCTTTTATCATCTTGATTGCTCTCCTCTGGAGATGTTTCCACTCATCTATATCATTCTTGAACTGTGGTACCCGGAATGGACATGATATTCTATATGGAGTCTGACCAAAGCAGAATAGAATGTTACTATTACTTCCTTTGATCCGAATTCTATACTCCTTTTGATCCAGTCTAGAACTGCATTGGCTTTTGAGTGACTGGATCACATTGTTGACTCATGTTTATTTTGTGGACTACTAAGAACCCTAGATCTTTCTTAGATGTACTGTTTAAATGTACACCTGTTATTAGGTGTTACCCATTCTATATTGTGTACTTCATTTTTCCAGACTAAATTTAATACCTTTAATTCATTCCTGTGGAAATTCATTTTGCTAGTTTTGGCCCAGCTTTCCAATATTTTAATGTCATTTTGAATTTTAATCCTGTCCTCTGGAGTACTCGCTACCTTTCTGAATTTAGTGTCATCTGCAAATTTGATAAGTGTGCCCTCTATTCCATCATCAAATCATCTATAAAGATGTTGAACCACATTGGCCCCAAGACAGAACTGCAAGGCACCCCACTAGCAACTTCTCTTCAGGATGAAGAAAAATCATTGGTAAACACTTAGTGGGTTTGATTTGTGAACCAGTTACAAATCAGCCTAATAATAGTACTGGCTGCCCTACATTTTATAAACTTGTCCTCAAGAACATTATGGAGGATCTTGTTAAAGATCTTACTGAAATTGAGATCTGCTACATTCATAACATTCCTGTGATCTTTCAAGCAGTTGCATAAGGACGGGGGGCTATGGGGGTGGTTCACCCCAAGCGGCAATGTTTTCGGGGCATCCTAGCCCATAGCCATGCCCCGCATACCCTGGCCATGCCCCCCCCACAATGGCCATGCCCCCGTGTTGTAGCCCTGCCCTCTCCCACCCACACCCACACCCTTTAAGCTCCGCCACTTCTATCAAGCTTGTAACTCTGTCAAGGAGGAGGAGGAGAAAACATTTGGTGTGATCTGTTTTTCAGAAACCCATGCTACCACTTAGTAACCATGTCATTCCTTTCTAAATGCTCACATACTGATTGTGTAATGATTTGTACTAGAGCTTTTCCCAGTGTAGATTTCAAGCTGACTGGTTGATAGTTACTTGGCTTCTCCTTTTTCCCTTTTTTGAAGATGAGGACAACATTTGACCTCATTTAGTCTGCTGGAACCTCCCCTGTTTTCTCAAGAATTCTCAAAGACTATCAACAGCAACTCTTAGATGGTATGTGCAAGTCCTTTAGTATCTGTGGATGTAGTTCATTTGGCCCTAGAGGCTGGAATCCATTTAGATCAGCTAAGTATTTCAGTATTATCTTTTTACCTACTTTGGGTTGAAGTCTCCTTACAGTATCATCTGTTTTGTTTTCATAGGTAGAACTCTGTTAGTTATAAAGTGGCTGTCCCTGGACCTGTGCTAGTTCCTGAGCTCCTGGCTGCTGGTTCCTAGAAAGTTTCCAGGAAAGAAAGAAATAGTTGTAGTCAATAGGACCAAATATGGTACCCGTCTGTGGCAGATTGGGAATAAATCCCTGCTGCTCCTCCACATCTGATAGTTGAAAAAGCACTGAGGCAGAGTAATTTTTACTATTTGAGACAAAGAAGGAGTTGGTAGTTCTCCTTTGTCTTTGTCCTGCTAGCATTTAATAATAATAATAATAGTAATAATAGTCATAGTAGTAGTAGTAGTAGTAATAATAATAATAATAATAATAATAATAATAATAATTTACAACGCCCTTTTCACCAAAGGGTGGAACATCAACATATACAACATATACTGCCAGGGACAAACATAATAAACATGACTCTACAACAACATATGGAATGAAATCCCCAACGCTCCACCAGTCGCTACCTATCTCAGCACTTTGAACACAACTCATGGCTTAAGATGATGAATCAGAGAGGAAAGTCTTCAGCCCTTTACAAAAAACAGGGGAGATCCTGCTCCAGTCAGAGGTCCAAGGAAGACTGTTCCACAAATGCAGAGCCAGATCTTGAAAGGCTTGCAACTTTGACAGGGCTGTACGCATTAGTGGAATAAACAGTAGTCTTTAGCTTGTAGATCTTAAAATTCCTGGATGGAGCATACCATACTAACCAAGCTGAAATGTACTGAGGGAGGTTAGAACACAAAGCCTTGAGTACCAGAACCAAAAGTCTGAAACAGGCCCTGGACTAAACTGGTAGACAGAGAAGGGATCTATGGGAAGAAGAAACATGTGAATATTTAGGGAGATTTAAAACAACCTGTATGGCATTGTTTGAATTAAAACCAGAGAAAGAAGGAAGCAGGAAGACAAACCCACCAGTAAACTATTAGAATAATCCACGCATGAGATAGCTAAGGCCTGAAGCAGCAGATGGCAGTCTCAACAGTCAGGAATGTCTGGATCCTGTAGATATGCAAAAGACATAAATTACATGCCTTTGCTGTTGCCCTGATAAAGAGGTGCAGAGATAGGCAATCATCCAGCAGAACTCCAAAGTTTCTGGCACCTGAGACAGGAACCATTATGCAACCCTGTAAGTCCAATGGAATACATGAGAGGTGGGCTACTGGATAGTCAGGCTGAAACACCAAGATCTCCATTTTGTCCATGTTCAGCTTAAGACCGTGAGCAATCATTCACAAAGAAACATGTGATAGACAATGCATCACTGATTTCCACACAGTGGCATCAATTCAGTTAAAACTCTGAAGAATCTGATGTGATGCTGAAATGTGATGCTGAAAATTCAATTGAGAACTAAGAAATCTAAGGTGAGATGTATTTAATTAAAAAAGGGGAGCCAAGACTGACTCCTGTGGCACCATACCATTACAGGGAAAGCTTTTGACATAGATCCCTAAAACGAAACAGAAGAGGAATTGTCACACAAAAAAGAGTTAAACCAGGACAGAGCATCCCCTGTTATTCCCAATGATGCCAGCGGTAATAGTAGGATCTGACGGTTCAAAGTGTTAAAGGCTGCAGAAAGATCCACCAGGATCAACATAGAAATTCGAGACTGTGCCTTTGCCACTAGAGTATCATTCACTACATGAGTCAAGATCATTTCAGTGGAATGACTTATACGAAACCCTGACTGAAATGGGTCAAAAAAAAAATCCACAACATGTATACTCAGGTAAAGCATCAATTGGGAAATGGCAGCTCTCTCCAATATTTTTGAACGAAACAGGAGAAGACACACAGGGTGATATTTAGTAAAAAGTGAACGATCCAAGGAAGATTTTTTTAATAGAGGGCACAAAACAGTATGCTTAAAGCAGCCCAGGAAAATATTCCTTGAGAGGGAACAGTTCACCAAATGAGTTTTATAAGCAGAAGCAGAGGCAGAAGAATTGGATAAAGGAAGGCAGGCATAGGCTCAGTAGGTCAGGGAATCAATATGTAAATAAATAATGACTGGTGATGGAGGGTTTTGTGACCTGCTTCCTTTCAACATTTGGTGAGATGAAATGTCTTACTGTGATGTTAATACTGGGGTGACTCATTTGCACATGCAGAGCTTCACCAGAGCTTGGAAAAGGTACTTTTTGGATTGCATCTCCCAGAATTCCCCAGCTAGTGTGGTCAGTCCCCAGCACTAGACTGTCAATGAGACAATTCTTTTCTGTGGTCCATGAGTGACTAGCATCTCCAGGCTAGTATCAAACTGTGTCCTCCTATTAACAGACAGCTCTTATGCAGCATGAATTATGTGATGACAGGCAATTTTGGCAAATCCTTTCTCCTGCAGTTCAATGCTTCGCTTCCTAGAGTTCACTCTAGAGTTGATTTTGACACAGCTGGATATATCCCACTGTGCACAAGTTTGGAGATAGTTGGCTGTGACCCACCAATTTCAATTGAATTTATTTTCAGGTAGATAAGAGTTTAAGGCTAGAGTTTAATCATACATAATGGCTATCAAAAACTAGATTGTCCAGTCTTTTGAGGTGTTGATTAGGACTATTCAACTTCTGCAACTCAGTCTCAAATAACAGAACAAATCAGGCTCATACTGACTGATTTGTACTAGCTCTGGAGGATGTTGGGTTGGCTTAGTTCAGATTCAGAACAGAATGTCAGAGCACAAAGCACTTTGAACTTATTGCACATAAAAAATCAATGGGAAAAGGTTAGACACCATGTCTCCAACATAACCATATGTGAAAGAGGAAGACATATCAGTAGCACTAGCTTAGCTGTTCCCAGCACTCTAGCCTCAGGAGGAAAGGAGAACCAGCCACTGATTTAAATTAATGCTTTTGCAGGGGAGGGGGTGAGGAGGCCAATAAAAGAACACTAGTGAACTCTGGAAGGAGGAGGGATGATAGAAACTGCAGGCCAGGAGAGGGGCTGCAAGCATCTCATTTAGACCTGAACATCAGGGATGTGAAGAATCTCCAGAAAAGGAGTGAGTACCCAGTTAACTGAGACTTCTCTTATCTGGCTTGGAGAAAGAGTTGGGAGTCTAGGGACAGGACAGAGAACAAGCCTTGCTAGCCAGCAGAAGGACATACCAAAGAGCAGTGAACAGCACACTGAAGGAAACTGAAGTGAAGCACTCTTTGGGAAGATACATTCTTGGTACTGACTTGCTGATTATTCTGCTGCCTCCTTGAGATTCTAGAAGCACCTGGCCATCCCAGCTTAGACTTCTCAGCCCACAACCAACTAGTAGGGTCCTGCCAGGGCCTATATCCAGAAGATACTTACAAGGACCTGTGATGCAGCCCTTTTACTTGTCAGAGGACATGTTGGACTTAAATAAAAGTCTTTCATTTCTACTTGAAAAGCTCTTGATGAGTTTGCAAGGTCATGCAATTGGGGGTGTTTGATGTACCTCTTACAATGGAGGGTACAGACTCTGAGATATCATTTAAGAAAAATGCCAGTGTGGTATGATATATTATTATAATCTTTATTGAATTTGTCAGCACATAAGATACTTTCCTCGTGATGTACAACTGTCTTCTTCATATGTGTTCCATTACAAAATAGACAACGTTACAGAACTGAGACTGACTTGAAAGTAAAACAAGGCAGGCAGTTTCAGGTTACAAACTTATGGAAGTTTACTGATGAATTTTACAATTACCTACATGTTGGAGAGCCTAGATCCTAACTAGCTAACAAAAAACATTAGGTAAGATGGTAGCTTTATTTTATCTCATGGTCTTCTTGGTGGAGTGGCAAACATGGTCAGAGAGAAGGAACTGGAAACAAAAAATAGCAAAGAGAGAGAAGCATGGTCTTTTAGGAAAGGTCAAAGACTCCAGGGTCTATCCTGAGTCACATGGTTTGGTCAGCCAGACACCATAGCCGTGTATTTAAATAGCACAAAGAGCAACACTGAGGCTTTAGCTGAGAAAACAAAAGGTTTCAACATGGAAAGGGGAAAGAAACTAAGCTAGCTAAGACCCATATGCACTAGAGCAAGGGGGGAGAGAGAATGCCAGGATTTTCCAACATTCTGAAAAAACAAATTTTACAGATGGTTTGTTACCTATTTACAGTTAGGTTGGGTCTTTATGATCTGCCATGTCTCCAAATTTTATGTGGATGCATGGAAATTTTATATATATATATATATATATATATATATATATATATATATAAAAAGTTACAGCCAGTTTTAGTTTCTGAAAACCAGACTGATAATCCAGACTCACAAATCATTATTTGGATTTCAGGCCCAAATCAGAATGGACCAAATTTGAATTGAATCCTCAAATTGGACTCTGAGCTAAATCCCAATGCACATAACTAGTGCTGCTGTTGTCCTTTCAGAAAGGAATAAAAAACATTTATTTTTCTGTTATGTTTTACTATCAATAGTTTTAAAGTTTCATGGTGTGTATCATCATGAATGTCAACATTATTAATCTGAATTAGAAAATAAAAATCAATTGCTTTTTATAATGGTGAAAGACTTTATGATAGAAGAGAAAACAGGTATGATTAGTTCAGGAATAAAGAGAAATGGAAATGATTCAAAGTTGCACACATGCTTCTGTTCAATAAGACTTATTCAATGCACTTAAGTCTTAGGCTCATGCTCTGATCAACAAATTAAATTTACAATTTGTTATTGCCAGTTGAAGAAGATCCAGTTTTTGAGTTTTAATCAAGTATATTGACCAGGGATAATAGAAGCACTAAAGCTGTCTAGTCTGAACCTGGTCTCCTCCAGTGATCAAAGACACATTGCTACTGTTAAGGATTGTTTGAGCTGCCAACAGTTTTTACCTACTTGTTTATATTTTTTTAAAGAATGACTTGGCAGTTCCTGGTGCTGGATAAAATTTCCAAAGAATTCTGAGGGAACTAAAAACAAAGTACTGCTGAAGGGTTGGTTCCATTTTGGTTGGTCCCCCAGTACTCATTTAAAAACAAAACAAACAAAAAACAAACAAATGTGGTTTGTTCATCCAATTGTGCTTTAATGGTGTCATTGGGCTTCTTTGGATCCCAAAGTAATGAAGACACTCTCCATGGACAAAGTGAGATAAATCTTGGGGCTAGAACTAGCTTCAAATGTGAAATATATTATAAAGAATATGGCCTAAATCTTGTTGTTAGTCCTGACTGGAGTAGACCCATTGAGATTTTATGGGGTTTACCTATGCACTGATTCACCATTCCACAATTGATTCAATAGGTTTATTGTATTTGTGACTAATCAACAAGACACCAGTTCATATTCACAGGGATCCTGTTGGGAATTTGTACTTGCAGAACCATTTCTCGAGTGGTTGGTCTTTTTACTGGCTTATGTAAGGAGGTCCTGGAGACCCTCCCCATATGACTCCCTTCCTGACTTGCTGTGATAATGCTATTTATACGTTATCTAGTGGCTAGATCCAGTTAACAGGTAGTTAATTTACCACTTAGAATGGAAGAGAGTTACATAAGATCAGAGGAGATGCCCTTTGCCGATGAAGCTATGTGTGATTATAGAAGTACTAAAGCACCTGGAACTGTTCTACTGCCCTGGTGGCACAATGGTCAAATGCTGGTATTGCAGCTACAAGGCTGCAAGTTCCATCCTGCTGGGCTCCAGGTTGACTCAGCCTTCCATCCTTCCACAGGTCAGTAACATGAGTACCCAGCTTGTTGGGGGCAATCAGCTAACACATTGTAAACTGCAAAGAGAGCACTTAGCTGATAAGCAGTATAGAAATACACATGCTACTGCTATTTTCCTGGGGCGGGGGTTTCTTGGCCTGTTCTTTCAAGCTCTCCTATTGAGATGTTGACCACTGATAGGTTGATGGAGGCTGATCTCATAAGTGCCAGAGTCCTGCTTCCTTAGCCATGGAAAAACCTGATAACAGATCTATTTTTCTGTTAAGTGGTGAGGGACCATTTTAATTAGGGGGTGTCAGGGATTTTTATTATGTTTCCCTAGCTGGTTGTCAGTTTCAATGTGCCTTGAGCTGCTTCTGTAACTTCGCAATTTCTAAGTTATGCCTGGAGAAGGATGCTTCAAGATATGACACCCAGAAGCCTGATCTAATCCTTCTTACTTGGAATAATAATAATAAAAACAACTTTCTAAAAGTCTGTTAAGGCTCAGAGTGGTTTTGGTTATTTAGCACATGCATAGATTGTTCTATTCTTTAGAGGGAGTGAAGGGAAAAATGGTTTTATTCTGGGTTACTCATATCTCTATTTTCCACTGGAAAAGGTGGAAAGGAATGCACTGTGGGGCATGTGGGTAGTGGGTAGTAGTCAGGAGCTCCAGTTGGCTAGCTCTGTGTCCTCTTATACTGGTGCAACAGCCCATGGCACTCCCGTGAAGATGAGCAGGCAGAGCTACACCTCCTCCCCACCAACAGTCTGGATACCCCAGTTCCTTCGCAGTACAGAAGAGTCACACCAACCTAGTTGCTGTGGTGTGCCTTCAACTTTTCCAACTTACGGTGACCACAAGGCAAACTGCTCACAGGGTTTTCCTGGCAAAATTTGTTCAGATGGTGCTTTGCTTGTACCTCCCTCTGAGACTGAGGCAGTACAACTTACCTAACATCACCTAATGAGTTTCCATGACTGAGGAAGGATTTGAACCCTCGTCTCCAGAGTTGTACTCTAATCTCAAACCACTACACCATGCTGGCTCAAAAACAAGTACTCACCGGGTCTGACCCCACTTAGCTTCCAAGATCAGATGAGACTGGGGTTTTTGGGGTGGAATGGCCATAGGCATTACACTTTGCTAGCTCCCAATGGGAACTTGGTTATTGCTATATTTATATTATACCACATTAACAGAGTCTGTAGTGGGCAGCCAGTTTGAATGTTGGATTAAGATTCAAGCCGATCAGGTTTCAAATCCCCACTCAATTATGGAAACCCACTGGGTGACCTTGGGCAAGTCATACTCTCTCAGTTTAACAGGAAAGCAATGAAAACTTTCTCTGAATAAATCTTGTCAGTGAAACTCTGTGATGTGGTCCCTGTAAGTTGGATTCAACTTGAACGCAAATACAGTCAGCCCTCCACATTCATGGCTTTCACTTTTGCAGATTTGATTATTCACGGACAATTTGTTATCACTTCTGCTGCCTCTCTATACCATTTTTAATAGGGACTGCAAGCCTTGTGAGACTGAGAAACTACAAATGAAACTTGTAAGTCCTTCTTAAAAATGGTGTGGGGCAGCAGTGGAGGTGGCAGTAACCCCCACCAGCCACCCACTGCTCCCTTGTGAACTCTGATGCCTCAAAGGAACCCATAGTGGGTTGAATATGGCGATCATACTTTTTTGTGTGTTAAATATGGTTTGGGAGGTCCTAGAGTTATTCACATTTTTTCCACTTTCACGGGGGGCCTGTGCAAGTGTGGAGGGATGAGTGTAACAACAAATATTATACAAGCATTCCACAGCTAACAAAGCCTATGAAAAAGAGGTGCCCTTTAAGTCCCTGCCTACCCATTTTCCTTCTTATCCTCTCTCTAACTGAAATTTTGTTTGTTAGCAGCATCAGCATTCAGAAAACAGTGAAGTAAAGTTGGGTTACAGCCGTTTTTCTGCACTAAATGGTAGAATAAATAATGCTTGACCAGGGAAAAAGCAAGATCTTGCTCTAATAAATTCTACTGTATCTGTGTGTGCCTGCTTATAGCAGGGAAGGGAAAAGGTAGCTGTCTCTAGAATCTCTTGCTGAGCATGTGCAAACAAGAAAACAGAGGAAAGGGGAGAGCAGATAAGCTTGACTGTCTAGCTCCTCCCGGCATGTTAAAACAGCACAAACCTATACATCTGGCCACCAAGTCAGAAATCATAAGAAAAGTGAAGGCTGATTATCCTGGTCCCATGTTTGTACACAAAAATACACCAAAAACAACTGAGTGATGAGAATTACAGAAAGTCAGTTGTTTGTGGTGTTGTCCCATAACAGCTACTATGGCATGATTTCAAGACTGAGGGAAGTAATTGTTCCCTCTGTTTAATTTTGGTAGACCTCAACTGGACTACTGTGCCCAGGTCTGGGTAACACAATTCAAGGTGATATTGACAAGCTAGAGCATGTTCAGAGGACAGTGAAAGGTCTCAAAACATCTCAAAATCAAGGCCTAGGAGGAACGGAAAAGAGAAGACCAACTGGTAATATGATATCCATCATTAATTATTTGAAGGGATGACATGTGGTAGATGCAGGAAGCTTGCTTTCTGCTGTTCCAGAGACTAGGGCATGAACCAATAGCTTTTTTTTTAATATATATTTTTATTCTTCAAATCAATCAAAATAAAATCATTCAATTCCACAACCGTTTACAATCTTGCCTTTCTCAAGTATTATTCACAAATATTAAATGTATAAGTATTTTTTTTTCTACAGACCCCTTTGCGAATTCGTATTTCATGACCTAGTTAACTTAGGGTCTGATACAATTTATGACCCCTCACCGTCCCCTTGTCACTTCCTCACTTCCTCTAGTGTCAGTCAAATATTTGAGAATTTTTAAAGATTCTTTTCGTTCCCCTTAGTTACCAATAGTTTTCTTACCTCTTACAGTATGGTTCCATCAAGCTTTTGTAATTGCATAACATTGGAACCTTATCATTACCACCTTCATTAAATTATTTACCTATATTGGGAACAAAAAGTCTTAAATCTGTTTCCATTCCTCTTCATTAGCCGCTTGATTTCTGTCATGCAACATCATTGTCAGTCTGTCCATTTCCCGATATTCCATCACCTTGACTTTCCATTCATTAATTTGAGGTGTTTGGTTGCACTTCCACTTGCCAGCGAAAAGTATTCTAGCAGCGGTTATCATATATAGGATTATCCTCCAAAATTTCTTTCTTTTCTCTGGATCTATCTTTTGCAATAAGTTCAAAAGAAAAATTTCAGATGACAATGGAATGTTGATCCCTAAGGCCTTTGAAATCATTAATTGAACTTCTTTCCAGTATTTTTTCGCCTTGTCACATATCCACCAGAGATGGTAATAAGTTCCATTTTCGTGGTCGCATTTCCAACACTTTTTTTCTTTCGTCTTATAAATTTTGTTTATTTTTACTGGATCAAGATGCCACCTATGTAATATCTTTGCGTAATTTTCCTTCAAATTTTGGGCAACAGTGAATTTTTGAGTATCCACCCAACTCTTCTCCCAGTGTTCAAGTTGTATTTGTCGGCCTGTGTTCTGTGCCCAAGTTATCATTGAAGTTTTTATTCATTCTGGTTCTAGCTCTCTTTCCAGTAAAAGTTGATATAATTTCGAAGTCATGTGCCTTTGCACTTCAAATATTATTTTTTCAAATACTTTTTCCTCTTTGTCCAGATCGAAACCCTCTAATTTCTGATCCATCATGAATCTTTCTTGGAGCTGCCTATACAAAAACCATCCACATTTAAATCCTTCGTTTTCTATTTCTTCTCTGGTTTTCATTCTAATTTCTTGGTTAACCGCCTTGGCTAATATGTCTTTGTATCTTATTATTTTCTCCTGAGGGTCTCGCCACGTACCAAAGAAAGCTTCATGGGTGGATATCCATAAAGGGATTCACTTGTAATAATTTTTCTTAAATTTTTGCCAATTTAATAGGAGGAATTTTCTCAGGTAATGATTGAGAAATTCTTTGTCAATTTTCTCCTCATTATACCAAATATATGCATGCCAGCCCATACACAGATCATGAACCAATAGCTTTAAATTACAAGAACATGATACCACCTAACCATGAGGAAGAATTTCTTGACTGTAAGAGCCAGACGATAGTGGAACAGGCTGCCTCTGAGGGTGATGGACTCCCCTTTTTAGATGTCTTTAAGAAGGAATTTGAGTGATTTTGTTATGCATACCTGCATGTCAGGATGCTGGAGTAGATGGCCCTTTCAGCCTGTTTGTCTATGGCCATTTCTGCACTAGACTGTTGTAGTGCTATTATCCCACTTTCAACATCCTATGGAATCCTAGGGCTTGCAGCTTAGGGAGGGGCCTTTGAGGGACCCTCCCTAAACTGCAAGCCCCAGGATTCCATAGGATGTTGAAAGTGGAATAATAGTGATATAACAGTCAAGAGTGGAAATGGCCCATGATTCTATGGTTTATAAGAATCAGATCCCTCTTCAGCTGGGGACACACAAACCCGATGATTTCAAAGGGCTCAGCACAAGGCTGACTTTGCAGTGTATTGAGTTGCAAAGCCTAGAAAACTAACTGTCTTTTTAATGACATTCATTTAAGAACTGCCCAGGCTTTCCAATGACCAAAGCCACTGCTTTGTTCCGATAATTCAAAGTGACTTCTCAATTAATGCAATGTTTGTCAAAGCAGAATTTCTTACAAAGACAATGGGAGAAGGAGGGAGGGGGAATTGGAACGTTAAGTACTGAAAGCAAATCTCTCACCACCTTCTGTCCCGTTCAGCTTGGTAGCTGTTCTCATTGCTGGTGTATTATTTTCCATTAGGAGATTACAGACAATGTAAGAGGGTAATAAAAGAAACAGATTCATTATTATGGGTCTGATAGTGAACATTTAGCTAAATGGATTTCTTTATATTGCCAGTGTTCTTCTTCATATTACAAAAATGGATGCTATCATTTAAGGAGTGGTGTTCTTGTTTACTCATTTTCTAAGAAACTGCAGAAGTGTTTCGCAAACACGTAACATCTAAGCCAAAGGTGCTGAATTAAAATGCAAGGTGCTTTTCCCTCTTATATTAGAAACAGGGACAGATTAATCTTTTTCATTTTCTATAAAGTTTGAGGGGTTGCCCCCAAATTTTCGTGCCTCACTATAGCTGTTTATTGTACCTGAGAGTAAAATTAATGTTTCATAATTCAGAAGGAGGAATGGCAATTTTAGACTTTTCCCATTCCCAAGAAATGTTGGGAAAAAAAAATCAACTTTTGTCTCCATAGTGTCAGGATGCGTGGAACTTTTCCTCTTTCAATAACAGGAAATTGCAATTTTCTGAGGAAAACTAAAGAGCTTCCCCAAAGCAACATAGTTTTCCAGAAAGCTGTGCAGCTTTCCCACAAAAGCTACAGAGCTTTCCAAAAAGATGGGGCGGGGAGCTCAAAATGAACATTGCACAGTTTTAAAGGCGCTCAATTTTAAATGTTTCTCAGTTTGGAAAGCTTTTTTCTCCTAAAAGACAGAGGCAGAAGGAAAGCACAAAATGGAATTATGTGGAGCTTTAAAAGCTGCAGATCTTTCAAAAAAAAAAATAGGGAGGGAAAAGGACAAAAAGGCAATGATGTATTTAAGTTGTTTACTCGCAAGTCTCAAGTCTCTACCTTTAAGTCTCAAGTCAAGTCCCAAGTCCTTGAAGATACTGTCAAGTCAAATCTCAAGTCTGGAAGCCAACTTTATACCCCAACCAAAATTCCAGAATTATTGGATAGAATTAAATTCAGTTTTAACAATTTAAGCAGAGTCAGCTCTCCACATGTGCAATTTTGCCATCTGCAGCTTTGGAAGTGGGAAATAGAATTTAGAAGGAAGGATACTTCTTCCTCAAGCCTGTTACCTAACACATTTGCTGTTCCCCTCTGAGAAATGCACCCTGCACTCTGGGAGTGAATCTTATCTTTTGCTCTTAGGAAACGTTTTAGAAAGCTCCTCTGATACGCAGTGGGGACAGGCTGCTGTGCAGACTTCAAGCCTGCCTCAAGCCCATTGCCTAACTTGTTTGCTGTTCCCCTCTGAGGAATGTGCCCATATTTTGGGCTTGAGAGAGATTGCCATGTGACTAGTAGGCAAAAAGAGATGGAGGCATTGTTCAAAGTCATCAGGTTTCTGGATGAATGCGTTATGTTACTGAACCAAGGGCATCAAGTCAGTCATTAAAAATATACAGGTCTCAAGTCGAGTCAGTGCATCATTTACAGCCGAGTTGAGTCACTGAAGCAACTTAAGTCTGACTTGAGTCTATCAACTCAAGTCTACATCACTGCAAAATGGAATGTTACATCTTCAAATGTTGCAAAACTTCAAATGTTGCCCAGCTTTAGAAACCTTTTTCTTTTAAAAGACAGGGGGAAATATAAAACAGAATATAGCTTCAAAAGCTATGGAACATTTAAAAAAATGGAGAAAGGAGTAGAAATGAGAATGTTGCACAACTTTAAATGCTGTACAGTTTTAAAACAGGAAGAGAAAGTACAGCTCAAAGTGCAAGTAACAGTATATTGTCGACAGAACAAACATAACAGGCATTAATTTAATATATATTTCTCTATTTGTATTTTTCTTTTTGTATTTTGTACAATTTTCCCAAGTGCACAGATGGCCAAATATATATATATTCCTGGAACCGCTGAGCAGCTTGTCAAACTGTAGTTCAGAAGTATGAAGTTTTTTGTTGTGCTCCTAACAACAATAAAGTTCCCACAAGGTTGTGTGAATTTTCCAGGCTTTATTTTTCATCCCACAAATGTTTCTCACGGGATCAGGAATGTCAGCTTTTGACTCTCATCCACTATTCACGGTTGGCTGGGTCTATCGATGTATAAGTTTATCAAGTGCATTACATGGTGTTGAACTTGAATTTGCCATTAAATGAATACCTGTGAGGTTTCTGAAGTCAACAAAGGATTCCTGACAAATATCACAAGTTTGCAAGTATACATTTGTCACATTGACACTTCCTATTGTTAGGACTATGCTTGGATAATCTCTAGCATACATCAAAAATATGAACTGTAGGAACTGGTTCTTGACCTGAAATGATAAGCATAATATAAAAAGATCCTGATTTTATTGGACCAGTTACTATGAGGAGACAAAAGAGAGATGTTTTACTGGATCCTTTAATACAGAAGTGTCAAACTCATCTTGGACTGCATCAGCATTACGATTGCCCTCAAAGGTTGTATCTGTATATAAATGTATCTATATAAATGTATAAATGTATAAATGTGTGTGTGTGTGTGTGTGTATATATGTATATAAATGTATCTACTCTTTTATCATATTATTATATCTTGCAAGGCACATGGAGCATTGCCATGGTAACCTGTGGCAATGCTCTGCTGGTGAGACTAGGACAGAGGAGCAGTCAGAAGTAGAAGTAGAAGGCGAGTGGTGGCTGCTGGGCTCCTCTTCAGAATACCAGTAGCCAGGGGCCGGCAATGTAGGGATTGGGCTAGCTAGGCGGGGAGGAGTGTTGTAGCTGCAGGAGAGGTGTGAGGGCCACATGAAATGGCCTGGCAGGTCAGATTCAGCCCGCAGGCCTTGTGTGTGATACATGTGCTTTAATCAATCAGTAAACTATTTTAACTGATATGTTCCCTTAGAGTCCAAAAATATTTTTGCAGAATATGCCATTGAATTTCTACAATGAGAAGAAATGCCTGGCTGTCAATTTTCAGTGTTGGTTTGACAGTTCTTTCATTTTTTTTTTTTTTTAGAAGAGACATCATAATAGTTTCATCTCATTTTTAAAAAATGAATTAAAATGAGCCAAAATAACCTTATGAAGCACTGGAACAGTGCCTACCACAGTAGAATTGTGATCATGTCAATAGATTCTAGATACTACTGTAATACTTCTAATAATATAATGTCATTATCCGTGCAATAGTTCTTCAGGAAATTGTCTGAAGAATAAAAGGTATGTTTTGTCTAGTCCACAAATATAAGCTCAGCACAGTAATTTTATCTCTCTTCTTTTCATAGTATTGCTTTCGGTACTGTGAATTTGGAGAAGTAACATTTTCAGAGCAAAGTGCAATGTATTACTTTCTGTTATGGGTTAAAGTTCCTTTTTCTTCCAAAGCTTTTTCTTTATAACTTTAACTCGTCAGCTCAACAAATTGGACAATTACTGCAAATACAAATTTGTAATAATACTGAAAAATATTGTGAATATACAAATAAGAAAAATAAATAAATAAAAAGGATTACCACATTCCCTCCCCCTCCCCCCACGATCATATAATGGTACACATATAGCCTTTTTCTGTAATCTTGAAGTAAATCTACAAATCATAGATATGCCTGAAATGAAATTCTTTGTATCTCTTATTGTTCTGTTTGGGTGCTCATTTTTTTATTATTGCAACATAATTATTTGTTGCTCCCTCTTATCAAGCAATAAAACTGGGTTTTGCATAGTAACAGTAACACAAATGAGAATATTTAATTTATATCACTTCCTTCAGGATTATCTTATTGTCATTTCCCTAATTGTTTCCTATGAATATGTGGCATAAAGCAATAGTGATGGGGTGTGATTCATCAGGAATTTTTCTTGCATATGTTTCCTTTATTTTCTTTCTTTCTTTATTGGTTTTTTGTCCCACATTGGGAATAGGAACTTCTTCATAGATAAAATTGTCACTTTTAGGGCTTATCTGGAAGTTAGTGTGAAGCTGGATGGTAAGAGTTAGAAAGTTTCTATCATTCCATGTCTTTTCACACCCTTTGCCTTATAAACAGTCAAACTCACACAGTGCTCTGTTAAATGGTAGGGGTGATGTGACCACATTCTCCATTCTCCATCAGACAGTGATTTGAAGTAAGAGTGGAAAGTGAAGTCAGACCTACTATGGAGCAGAATGAAGGATCTGCCTCAGCTAGCAGATTTTGGAGCGTTGGAAGTGGAAGAAAGGTGGAAGAAAGACTGAACTCAAGTGTTGCAGATATCCTTTCCTTGGGCCTTTTCACGTTACAAAATTTATGTGCCATGGTTCCATCTTATGAAACCCTGGGATTTGCACTTTAGGGAGAATTACTTAGAATTCTCAGCCAGATTGCTTTAGCGCAATGTTTCCCAATGTCTTCCAGGTGTTTTGGACTTTAGCTCCCAGAATCACTGATCATTGGCCAAGGCAGCTGGGACTTCTGGGAGCTGAAGTCCAAAACAGCCAGAGAACTAGAGTTTGGGAATCACTGCTCTAGTGCCTCAAGAAATTACAAGCCCCAAGATTACACAGGATATTATCATGGCAGTTAATATGTGCCATATTAACTTTATAGTGTAAAATGACCCCTACACATCTTAGGCTAACCTGTTGTCTTCTACTGTCGTCAGCAATTAGCAACATTAGATATTCCGTACATTAGAAAGAGAAAAACATACCAAGACAAGGGACAACACCAGTTCCATGTTGCTTATAGTGCTTAGTTCCTTCAAAAGAATGATTCATAACTCAAAAATACCATACCGTAAAATACCATTAAAATACATTAAACACAATTATTCCCATGATAGAGCATTTCCACATCAAAGCAATTGTTTTCTTTGAACCAACTGTACTTTCTTTGCTGTGTCAAAAGTAAAAGCCAATTTCATTTGGGAGGGGGAGGAACACATTGAACTTGATATCTAAATTTTAAAAATGCATTTTTTTTTAAAAAAAAAAAAACCCCGCTCAATTACATTTTAAAAAGAAGTGACTGAACTTAAGCAAACTTAATTTGGATTGGGCCTCATAATTTTGAGCAAATGTATCGAATGCTCAAGAAAAATAAATACATCTCTCTCTCTCTTTTTTTTTTGAGAATTCTGTATTTCTTGGTTGTTCTAAATCTGTTTGCCAATCTTCTTCCTCCTTCATTCTGGAAATATATCTGAATGGCCTGGCAGCTACAGACTCTAGTACATCCTTCTTTGCACTTTCCAGACTGAGGCCCTTTCCACATGAGGCTGGTGAATCGGTTCGTGCCGTTTCTTACCGGATTTTCTGAGTTCGAAACAAGGCGGACTTTCCCTCATTTCCTTCTGCACTGCGCATGTTCCATTCTGATTCGGAGGAGTGCGATTTCATGAATCCACGCTGCCTCCACCGTGGCCACTTCCACTACTCCCCTCACCCCGGCATGTCGGCTGTGATTGCCCCCCTTTTTTGCATGTTTTAGTACGTCATTGTGTATGTGCGAATATGAGTACGTGCATACGTGCATAAGTCCATACTACCCCCTGGTCCCTCCCATGAGCTCTCCCCTGACCACCAATTTGCATTGGCATGAATGTACGTGTCTGCACCACTGTGAAAGTACGAATTGGATTGATCTGGAAAATTGGAAAACCAATTTCTTCCATTTTTCAAATAGTGTGCTTTACCACCACATGGGGGTGCATTTACTAGGAATTATGTGTAGAACAGAGGTAAATAAACTGAACCTAGTCCGCTCAAGGTGCAGAAGACGCATTGGCCCGCCTTAATAACTGCATGCGGAAAGGGCCTGACTGAGCTTCAGATAAATTGTATGGATGACCATGGTTTTTGAGTGGTTGATTTGGAGTTCTTTCTCTAGGAGCTATCCAAATTTCCAGGGAAGGTTTTTTTTTTTTTGCAAAAGAGATTTCATTGTTCTTCATGTGAATTGTAAAAAGGCACAATAATATCTTTTCCATGAAGTTTGCTTCAGTGAGCTATTCCTAGGATTCATGATTCGTTTGATTAGCTAATGGCTTGTTTGCTCATTCTGTTTTAAAAGCAGCCAGCTATTTCTGAATTTCCCCTGCTTGGTTTTTTAATAAAGGTTTAGAAATGAAAGCTGGAGTTGTTTTGTTTCTCTGGACTAAACTAAGCATAGTTTCACTGATGCCATGCTATCCTGGTTGCTAAAGATTTAAGGGAAGCTCTGAGAAGAAGTTTGTCTTTTGCTGTAACAATGCAACCTTGGCTGTTTGTATTCCTGGATCATAAGACTTATTAAAAATTTGAGTACCGGTTATCAAAAATATGAGTGGTGGAGTTTAGTTTTAATAGTGAAGTCTCTTCACTCTCCCCCACTAAACTTGAAATGGCATGAGTAATTGGAATATGCAAATGATGACTTAAGACCACAGTTCATACAGGTATGCTATCTGACTGGATGTGATTTCTTGCCTAATATGAGTCTCCAGGATTAAAGGTGTGTTATAAAATTACCCAAGTCTTAAGATTCTCGGGCAGACCTTTCTTTCTGTTTCTCCACCATCACCATCCCATCTAGTGAGGATATAGAATAAGGTCTTCATGGTGGCTGCTCCCAGGCTGTACAATTCCCTTCCAGGGAAGGCTAGGCCGGTTCCCACTCTGTTCCTTTTTCTCTTCAAGGTAAAGACATATTTATTGAAATGGGCATCTAGTGATTATTAACTGGGTGCAAAGAGCCTTTTTTTTTTATGGGGCAGTGTACTCTGTTTTTACCTTTATGGTTGTTTTTAAAAAATGTTTCTGTATATATTTTTTAAATTAGGGAAATTTTAATATAACTTTTTTGATTGTGTTTTAATGTTTTTATCTTGTATTAGCCTTAGATCCCACATGAGGAGAAAGGCGAGATACAAATTAGTAATTATAAAAAATTGTCAAATGTTTCTCTCCACAAAAGACCCTTAATTAAGGGCAAACAATTTTTTGGGCTGGAGAGAAACCAGATATAAATAATTCTAACCAAGTGAATTAACTCTTATTTCTCTGGTAGGACTGATTTGGTGAGTGAAGACACGTCTTTGAGAACTATCATCATGTTTGAAATATGAAAAGATTGCTTATTGATATGGAAATCTGTGAGCCATAAATATGCTGATCTGTTCTAACACTACTAAGCATTTAAGATTTCAAGAACCACTTGGTACATTCCATTACAATGTGAACTGTGAAATATGATGCATTTGATCTTGATAAGGACGTGTAGAACGTGTTTGCAAGCAGAAATGTGCTGGTAGAATAACTGTCTCCAAGGGCACTGGGAGCACACTTTTTTATTAGTACATTAATCCGTGAAGATCAAAAGCCATCAGTATTCACTTGACCTAACTGGGAAAGCTAAACTTTTGGCAGTTTTCTTTTAAAAACCCTAAAGAAGCAGCGTGTTGCTCTCAGCAGGGAATCTAGGGGGAAGCTGAAAAGGTGTTCTTTGTGTCTTGCCACAATTAGAAGCTTAATTGAAGAATGCAGAACCAAGTAAATTGCTTTGTTTGGCATTGTTCCGGAGGTCGTCCTAGATTATGACAGTAGCCTTGGGTACTTTTGCTAAGGTATATCTGCCTCCAAGGACCTAAAAGCATTTTATATTCTCTCACTAAGTAATCTTCTGTCCAGGCAGTTTATAGACTACAATCTAGATTCGTTTAGCAACAAAATTCCACTGTGAGGCTTTTAGAACTATTACAGAATGTTACATCCATGAGGTGATATTTACACATCACACTGGATGGTTGCAGTTACATTTGAAGATCTGAAATTGCCGTCATAAAAATTAACTGATCCAAGGATTAAATATATTTACACGTGATACTCATTTTTTAGAAGGAAGTGCATTTTGCTCTTTAAGATGATTCTTTTCTGCATGCTTAAAACTTTGATATGTTTCTTTTTTGGACTATAGTTTCCAGAATCTGAAAGCCAACTATTTTTCTAGACAGCTACTCCCAGAACTCCAAAGTCACCATATCTCTCTGCACATGCTGAAATAAGATTTAACTTCCCATTCAGCTTCTTTATATGGGTTGAAAGGGGACGTTATCATCTCTTTTGCCTCAGGCAGCAAAATATCTTGAGCAAGCTATGAACTCATTCATATACAGGTGCAAAATTCCTGAAAATTTTGAAACTGGGGGGAAACAGATTTCTCCCCATTTTCTCAGAAAAAAAATAGTTGAACTTTCTACTTTTTTAAAAAAAGTTCCATTAGCATTTATTTCAGATTGAAAATCACTTTGTTACTGATTATCATTTGACATAAAATAATCATGTTTGGTATATTAAAAGTACCGTTCAGATACATAATAGTTACATATCGAATTCTCTTTTTTAAAAAGTGTTCCAAATGGAGCTACAAGGTCTTGAAGTATAATGAATTATTTTAGTTTGAAGAGTTTATTAGGAGCAGGGGGGAGAAACCCATAAAAACAAAAGAAACTGTCAACATTAGTAAAGCCTAGAAAATTAGTGTCAAGCAGATATAAAGCATGTATTGCCATAAAAAGAACTGGGGAAAAAAATACGGAAGGCAAGAATTGCAAAAATCAGAAACTATACACTGTCGTGCATGATCTTGTTATATGTTTTTAGGGGAAAATGGGGGAATAAATATGAATGCCTTGTTTTAAATATTTTATTTATCATTCAATAATAAAATATTCCAAATATTTTTCCATTTTTTTAAATTTTTCAAAGTTTCTAATTTTTCCAAGTAAAAAGCTTCAGGGGAAACCCCCCCCGAGAGATTTCTGATTTTCTCTCTCTCTCTTTCTTTGTTTCTTTAATTTAGTTTTCTTCTGAGTCTTATAATTTCTTGCAAAACAAATCCTGGGTGAAGATTTCACACCATGCCTTTTTAAAATTGGGGAAGCCTGGATGGCATGCCTATATGTTCTACGAAAAAGCGACAATTGATAAAGATTTTATGCATCATTTTGTAAGGAAATCATTATATAAAATATGGAATGATTATAAGAATAAAAACATTAGGCAGCTACCCACCTGTGTCTCCCCTCAAGAAGCTTTTTTTGGAAGATGGTCAGACACAGAAAAATGGTTGCGATATGAAGATATATTGGAGAAAACAAATACAGACACAAATACAAATGTTTTTAAGATGAAATCAAGAGAGAAATTGGAAACTGAAGTTATAAATTTAAGCTGGTTTCCCTACAGACAACTATCAGAAAGATTTCAGATAGATGTGAAAACCTAAGGAATAGAACAGAAAGAACAAGAGAATCTGTTGAAGTTTTTACGAAAAAATCCACCTCATTTACTTTCACATTTATATCAAGAGATATTACAACAACAATGTGAGGATGAGACAATTAAAATAGCAATGATACAATGGGCACAGAACATTGGACACCCAATTCAGTTGGAATGGTGGGAACAAAGCTGGCAATGAACAAAGAGGTTCACGGTAGCTCAGAACCTTAAAGAAAACTATTAAAAGCTTTTTCATAGATGGTACATGACACCTGAAAAATAAAAGATAATTTATAAGACGGGTACAGGTCAATGTTGGAAGTGTCAAAAGACTGCAGGCTCACTATTTCATATGTGGTGGACATGTTCTAAAGCTAAAATGTATTGGAATGAAATTCATAAGATAATATGTGGTGCATTGCAGGTTCAAATTGATAAGACTCCTGAAATGTACTTGTCAAATATGACACATAAAGAATGGCAGATGATTTCGAAAGCGAGATGGGTCTTGACAGGAAATAATACATAATTCATGGTATTAAAGGTTCTTACAAGATAAAATGCAGAGAATATCATGGAACAAGTAAAGTTGAGTAGAAAAACAGGAACTAACGAATTAAGTAGATAATACTAACAATTTATTGTGATGCATTGATATCCGTTCAATGGAATGATAAAAACTGTAATCCAGAGAGGAAGGAAGACAGTTGTAATATGACAGTTAAGAATACATTGAAAACTGTTTGTTTCATATGTTGGAACTGCAATAAAATCACTTAAAAAAAATTGGGGAAGCCTGTAACAGAAATTCTGGGCAAAGATTTCATGTCAGGCCGATTAAAATTTGGGAAGCCTATAACAGACCAGATCAAATTGTACTATAGGAAGAAAGCATAATAGTCTTGGTGGTCCAACTTTGCCAGATCATTGGAGGGGGCTCAAACACCCTAGCCTACATTTAGACAGGACTCACCCCTCCCCATTCCAGGGTCTATGGATATATGGCAATGATAAAAAGGGAAATCCAGACTGAAGCATTTTCCTCTGCAATCATAATATATATATATAAAAAGGGGGGGGGGCTTTGAAACTATTAAATGACAATGAGAAGAGTCTGGATAGACCACACCAACAGTCAGTCTCCTCCACCACTTTTCACAAAGTCTGCAGCCAAATTCTTGTGGGAAGCCTAGAAGAGGGCTTTCAGTTGATACTTCTTGCTGGAGTTGCCTCTGAGTAACTGATACGTAGTCCAGAGCTTGAAAAAGAAAAAGGTTATTTTCAGACTACCATTCTCAGAATTCTTCCAGCTTCCATCACCTCTTTTTGAAAGGCTAATCATCATTACAGGACAGGCAAGTGTACCATGATAATATGTATACTGGGAATCAGTTATCACTTTAATATGGCCAGTATGAGTGGCTGAGTATTTTGTATAACTTAATTGTGAGAAGAACTTTCTAATTTGCCAGAAGTTATAATGCTAGCAAAAGCATGTGGGGAAAAATGAACCTGACAGATTTGTCCATTGTTAGCTTTAAGGTCAAACCCTTAAAAGACAGCTTTCAAGTCGTTGCCTATCCTGAATCAATTGACAACCAAACTTATTAGATGGCCCATATTTATATTACAAAAGACAGTAAAAGACTTCTCTCTGTCCAGTTTCTTCACAGCTTGCTTTTGGTTTGTCTCTGCACTCTGTTATTCTCAGAAAACAGCCTCTTAACTCTCTTTCATGTCAAAGGTTTTAAATGATCAATGGTAAATCAGAGCTTCAGAGGAATAAAATGTAAGGGGAAAAGGTCATGCAGGGAATTGACAGCCATGGGACTTTGTGGTGACTGTTATTTTAAATCACTTTAAAAAACAAATAGAGAAATTGATGGAGGATTGATCTAAAAACTGTTGTGAGCAATGACAGTTCAGTTTTCAGAGTCAATATACCTATGAATGCCAGGTGTTGGAAACAAAGCATTTGTTGCCTTCATGAAGTCCTTTCCAAAAGCATACATTGCCTATATTGAAAAACAGAATAGGCGATTAAACAGACACTTGATCTGAATTAACTGGGTGCCTCTTATGTTCTGAAATGACTCCTGGGAATGTAGGGTGTATAATTTATCAGTCTAGTTCAGGTCAAGGCAACTAATAATATAGATAGTCCATAAGCATTACCTAAGGCAGGAAGTTAATAAGAGAGCCAGCATACTGTATTGGTTTTAATGTTGAACTAGGACACTTGGAGACTGAGATTCAAATCCCTGCTCAGCCATGGAAATTTACTGGGTGACCTTGTGCAAGTCAAACTCTCCCAACCTTAAAGGAAGGCAAAGGCAACCCACCACAAACAACTTTTGCAAAGAAAACCATGTGATAGGTTTACCTTAGGGCCACCATAAATCAGAAAAGACTTGAAGTCACATAACAACAGCAACAGAACAAGAGGAAGTGAATTATTGAAAGTAAATATCATTTTATACAGGTGTTGTGATATTAATTTATTGCAGAAAAGCAACAGTGTCTTATGGCACCTTAAATACTAGCATATTTATTAGTTTCAGGAACTTACTTTGTCCTAGAATCCATCTGATGCATTAAATGGACTCTATTCCATGAGACCTCATTTTATACCAAGTTACATAGGCCATTTCAGTACTTTATCCTTTTCTATCATTGTGCTGGCATCATTCCGGCAGCGCTTTTGCCAGAATGGGAGCATGTCCCCAATGCTCCCCTCTGCACCCAGCCAGCTACCTGCTGATGGCAGCATGACCAACACCTGACTTCCTTCTGCAGTAGAGCCAGCATCTATCCCATGCTGTACTGGGGAACGAAGTGCCTAGATTGCATTTCCTTCTCTTCCGCATGGTCACTGGCAATGGGAGTGTCATGCAATCGTGGGCCATTAATGGATTTTTTCCCATTAATGGAATATCCTGCAATCACAATGGTGGTGGGACAATGATGATGTCATTCAAAAGCACAACTTATGGACCACCAGCAACATGTCCCCATTGCAGGACAGCAACATCTTGCAGAAATGGCCTTAGTCTTTTAGCATGTGGTTGGGAATCTCTAGTTTATAGAATGGGGTCTGGGCTATGGTTGTATTTAGCCAGCTTGCAGCGTTGACCTGTTATGCTGGTTCTGTCCTTGCCCATCAATTTTCCCTCAAATTGGCAGGGTCACAATATCTTCTGCAAAAAGGCTGTACCTCCACCAAAATCATTCTGTGTCTAAGATCTGTGATGACAATGCCCTCCTTCAGTAAATTCTGGAAAGCAGTCCATTTTGCAATCTTTGTTCAAACTGGGATATAAGACCATGGAAAGACCCATCAGCTACTCCGAGCATTGTATTTTCCTATATTTTCCCATATTTTCCCAAATCCTCACAATCACCAGTAAGATCTTAAAGGTCATCCCCATCAGTAATTCTGTTTATTTATATAGTGTAGCTTCAGAGCTACATCTAATGGTACTCTGGGAACATACTGTTCCAATCCAACTATCTGTTTCTGGGAACTACAGTCCTTTGTCCACTTTAAGCAATTAGGCTGAAAGTACAAAGCTATACTGGGGACTACAAATTATCCTTGTTCCCTGGTTCTCTAACTCATGGTAAATTTCCCCCTAGCTTTCTTTTTCTCCCAAATGAATTGGTTATAGTTCAATCCAATACTTTCTTCAAAGTATCATTGAGTTGAATAGGTATGACTCTTAGGACTGCAGCCAAATTCATGATCCCATGTCTGCATTCTATATTAGAAGGGGGAAAAAAATTTTTTTTGCCTTCTAATATAGATTGAAACTATCAGAACAATTTTATAACCTTTTCAGATGGAAATCCTAGTTAGTGAACAGACTAGGGACCATGGTATACCTTATATTTATTGTGAGGAGGAGGCACCTTGGTGTTTTCCTCTTCCTGGCCTCAGCTATTATTATTGGGATATTGGATATGATTACCTCCTGAAGAACTCTGAAGTTGGCTTCCACAGGTAGTGATAGAACGTATCTATGGTTCTTTTCTCCATGGTATAGCATTATTCTTGTTACATTCGGAATGATAGCCAACATGAGGTAGTGGTTTGAGCACTAGATATGACCCTGGAAACTAAGGTTTGAATCCTTGCCAAATCCCACTGAACTTGCCAAGAAAATCCTGTGATAAATTTGCCTTAGGGTTGGTATTAGTTGGAAACAACTTGAAAGCATACAACAACAACATCCTCAATGGCTAGCGACCCTATTTGTCCTAGTCCTGGACTTTAGAAATGTACAGGTTGTCACAGTAGCAGAAACCCATTTCCTCAGGGGTTATTCTTATTAAGACAGTTCATTAGTAAGCAGACAAATAACATGCTAAATAAAAAAAACCCAGCAATTTTTAAAATTAAAATAGTTTTGCTATTTGATTCTTCTAAATTAAGTGAATCTAGCATAGGGTGATTTGTAACAGTGCCATCTTGTGATACAGCAACACAGAATGTTTTATGTTTACCTAGAAGGAAAATCTTTATTTTCACACTAAAAGGTTACCAGCTGACTATTTGTGACAGAATTCAAGCAAAAGAAATTAACTCAACTACAGGGATATGCTCAGAATTCAGACATAACCATGTTAGTCTGGATCAATAGGCAAAGGGATCTTGTAGCACCTGTGAGAAAAAAGTTGGTAGCATACACTTTTGTAGACTATGGCCCTTTCCGCACGGGGCTATTAAAACGGTGCAGAGCGACCTCTGATGGAGGTCTTCTGCACCATAGAGTGGACTGGGGCGGACTACTTTTTGCAGTTCCGCACCTCAGTCCACTCCGGAGTGACCGGAACTGGTCGCGTAGCGTGTTTTTAAAAAATCTCTTTTTAGAGGTTTTCAAAAAGCACGGAGTGCGCGACTCTGTGTCGCTCCGTCCCCGCGCTCCGGTGCAGATTTGCAGGCGCACACTAATGAGTACCTGCAGATCTGCCGGGGGTGGGCTTTAGGCTGGTGAGCTTCTCTGGTTGGTGGAGAGCCTCCACCAACTCGAAGCCGCCATTTTGTATGCCGGAGCAGTGCGGAGTGACGAGCTTGCACTGCTCCTCGTCCCGACGGACTCGCCTGGATGCTGAAGAAGTCCAGTGAGTCCCGTTTTTGCACAGTTCCTTTCCCACATGCACAAAGGGCCTATGTCTGCTTCATTAAAGATGCATAAATTTGTATAGACTAGGAAAGAATAAACAGCATTTCACAAACTGAGCACAGAACACAATTGCTGTTTTAAGGCCAGAAGGCAGACCCTGAAATGTGGTATTTTATACATAAAATAATGTCTTAATAAGCAGATTTTTACTAAGATTCATCTTTTTATGCTATAAACCAGGTTACTACAGAGGTGAATGTAACAACAACATCAAAAATCTAATACCTTCACAAGAGTTTATAATTCATGGAAATTTTATTTGGACTTAGCAGTTAACAACTGCACTAATACTCTTCTTTCTATGACTGGCCTCTCCAACTGTCACTTCCTTTAAACAAGCAGGAGCTTAATTATTGAATAACTGAAGTGACTTATTTAAATTTATAAAGCAGAAAAATACATCCTCAACTATGTTCCAGGGATCTTCAATTAATCGGAAATGGCATATTATCAAATGTAAATGAGTGCTGAATGCTGAAACAAGAAATACCTCTGAAATCCTACACCATCTGTTACTGTATCATCATGCCATTCAAAAAAAGTCAGCACACTCATCAAGCATAAAGGATCTGTATTCCTATGGCCTCCTGGCAACCATGTTAGAGACTCAGAGAATCTGTATATCTCCAAAATAGGTTCAGCATCTTGGATACTTCCTTCAAAGTTCAGACTAAAAGCCAGATTGGATTCATGACTTCATTGACATGAAAGCCAACAGCTACCACCATAATGGCCTGTTCTTACAGTCCCCTCTGCTTCTGGCAGTTATGGCTTTGGGCAAGTGCATCCCAACATTTTGCAGCATTTTGCAGAGGTGGAGCAGCAAATGCTGTCCAACAATTCACAGTGTCAAGGTACAGTCCCCTCTCCACATTTACGAGTTTGACCTTTATGAATTTGATTGTTTGTGAGGTACAGGCTTGCCTCCCTCCAGCTGCAATTCTCCTCCTTCCATTCCCCTACGTTCTTCACCCCAGGCTTCTGAGGCTTGGACATTTTTTCCTTTTCGATGAGCAAAGCCCCCCCCTCCCAATGCTAGAAGTATGTCCTCTTTGCCACACGGCTGCACATTCTGCTGTGTAATGGCTTCTGATTGGTCAGGTGGCCTCTTTGCACTTATCCTTTCCCTCTGGGAGGAATCTCCTTTCTAAAGATGGTGACTGGAAGTAGCTAGAACACCAGAGCTTAGTGCTCCACTCTTCATCATCTGAGGGAAATGTACCAGTAAGCCCTTTATCTTGTCTTTCTTATTCCCCCTGGGAGAGCTGGGGCCAGAGGCAAGGGAATGGGAGAGAGGAGCTCCAGAGGGGAATGGGAGGGGGAATTGCAGGGGGGATTATTCATGTTTTTTTCTGCTTTTGTAAGGGTTCTCCACCTCAAACCTTTGTTGTCATGAGCCAGGCTGAGCGTGCTGCCGATTCAGACTTGGACTACCAGCCGGGGAAGGATCCCTTGGAGGGGCCTTCGGGAGAGGGGTCTCCTTCAGAGCCTAGGGAGGAATCTGCCAGCGACCCCACAGCTGTCCCGGGCACGGATCCCGAACCAGTACGTGAAGCAGATGTTTGTGCTCCAGAGGCAGAGGCTAGTGCTCCTGACCCGACATAGGCTGGTGTTTCTGACTCCAGCCCAGAGTTTGCAGCAGACCTCCACCCACATTCCTTCAGAGGTGGCTGGAGAAGGGGGCAGTTTGGAGGTCTCAGCGGCTGCGGGAGAAGCGTCTGATGAATCGGTCCTGAAGTCTTGAGGGGCTCCAGCTTTGAGCTGGGCCAATGGACATTTGATCAGCCCCAGCTGGGCTAAAGACTATGTATTTAAGACAGACGCTGTTGGAGTTGAGCACGGGGCAACAACCGTCTACCAACCAGGAATTTGCATCCTGTATCATGGGCTTTCTGTTCCAGGCTAAACCTTGCTGTTTGAGTTTGCTGCCCCTGGGACTTGAATGTTTGTTTTGGTGACATAACCTCTTGCTTTATTTATGACTAAAGCCATAAAATCAGCTCCTGCCTCTGTGTCTGCTTAGCCGCCACCTGACATTGACACTTGTGAATGTAGAGGGGTAAATGTATTATGACAATGGAATAGAAAATTCCACAGTCATTTAGGGCTGAAAAGAATACTCACAATTATTTGGTTCCTTTTTTTTGATAAGTGTGAAGGTATAGTACTTACATTTGACCCACGAATAAGTCAACCCAGGTTTTTTTGGGTCCATTTTTTTTCACTAAAATTTCTAGAAATAGGGCCTTCCCGCACTACACTGTTATAGTGTTGTTATTTCACTTTCAACTTCCTGTGGAATCCTGGGGTTTGTAGTTTACTGAAAGCTCTCTGGCTGAGAATTCTAAATGCCCCTCACTAAACTGCAAACCCCAGGATTCCATAGGATGTTGAAAGTAGAATAACAGCACTAGAATAGTGTAGTGCAGAAAGACCCTACTGCAGGAATAGACACAGTACTTTAAAGAAAGTAATGCAAAAAAAAAGTGAGAAGACTAATTCAAAAGTCATCTGGCACTTCTTGATGGTTCTGGAAATGCCAGCACAAGAAAATGCTGCTTTTTTGGATTACATTCCCATAGCCACCTGTCAGCACCTCCATTCCTATTTCATGTGTATGTTATCCCATTTTCACCTTGTCTTTCTCTGTTTCCTCTCTCTCTTTTTTCCTTTTGAATAGTGCAGGAAATTATTCGAGTCATACGAGCAACAGAGCTAGTTTTTTAGATTACAACTCCACAGTCTATAGTGTCAATGCTTGTTAGGGGATTCTGGGAGTTTTATTGGGATGAGGGATGGGGAAGGAATTTCTCCAAGCTCTGGAAAAATAACTATGTGTTATAAAATCACAGAGGAGTGGCCATGCCAGTAGAAAAAACAAGAAGTCTTTTAACATCTTAAAGAGGAATAGATTTATTGCAGTATAAACCTTTATGGGTTATGCCATAGAAAAAAATCTTATTAGTCTGTTAAGGTGCCAGGCAACTCTTTATCTTGATCATTGGCATCATTTTATATCTGGATCTGAGTTCATTAGATCTATATTTTGTTGACTTCTCATTCCTTCTCAAAACACCTGATCGCAGCACCTGATGGAGAATATAAAATCTCTATCTTGTAAAGACATCAGATATTATTCTGCTTAAATGAAAGATATTTAAAACTTCCTACATGCAAGTCTAAAACTGTCCTATTGAAACAAATGTGATTTAAAAGAGGTTTATACTGGCTGGATCAAGACTTTCTGAATTTCCATTTAAAGATTCACATCACAGATTGTTAAACTTACTCATGGTCTATTGCCTTGAAAACCGAAGTTAATGAAGAAGGGAAGAAAATAAAAAGTCCTGCAGACATATCTTGACTATTCTCAACTAAACATTGTAGTTCACTGAGCAGAACATAAGTGCAGAATGTGGGTATTATCTGAATTATTAGTAAATTGAAAACTTTGCTTAGGAGAACTTCCAAATACAAAGAAGATTGGTCTTTCTTCCAAGACAAACCCCAGAGTTCCATAGGATATTGAAAGTGGAATAATAGCACTGTAACAGTGTATTGTGGAAATGGCCAATGAGTTGGTTATAGATATTCAGTGGACACTGCACACAGCATATCATGGAGTTTACTGAGGCCAAAGAGCTCTCTGGCTGAGAATTCTAAAGGCTCCTCCTTAAACTGCAAACCCCAGGATTCCATAGGAAGTTGAAAGTGGAATAATAACATTATTACAGTGCAATGCAGAAAGGCCCACTGAAAATGCAAATATTGGAGAAAGAGAAACTGTCGTATTTCCCTGTTCAGAAGAGTCTGACTCTTTAGCTCTTAAAAATCTAGCTTTAAATACCTGTGAATTCAGCTATGTTTGTAATGTAGGAAAAGGGCTGCCGCTAGAGACGGCTCATGCCTAATAAATCTAATGGGTCAGAAGAATAAGTCACCAGCACAGAGTGCATGCTTGTCTTCCAGTCCAGTTCAGGAGGACTAAGGACACATCCAGACTAAAGACCACAAAGCCCCAGAATTTGTTCCCGACCTTCCCAATTTTATTTTCGAGATCCATACATGTTTTGTTTATTTCAGAATATTTTTTTGTCAGGTCCCAGTAAAATCAGAATTTTTTTATACCATTTCCCCAGGTCAGTTTATTGTAACCCAGGATACAATTGGAAAGAAGCAGAACAAACTCTGGTTCTCTTCAATCAGTCTGGCCCTAAAACAAATTCAACTTTATGAGCAAAGGCTACTTCTGTGAATTGGCAGAGGCCTAAGAAGGCTACTGTTGTTACTGAAAAATCCAACACAGAGGTTCTTACCGTACCTTTAATATACTTTAAAGCAGTGGCTCTCAACCTGTGGGTCCCCAGATGTTTGTGGACTTCAGCTCCCAGAAGCCCCAGTCACTATGGTCAATGCTCAGGGCTTCTGGGAGCTGAAGTCCAAAAACATCTGGGGACCCACAGGTTGAGAACCACTGCTTTAAAGGAAAAGAAATGTAGTAACAACAAAGATTCTCATTTAATTGAAAAGCAAAAGAACTATTCTTCATACCTGCATTTGCTCTCACCTCACCTCTTCAAGTACAGTATGCCCTCCACATTTGCAGGTTTGACTTTCACGGATTTGATTATTTGCAAGTTCTTCCAACCCTTTAGGGAGGGGACCTTTGAGGCCCCTCCCTAAAACGTAAACCCCAGGATTCCATAGGATGTTGAAAGTGGAATAATAGCACTGTAACAGTCTAGTGCAGAAATGGCCTTAGTGCAGGAAGTGGCTACTAATCTGCCTTTTGTCTGAGCCACTGGACTGCATAATCAAACAAAACCAGTGTTTTGTCCATTTTCCTTACTAGAGTGGAACTGAACTATAATGTAAAGACTCCTTCCAGAGTCAATGCAAAACTGAAAATTCAGCCACTTAGCTATCTACCCAGAGCATTTCCCAGTGCACTAGCTCATTGACTTAGGACAGAGTTCCTGACTGACCAATTATTCCCTGAGAATCCATTCACTAATTTGCTAGCCTTTCTTTCCTGCCCATTTTTTCTCCAGCCTCATCATTTTCTAACAATGGGTAGAGAAGAACAACTGGGATGGGAAGGAATGCATGATAGTTGGCCAAAGAGTTCTTATGGAATAATTGACTAACTAGAGACAGAGGCCATTTCCACACTATACTGTTATGCTGCTATTGTTCCACTTTCAACATCTGAGGCTAAAGAGCTGCCTGGTCAGATTCTAAATGTCCCTCTCTAAACTGCAAACCTCAGGATTCCATAGGATTTTGAAAGTGGAATAATAGCACTATAACAGTGTAGTGCAGAAATGGCTTCAGAGAAGGAGGACTCTGCTTTAGGTTAATAAGCTGGTAAGCTGGCTGGATTGCTACACTGTTAAAGTTTAATGAAAATGCCCCTGTACCTTAAAGGGAAATAAATCCATCTTCTTGTGAGTTTTTGTAAGGGTCACCACTGCTGATATAAAACTGCCTGAGGACTGCTGGAGGGATTCTCTTATCTATTCCTCCAGCAAAGTCAGTATACTATGGCAGGACATGGACCTTCTGTGACATTATGTAGTTTGATGATGCACTAGAGCTCTCTCACTGAGAATTCTAAATACCTTAAACAGCAAATTCCAGGATTTTGTAGAATGGTGCCATGACAGTTAAAGTGGAATCATAGTACTATAAATGTGCAGCATGCAAGGGGCTGAAATACCCTCCTCTAAGAAGCTTTATTGGTTTCACTATTGGTGTCATTTTGGTGTTAAGTAAAGCCTTGGGAGAGATGTCTAAATACCCTGAAGGCACACGAACCTGTCAGATCTTGGAAACTAAGAAAGGTCAGTATTTGGATGGGAGACTGCCAGTGAATACCATGTGCTGCAGGCTATTTCGCAGATAAAATCTCTCAGATAAGAGCCGACTTGGATGCCGGTGTTATAGCAGAGGTTACAAATGAAGTGTCCGGTGACTCCGTGAACAGGATTATACTGGATCAGTTTCAGTCAGTGAGTACCGAGGATGTAGACAAGCTCCTTGGAAATATAAGCAAGACAACTTGCCCTCTTGATCCCTGCCCTTCATGGCTGGTCGTCCAGGGAGGAGTTACAATTAAGACTCATTTAAGATACATTATTAATGCATCCCTCAGGAAGGGCAATTTTCCAGCTTGTTTAAAAGAAGCGATTATACGGCCGCTTCTAAAAAAGTCCTCCTTAGATCCCCTGGATATGAATAATTATAGACCAGTCTCCCATCTCCCATTTTTAAGCAAGGTGATCGAGAGGGCTGTTGGTCTTCAGCTCCAAGCTGTCTTGGATGAAACAGATTATCTAGACCCATTTCAAACTGGCTTCACGGCAGGATATGGAGTTGAGACTGCCATGGTAACCTTAGTGGATGATCTTCGCCTAGGTATCGACAGGGGAAGTGTGACCCTGCTGGTACTCTTGGACCTCTCAGCAGCTTTTGATACCATAGACCATGGTATCCTTCTGGAACGCCTGAGAGGGCTGGGGATAGGGGGCACTGCACTTAAGTGGTTCTGGTCCTATCTCTCAGGTAGATACCAGATGGTGATGCTATGGGACAGCTGCTCCTCAAAAAAGGAGCTTAAATCTGGCATCCCACAGGGCACTGTCCTCCCCCAATGCTATTTAACATCTACATGAAACCGCTGGGAGAGATCATCAGGAGGCATGGAGCAAGGTGCTATCAGTATGCTGATGACACCCAGATATATCTCTCCATGACTCGGATAATAGCATCAACTAAGGGTGGTATCTCACCTCTGAATGAATGTCTTGAAGCAGTAATAGACTGGATGAGGAAAAACAGACTGAAGCTGAATTCAGATAAGACGGAGGTACTCGCTGTTAAGGGCCCTACCCCAGGTATGGAGGTTTGTCAACCAGTTCTAGACGGGGTCACACTTCCCCTGAAAGACTGTGTCCGCAGCTTGGGGGTGCTCCTGGACTCACAACTTCAGATGACAGCTCAAATAGATCCGGCGGCCAGGAGCGCCTGTTATGAGCTTCGGCTGATATGTCAGCTGCACCCCTTTCTGGAGCTGGAACACCTAAAAACAGTGGTGAATGCGCTGGTAACTTCACGGCTTGACTTCTGCAATGCGTTCTACATAGGGCTATGCATGTGCTTAGTCCAGAAACTTCAATTAGTTCAGAATATGGCAGCCAGGTTGGTCACCGGTAGACCTAAAACTGACCACACAACACTAATTCTGAAGTCTTTACATTGGCTGCCTATTAGTTTCCGGGCATAGTACAAGGTGTTGGTTATTACCTTTAAAACCCTTTATGGCTTGGGGCCAGCCTACCCGCAGGATCACCTTCTCCCATATAATCCACCCCGCACACTAAGGTCCTCTGGGAGGAATTTACTGCAGCAAGTCAGAACTAGGTTGGCTGCGGTTACCCGGAGGACCTTCTCTTCTATCGCTCCCAAGTTATGGAACGGCCTGCTGGAGGAGACCCGGCATATTACCAGTCTTGACTGCTTTAAAAAAGCAGTCAAGACTGCTCTCTTCCAACAGGCCTTCCCAGATTAGTACTTCCACCGCCTCCCACCAACTGTCTTGCTGTTCTTTTATAGTCAGTTGATTGTTGTTAATTGTTGTGTGTTTTAGGGGGTTGGTTTTAGGCGGGTTGGTGGGTGGGGAGGATTGGGTATGTTTTTTAATGTTTTTTAATGTAATTAATGTATTATTGTTGTTCGCCGCCTTGATCCATGGGGAGAGGTGGGATAGAAATAAATATTATTATTATTATTATTACTACTATTACTATTACTATGTTTCAGAGGAAGGAACTGGCAGAACCAGCTCTGAGTATGCGTTGTCTAAAGCCATTTTCGCACTGGACTGTTATAGTGCTACATTCCACTTTCAACATCCTATAGAATCCTGGGGTTTGCAGTTTTGGGAGGGGCCAGCTGGCCCCTCCCAAAACTGCAAACCCTAGGGTTCCATAGGATGTTGAAAGTGGAATCATAGCGCTATAACAGGCTAGTGCAGAAATGGCCTAAGAAAAGTATATGGAATCCAGAGGGTCACCATAAGTCAAAAGCACATGCACACACAAAGCTTTGGGACTGAATTGTTTTTAGGCAAACATGCAGATGTGTCATGGTTTTCAACTGTTTTAAATTGCAGTCATTGTAATTACCCTTTAAATTTAGAACCAGTGTGGTGTAGTGGTTTGACTACAACTCTGGAGACCAAAGTTCAAATCCCTGCTTGGCTCTGGAAATCCACTGGGGTTTTTGGATAGGGCGGAGAAGACCTTCCTCAAGACCGAATGCGTGGAGGAGCTGCCAGATCAGGAAGTCAGCACACTGTGCCAGGAAACGGAGGCTTGGAGAAATGTCACACGGAGGAGTTGAAGGACCAGGAAGGACCAGCAAGGTAACAGAGACTCTCACCATACACAATCACTTCAAAGTTCTTGGCCTTACAAATGAGGAGCACCAGGAGGAGGGAACAGAATGTCAACTAGATCAACAGTCTCAGCCTAAACAGAATGCCCAGGCAGTCCTAGAAGAACATGCTTGTCGAGAAGCCCAGGACAAGCCTCAGAGGAGGTGAGTTCTGGTTGTTGGGGACTCCTTGCTCAGAGGAACCGAAACGACAATTTGCAAAGCGGACAAGCTCAATCGAGAGGTCTGCTGTCTTCCTGGGGCCAAGATCAACCACATAATGGAGAGACTAACCAGGCTGGTCAAACCCACTGACCATAAGCCCCTCATTGTGGTTCATGTCGGAACCAATGACACTGCAAGGAGCAGCTTTTACCACATCGCAAAGGACTACGAGCTTATGGGGACAAAGCTTAAGGACCTTGGTGCGCAGGTGGTCATTTTGTCTCCTCCCTGTTCAAGGATATGGCGCACGAAGGGAAAGGGCAATAGCAGAGGTCAACAACTGGCTCCACACATGGTGTCACCAGCAACGGTTTGGGTTTTTGGAACATGGCCTGAATTTCCATGAACGTGGGCTTCTGGCAAGGGATGGGCTGCATCTCATGAAAATTGGCAGGAATGTTTTTGCAAACAGTCTCGCAAGGAGGATTAAGAGGTCTTTAAACTAAGTTCCGCTGGGGAGGGAGACAATATTATTCAGAGCACGGACTCGGCGAATGCAGGGGGAAAAGGCCCAAATGACATTGGCCAAGTAGTACAAGTGTCCAATGGTGGGAGGAGTAGAAACAATAGTACAGGACTTGCAGGAAGGGCCCGGGGACTTAAGTGTCTCTACACTAATGCACGGAGTATGGGAAACAGGCTAGATGAACTTGAACTCCTAGTACAACAAAATAAATACAATTTGATAGGCATCACTGAGACCTAGTGGGATGAGTCTCACGATTGGAATATAGGAATAGAGGGGTATAGCCTATTTTTTAAAAAATAGACCTAACAAGAAAGGAGGAGGAGTAGCCTTGTATGTCAAGGATGTTTTCACCTGTGAAGAGATCCTTGACTTAAACCTAGAAAGCCAGGTCGAGAGCATCTGGGTAAGAATTAAGGGAGCGAGAAACAATAGGGATATTCTGGTGGGGGTTTACTTTCCTATACCAAATGACTGCACATTCAAAAAGGAGAGATACAGTAATAATAGGAGATTTCAATTACCCGGATATATGTTGGCAGTCAAACTCTGCCAAGACAACAAGGTCCAGCAAGTTTCTTGCTAGTCTTGCAGACAATTTCATGGTCCAGAAGGTGGAAGAGGCCAAAAAGGGATCAAATATTCTAGATCTGATTCTGACCAACAGACCAACTAGTTAATGAGGTAGAAGTGGTTGGATCTTTAGGGGGGAGTGACCATGCCCTATTGGAATTTGGCATTCAATGGGAAGGAGAAGATAAGTGTAGACAGACACTCATCTTAGATTTTAAAAGAGGAGACTTCTGTAAACTTAAGGAGATGCTGGCTGGAATTCCATGGTCAAGAATAGTGAAAGGGAAAGGAGTTCAGGAGGCATGGGAGTTCCTTAAAAGAGAGATACTGAAGGCACAGTCTAAAACTGTGCCAATAAGGAGGAAAAATGGAAAGCATCTGAAGAAACCAGAATGGTTGACTAAAGAATGCTAAGCTCAGCTCAGTGTTAAGAGAAACATGTATAGGAAATGGAAGAAGGGGGAAACCACCAAGGAAAAATTTAAGCAGGCAGCCAGGAGATGTAGGGAGGAGGTCAGAAAAGCTAAAGCACAGAACCAACTTAGGCTGGCCAGAGACAATAAAAACATTAAAAAGGGCTTTTTTAAATATGTCCGCAGCAAAAAGAAAAAGAAGGAGATGATAGGGTCGCTGCACAGAGAAGATGGTGAATTACTAACAGAAGGAAGAGAAAAGGCAGAACTACTTAACACCTTCTTTGCCTCAGTTTTTTCCGAGAAGGATATAAGCACTCAACCTGGCGGTTGGGGAGCAGGTGAGATGGAAGGGGAAATGCAGCACATAATAGGTAGAGAGGTGGTACGAGAATACCTGGCCACACTGGATGAATTCAAGTCTCCAGGGCCAGATGAATTGCATCCTAGGATACTAAAAGAACTGGTAGAGGTCATTTCGGAACCACTTCCTATAATCTTTGAGAAATCTTGGAGGACAGGAGAAGTTCCAGCAGACTGGAAGAGGGCAAATGTTGTCCCCATCTTCAAGAAGGGAAAAAAAGAGGACCCAAATAATTATCACTCAGTCAGCCAGACATCAGTACCCGGAAAGATCCTAGAGCAGATCATTAAGCAGTCAGTTGCTAATCACTTAGAAAGCAAGGCGGTAATCACAAGAAGTCAACATGAATTTCTCAAAAATAAGTCATGCCAGACTAATCTTATCTCTTTTTATGATAGAGTTACTAGCTTGATAGATGAAGGGAATGCTGTGGATGTAGCATATCTCTATTTCAGTAAAGCCTTTGACAAAGTACCCCATGACATCCTTGCAAAGAAGCTAGTAAAATGCGGGCTGGACAGGGCTGCTGTTAGTTGGATTTGTAATTGCTTGACCGACCGAACCCAAAGGGTGGTCATGAATGGCTGCTTTTCATCCTGGAGAGAAGTGACTAGCGGGGTGCCACAGGGTTCTGTCCTGGGTCCAGTGCTGTTCAATATTTTTATCAATGACTAGGATGAAGGAATAGAGGGCATGCTCATCAAATTTGCAGATGACACCAAATTGGGAGGGGTTGCTAATACGCCTGAGGACAGGATCAAAATTCAAAGTGACCTGGACAGATTGGAGAGCTGGGCCAAGGCTAACAAAATGAAATTCAACAGAGAGAAGTGTAAGGTCCTACACTTAGGTAGAAAAAATGGAATACAGAAATATAGGATGGGGGACACGTGGCTGTATAGCAATACGTGCGTAAGGGATCTAGGAGTCTTCATAGACCACAAGCTGAACATGAGTCAGCAATGTGATGCGGCAGACAAGAAAGCCAATGCAATTCTCAGTTGCATCAATAGGAGTATGGTGTCTAGATTGAGGGAGGTACTGGTACCACTCTACTCTGCTTTGGTTAGACCTCATCTTGAATCCTGTGTCCAGTTCTGGGCACCCCAATTCAAGAAGGACACGGTCAAGCTGGAGCAAGTCCAGAGGAGGGCGACGAAAATGGTGAGAGGCCTGGAAGCCATGCCCTGTGAGGATAGACTTAGAGAGCTGGGTATGTTTAGTCTGCAGAAGAGAAGGTTAAGAGGGGTCATGATAGCCATGTTTAAATATCTGAAGGGATTCCGTACAGAGGAGGGAGAGGGCTTGTTTATCGCTGCTCCAGAGACCAGGACAAGGAGCAATGGATTCAAGCTGCAGGAAAGGAGATTCCACCTGAACCTCAGGAAGAACTTCCTTGTGGTCAGGGCTGCCTGGCAGTGGAATATGCTGCCTCGGAGTGTGGTGGAGTCTCCTTCTTTGGAGGTTTTTAAGCAGAGGCTGGATGGCCATCTATTGGGAGTGCTTTGAGGGTGTTCCTGCATGGCAGGGGGTTGGAGTGGATGGCCTGTGTGGTCTCTTCCAACTCTACATTTCTATGATTCTATGACCTTGGCCAAATCATACTCTCACATCCTCAGAGGGCCATAGCAACATGCCTCCCTACCAAATCTTACCAAGAAAATTCTGTAATAGATTTGGCTTACGGTGAACATACGTCAGAAATGACTTGAAGGCACACAGGCAACTAATATTTAAATTTGTTTCTTGTGATCCAGAGCTAAATAAGTTCATTTACCTGTGTTGAACTTATTGATTGAACTTTATTTGTGTGAACGGGAATGGAACCAAAGGATTTAGTGGTTTGTTTCCATGCTTTGTGCCCCCTCTCAACAATTAATAAGGACTGCAATCTTTAGAACACTTAATCAGGAGCAAAGCCCATTTAATTTAGGGAGACTTAGCTCAGAGTAAATTGCATAGCACTGAGCCATATGAAGTTCTTTTTAAAGAATTTCCACATTTGCTTTCCACTAGTTTAATAAAGTGTTATTAAGAAGAATAATACAAAGGTAAAGATAACTTTCATGTTATCAGATGTAGCGGCAGAACTGAAATATGCTTTGTTTCCCTAGATTTATAGTATCTGAATACTGCCCTGATAGAAAACAGAGGAATACATAGAAACAGACAAAGATGGTGATCTTGGCAGAGTTGTATAGCTAATATTTTTTTCAGAGGAAGAGATAAAATCTTGGGTTGACGCATGATGCCAAAATCATGCCTTCCTATGAATCTGGCAGCTAAGATGTTCATTCCAAATAATATGTATTTTTGTCAGTGCCATGGAGGATAAACATCACCAAGTTGTTATGTGATAAAAGGATAGTAAAGCTTGGATATACCAATTAAAAGCATTACTGAAACAGAAATGCCTAATGTACATTTCAACAGAGAAAGAAGGTGTTGATGTAACACCATAAGTCACAGGGTTGCACTCCCAGGCCTTGGCGAATGCTTGCAGGATTTTATATGTGTCAGGACTAATTTATGTTTAAGATTCTAGGTTAACAGTGATATATCGGGTAAAGGAAAATATACAAGTTGAAGATCAGACATGCCCAAGAAGAAGCACCATTCTGGGTTCCCCCTTGCCCTAAACCTCCAAAAGAATGAAAGTAAAAAAATTGAATGGGAAGAGTACTAGCATATATTGGGGTGTGCTAATCTCTTGAGTTTGGTCTTATTGATGTTTGTGTGTTTCTAGTGTCAAGTGTGTGCCAGTTTTGATCCATTTTGAAAAGTTTTCCCCACCTCACATACAACTTCGTATGTGCCTCTATGTGTCTTTTTCAAAATATATACATTTTTGTGAGCATTTTTCAAATGTAGCTATTTCTATTGCATTTTCCTATTGATTGCAAAATATTTGTATGTTGTTTTCAAGTGGACACATTTTCCATGAGTATTTTTCAAATGCATGCTTTTTAAAAACACTTTTTTAGTAATTGGTTTTTGAATTGCGTTGCAATTTCCAGATTGCAGATTTATGTCTTCAAGGTATCATAACAAAAATGTGAACAAAACAAATTTTTCATCCATCCCGACTAAAGATTTATGTGAAAATATACAGCTGACTTGTACTGATTCAGACCACTGATCCAACTACTGATTCTAAACATGCCCATATTCTGAACAGATATCATTTGTTTATAGTGACTTCTAGTCTATTCTGAACATTCATTGTTGGTTGTCATCTTTTTGCTGTAGTTTAAATAGAGTTAGATCATTGGTCCTTCTCACCCAGAGATCTATAACCTGGTGTCCTCCAGATGTGAGGGACTGCAACTTCGATAGGAAAAGATGAACTAGCTCAGCCATGTATACTCTGTTAAGATCCTTTTCAAAAAGTATTACATAGGAATTAACATCAAGGAAGTGTGGTGTTGTGGTTTGAGCACTGGACAATGATTCTAGAGACCATGATTTGAATTCTCAGTCAGTCATGGGAACCCACTTGGTGACCTTGGGAAAGTCACATTTTCTCAGACCCAGAGGCAAACCCAGTATGAACAAATCTTACCAAGAAAACCCCATGATAGAGTTGCCTTAGGGTTGCCATAAATTGGAAACAAGTTGAAGGCACACAACAACAACTCATTGTTTCCCACCATGGCACTACCTTTACATGGTGGTGGGATTGCATGTTCCTGTGAGGTAAGAGGCTATGATGGTAGTACTGCTCTGTCAGACAGACATTTGATTATGAGTCAGACTAAATGTGCCAAACAGCTAATGCGTAGCATCAGTAGTGGTGGGAGGCACTGAAAGGGGATCTCTCAGAGACAGTGGTAGTGGCATCATAGCTAACACTTGTTAGTACTGTGTAGAAGGAGGTGCTGTAAACCCCTTTTGAATGCTTTTTCCTTCAAAATTCTATGATGAGATGATCCAAAATGAAACAAGAGACAGTGCAAGAAGATGACATTTCCAGATTGGAAGGCACTCAACAAGCTACTGTGGTACAGCAGAGGACAAGGAATAGCCCTATACTAATGACACAACTGGATTCAAGCCAAAAGGATGTTTAGCTGTTGATGTGCTCAGAGGTGAAAGGAAAGTCCAAAGCTGCACAACATGTATTATAGGAAAATGGAATGGGAGAACCATGAACTGGGGAAGGTAGGCATAGTAAAACAAGGACTGTATAAACAGTGCAATACATCAGGTGAGTGAGCTAAACTGGACAGGAATAACACTTTGAGCCATATAATTACACAATGTTTTACCCAGGAAATGAAAACTTAAGAAGAAATGTGGTAACATTAATAATGAGGAGAGAAATAACAAAAGAAGTCCAAGGATATAATGCAAAGTTTGACCAAATAATATCAATAAGACATTATAGAAAAACCCATGAATATAACCCAAGTTTAAGATCAAACTTCAGAAGCAGAAGAAAAAGAAATTGAAAGATTCTATGCTGAAGTTTATGAGGAAATTGAGCACGCTCCAGGACAGGACTTATTATTAACCATAAGCAATTGGAATACAAAAGATAGAAATAGATCAGAATCAAGGATTGTAGGAAAATTTGACATAGGATCAAGAAATGAAGTAGGAGATTAACTGACTGAATTTTGTGAGGCCAACAGTTGGTTCATTGCAAATACATACTTCAAGCAACTAAAGAGGTGACTCTCTAAATGGACATCACCTACGGCCAATATAGAAATAAAATAGACTGCATCATTGGAAGCAGAAGATGAAGAAACTCCATTCTGCCTGCAAAAACAAGACCAGATTGTGGCACAGTTCCTGAACTGCTAATATCACAAATCATAGCAAAGTTAAAGAAGATAACTAAAGCCAGCTATTGTGCCAAAATACAACCTGAAGAACATCCCTGTAGAATTTAAAGATAATGTAAAAATAGATTTGCACTATTAAGTTGAATTCACTGGGAGCCAAAAAAAACTCTGGACTGAAGCCAAGGATGTTGCCAGGAAAGAGTGCAAAATGACACAATTGGCAGTCAAAAAGAACGAGAAGCTTCAATGAATGACAGATGAAAGTATTGAAGCTGTTTAGGACAGACATGAAGGAAAAAGAAAAGGTGACAGAAAAAGGGTTAGAACCTTGAATGCAACTGTTCAGCAATTTGCATGCAGGGACAAAGAGAACAATTGTAATAATCAAAGCAGAGATATAAAAGATGACAACAACAACAAAAAAAGAAGAACAAGAAACCTCTTTCACAAGATCTGAGAAGTCAAAGAGAAATTTAAACCAAGAGTGAAGATGCTCTATGACTATCAGGGGAATATATTATATGGTCAAGTATAAATAAAAAGCCAATGGAAACAATACACTGAAGAACTATACAAAGGAGACCAAAAGGTGTCAGATTCATCCAAGGAAGAATCATTTGATGAACTTGCATTTTTAGAAGTGAAGTGGAAGCTGCACTCAGAGTACATGGGGGAAATAAATCACCAGGAACAGATGGCATACCAGCAGATCTGCTTCAGGCTACAGAAATAGAATCTACTCTAGTTCTAACTGAAATCTGCCAACAAATATGGAAAACAAAAGAATGGTCCACAAAACAGAAATGTTCGATATATATTCCAATCTCCAACAGAGATTGTAGTAACCACAGGGCCATTGCATTAATCTCCCATGCAAGCAAAGTGATGTTCAAAATTCTACAACAAAATCTTTTACCAAATATGGAGCAAGAAATATCAGATGTCTAAGCTGGATTCAAGTAAGGAAGAGGCACTAGGGATCATATTGTAAACATACATTTGTTAATAGAGCACACCAAAGAATTTCAGAAGAAAATAATCCTGAGCTTTATAGATTATAGCAAAGCTTTGATTACGTAGATCTTGAAAATTTTGGGTAGCTCATAGAGGAATGGGTGTTCCACAACATTTGATTATCCTGATATGTAACATGTATGCAGGACAAGAGGTTACTGTCAGAACAGAAAACAAAAATGGAATGGTTTCCAATTAAAATGAGGTCAGACAAGGTTGCATTTTATCACCTTCTCTGCTTAACTCATATGCTGAACATACCATATGTAAAGCATGATTAGACTCAAAGGAAGTAGGCATGAAAATTGGAGAAAGGAATATCAACAATTGAAGATATGCAGATAGAACCATACTACTAGCAGAAAATAGCAAAGAGTTGGAACAATTACTGAAGACACCAAGGAAAAAAGTTCAAAGGCAAGTTTACAGTTGGTCATTAAGAAAACAAAAATAATGACCATGGATGATTTACATAACTTTAAAGGAGATAGTGAACACGTTGAATTATTTAACATTTTTCCATATCTTAGCTCAGTCATTAATCAGAATAGAGACTGCAGTGAAAGTATCAGAAGAGAACTAGGAATTTGGAAGAGTATCTATGAAGGAACTAGACAAGATCCTGAAGTGTCAAGATATACATTGAATACTAAAGTTAGGATTATCTATGCCATCATATTTCCAATTACTATGTATGGTTATGAGAGATGGACATTAATAGTGTTGACATAAGTTGAATTTGACTGGTTGGCAGTTGACAACAGCAACAACAACAAACCCTTGCTATTTGTAAGTGTTACTTCGAAGCTCTAGAAAAGATTACAGGTCTTTTAAAAATGTGCCTTTAACTTTGCACATAATAATCTACTGTTTGAATGTAAAAAGTAGAAGCTTTTGTTTTTGTTTTGTTTTGTTTCACTAGATTCAGGGGACAAGTATGTGAAAAATTTTTTGGCAATGATCTCACGGGAGACACAACCGATTTGTACAATCTTGCACTCTCCAATGTGATGAGAAAAAGCAAAAACAAGAAGCCCATGTTACAGATATTGCTCATCATGCTTTAACTTCTTCTGTGGCTGTTTTCACAGAGCTGTAGAACATTACATACAGATTGTCTGTTGTTGTTGTGTGCCTCCAAGTCATTTCCGACTTGTGATCACCCTAAAGCAGTGGTTCTCAACCTGTGGGTCCCCAGATGTTCATGGACTTCAGCTCCCAGAAGCCCTGAGCATTGATCATAGTGGCTGGGGCTTCTGGGAGCTGAAGTCCACGAACATCTGAGGACCCACAGGTTGAGAACCACTGCCCTAAAGCAACCGTACCGTGGGGCTTTCTGGGGCTGAGAGTGTGTGATGTGCCCAAGGTTACCCAGTGGGTTTCCATGGCTGAATGGGGAACTGAACTTTGGTCTCCAGGGTTGTAGTCTAAGAATCAAACCACTACACCATGCAGGATCTATATACAGACAGATTGAGTTTATTTCATTTGTATAGTTTCAACATGCAAGTCAGAAAGACAATTGCCCATCTAGTTAACTACTGTCTGTTTTGACTGACAGCAGATTTTCAGGGACTCAGGCAGTCTTTCAAGTACTTCTTTTTGGAATCAAACATACAACATTTCGCACGCAAAGCTATTCTTCTGCCACTCAATGGTTTGCCTTGTACAGTCATATCCAGATGCCTACAGCCAGAGCCCTAAAAGCGTCCATTCATTTGGAGCCACTGCTTGGTTTTGAATAGAGTGCTGGGCTTTAATTGAAATTGGTGGAATCAGAACTCAGTGATTTTCTGGCCAAAGATTGGAAATAATGTGTTAAATTTTGTGTAGCTTACCTGTAGGGTGTGGGTTGCTATGGATTTCTTGTGAGAGAAAATTGGAAAATAAATGTATGTATGTATGTATGTATGTATGTATGTATGTATGTATGTTGCTCTTAATCAATTTTTAATACTGTTTCTCAGTAATTTTTTTTGATTTAGTCATTAAATGGCAATAATGGTAACAGTCTGATTAGCAATTAGGGTTGCCAGGTGTCATTTATTGTAAGAAATGTCTCTCTTTTGAAGACTGGAAAGCTTGTCTCTTATGTAGACTGAACAAGAAAAGCAAAAAAATTCATATTTGGGGGAGTGGGAATTTTAATTCTTGACTTTGGGGAGGTGCCTTGGGGGGTATTTTTTTTAGTAATTTAATTTTTGAAAATTTTAAAATAAACACACAGGTAAGATGTTACTCTTAATTAACACAATAAATTAAATCCATATGCCTGAATCATATTAGTAGGATTAGTAGACCTAATCTATCAGTGGAATCTATATAACTGTTGAGTTTCCATTCAACAATGGAGGGGAGTCAATGGATACTCCGAGGGCCTTTCCACCCTATACTGTTATAGTGCTATTATTCCACTTTCTTTGTTTTTATTTTATTTTTACAAAAGAAAGTCAATGTAAAGCAGAGATATCTATATAAGATGCATAAAGTAAGGGCAGAGATCTTGTAGTATTTCATATTATTATATCAACTTAAAAGATCTTATATAATTTTCCATTTACAGCTAAAAAGGCTATTTGCTGCCTAAAAAAATGATGTTCCTAAGAAAATTATATTGTGTAAAAGGAGAAAAAGAGAAAAAGTAAAAAAGTAAAAAAATAAAAAAAAAAGGAAAAGGGAAAAAAGAGGAAAAAAGACCTTCCTTTTGACAAAACAGAATAATTATATACATAATTTGTCTTGAAGGACCTATTCCTTACTTTATAATTGCAAGATTCTATCATTAGTGAAAGATTGTCTATATAACTCTTAAACATATTTGACTGTATTATTACACTTAGTTATTGATTTGTTTACTTCAGCCTATTTTAACCCAGTATTTTCCTCTCATCAGTCTAAAAGGCTGGCTATCATTAATTCTCCCCACAATACCCTATGGAATCCTGGGGTTTGCAGTTTAGGTAGGGGCCTTTAGAATTCTCAGCCAGATAGCAGTTTGGCCTCAATAAACTACAAACCCCAGAATTCCATAGGATGTTGAAAGTGGAATAAGAACACTATAACAATGTAGGGTGGAAAAGCCCTCAGATTGCCTATGTGATCAAAGCCATAGTTTCCATGAAAATTATTAATGCTGAATGAGATTCTACATTGTTGACTTAGTTACAAATGCATAACTAAATTTTGTATCATGGCCTGATCACCCCCACCTACTTGAACGGGCAGAAGCCAATTCAAGGGGTGGAGGTCTATTCTTCTGGTGGTCAGGGTCATGGCGGTGAAGGCTGCTGGATGATGCTTCCAGCCCTCTCCTGCTTCTGATTGTCACAGACTTATTCACTGGTGACAGGAGCACCCCAATTGCCAGCAGAACAATGCTGAGAGCAGCTCCTTGGCATTTAAGATAGTGCCATGATTGTGAATACATAGTATACCTGAACATGGAGCAGTTACACATCCATCACTCTAGGTTATGAACCTGTAACTGCAACCCAGCTGTAAATTCATTTCTTGATTTGATGATAAGGGTGATGTGCTAGCATTAACATCAAGAGCAGATTCTGATTGCAACCTTAATTTCCTATAGTGAACCATCTCACCTAGGAAAAGAATGTGAAACTAGTGTATTCTCAAATCTAGGGTATTATCTGCATGTTTGTTTATTTTCCACATGGGGACCATTTTAACAGAAATGCCACAAATATTTATATGAAGATGAGATGACAAAATAGCAGTGGCACAAACAAATATGTGAATTTTGCTATGGATATGAATCATAGGAAATTTATCTTTGCTACATAAATTTTTTAAAAAGATTATTTTAATCCTGGAAAGGAAGCAATTGTCAGTAGCTATTATCACAGACAGCTTCAGTTATTTTTTATTTGCTCATTTGGAGCAAATAAAAAACAGAAATTAGAATACCTTGTCAATTCGTTGTAGCTTCCTTTTGGATGTCCTGAATTACAGTTCTCCATAAAATTATATGCATTTGAATCAGAACACTAAAAGAACCAATAGAAAATTAATAAAATACTATAGAATAATCAGTTACTGGATCTTAATCCTGTTGTGAAAGAAATATTTCTGCAAAATCACATGATCAAATTGCATGATAGAATCATAGAATCATAGAATCATAGAAATGTAGAGTTGGAAGAGACCACAAGGGCCATCCAGTCCAACCCCCTGCCATACAGGAAAACCCTCAAAGCACTCCCAACAAGTGGTCATCCAGCCTCCGCTTAAAAACCTTCAAAGAAGGAGACTCCACCACACTCTGTGGCAGCACATTCCACTGCCGGACAGCCCTGACTGTCAGGAAATTCCTCCTGAGGTTCAGGCGGAATCTCCCTCCTGCAGCTTGCATCCATTGCTCCTTGTCCTGGTCTCAAGAGCAGGAGAAAACAAGCCCACTCCCTCCTCGACATGACATCCCTTCAAATATTTAAACATGGCTATCATGTCCCCTCTCAACCTTCTCTTCTGCAGACTAAACATACCCAGCTCTCTAAGTCTGTCCTCATAAGGCATGGCTTCCAGGCCCCTCACCATTTTGGTTGCCCTCCTCTGGACCTGCTCCAGTTTATCCATATCCTTCTTGAATTGGGGTGCCCAGCACTGGACACAGTATTCAAGATGAGGTCTAACCAATGCAGAATATAGTGGTACCAATACCTCCCTCGATCTAGACACCATGCTCCCATTGATGCAACCAAGAATTGCGTTGGCCTTCTTGGCTGCCGCATCACACTGCTGACTCATGTTCAGCTTGTGGTCTATGAAGACTCCTAGATCCCTTTCACACGTACTGTTAGCCAGCCACGTGTCCCCCATCCTATATTTCTGCATACCATTTTTTCTGCCTAAGTGTAGGACCTTACATTTCTCTCTGTTGAAGTTCATTTTGTTAGCCTTGGCCCAGATCTCCAATCTGTTCAGGTCCTTTTGAATTTTGATTCTGTCATCAGGCGTATTAGCAACCCCTCCCAATTTGGTGTCATCTGCAAATTTGATCAGCGTGCTCTCTATTCCTTCATCCAAGTCATTAATGAAGATATTGAACAGCACCGGGCCCAGGACAGAACCCTGTGGCACCCCACTAGTCACTTCTCTCCAGGATGAGAATCTGCCATTGGTGACCACCCTTTGGGTACGGTCAGTCAACCAGTTACAAATCCACCTGACAGTAGCCCTGTCCAACCCACATCTTACTAGCTTCTTTGCAAGAATGTCATGGGGAACTTTGTCAAAGGCCTTACTGAAATCAAGATATACTATGTCCACAGCATTCCCTTCATCTATCAAGCCAGTAACTCTATCATAAAAAGAGATAAGATTAGTCTGGCATGACCTATTTTTGAGAAATCCATGTTGACTTTTCGTAATTACGGCATTGTTTTCTAAGTAATTAGAAACTGACTGTTTGATGATCCGCTCCAGGATCTTTCCAGGTACTGATGTCAGGCTGACTGGGCGATAATTATTTGGGTCCTCTTTTTTTCCCTTCTTGAAGATGGGGACAACATTTGCCCTCCTCCAGTCTGCCGGAACTTCTCCGGTCCGCCAAGAGTTTTCAAAGATTATAGCAAGAGGTTCCGCAATGACCTCTGCTAGTTCTTTTAAAATCCTAGGATGCAATTCATCTGGCCCTGGAGACTTGAATTCATCCAGTGTGGCCAGGTATTCCTGTACTACCTCTCTATCTATTCTGTGCTGCATTTCCCCCACTTCCTCACCTGCTCCCCAACCGCCAGGTTGCGTGTTTTTATCCTTTTGGGAAAAAACTGAGGCGAAGAAGGTGTTGAGGAGTTCTGCCTTTTTTCTTCCTCCTGTTATTAATTCACCATCTTCCTTGCGCAGTGACCCTATCGTCTCCTTCTTTTTCCTTTCGCTGCGGACGTATTTAAAAAAGCCCTTTTTATTGTTTTTAATGTCTCTGGCCAGCCTAAGTTCGTTCTGTGCTTTAGCCTTTCTGACCTTCTCCCTACATCTCCTGGCTACTTGCTTATAATCTTCTTTGGTGATTTCCCCCTTCTTCCATTTCCTGTACATGTTTTTCTTAATACTTAGCTCAGCTGAGAGCTCTTTAGTCAACCATTCCGGTTTGTTCAGATGCCTTCCATTTTTCCTCCTTAATGGCACAGTATTAGCCTGTGCCTTCAGTACCTCCCTTTTAAAGAACTCTCATGCATCCTGAACTCCTTTCTCATTGACTATTCTTGACCACGGGATTTCAGCCAGCAGCTCCTTCAGTTTACAGAAGTCTGCTTTTTTAAAATCTAAGACAAATGCTTGGCTACACTTGCCTTCTCTTCCCCACTGAATACAAAATTCTAATAGGGCATGGTCACTCTCTCCTAAAGATCCAACCAGTTCTACATCATTAACAAGGTCTTCCCTGTTGGTCAGGATCAGATCCAGAATATTTGATCCCCTTGTCGCCTCTTCTACCTTCTGGACCATGAAATTGTCTGCAGGACAAGTAAGAAACTTGCTGGACCTTGCCGCCTTTGCAGAGTTTGACTGCCAACATATATCCGGGTAGTTGAAATCTCCCATTATTACTGTATCTCTCCTTTTTGAATGTGCAGTCATTTGGTCTATGAAAGTGCCATCGAGGTCCTCAGTCTGGCTTGGAGGTCTGTAGTAAATCCCACTATAATATCCCTATTGTTTCTCACTCCCTTAATTCTTACCCAGATGCTCTCGACCTGGCTTCTGGTGTTCAAGTCATGGATCTCTTCACAGGTGAAAACATCCTTGATATATAAGGCTACTCCTCCTCCTTTCTTATTTGGTCTATTTCTACAAAATAGGCTATACCCCTCTATTCCTACATTCCAATCGTGAGACTCATCCCACCAGGTCTCAGCGATGCCTATCAAATCATATTTATTTTGCTGTACTAGGAGTTCAAATTCATCTTGTTTGTTTCCCATACATTAGTGTAGAGACACTTAAGTCCCCGTGCCCTTCCTGCAAGTCTCATAGCATTGTTTCCACCCCTCCCACGATTGGATGCTATTCCTACTTGGCCAATATCATTTGGGCCTTTTCCCCCTGCGCTTGCCGAGTCCTTGTCCTGAATAATCTTGTCTCCCTCCCCAGTTGTACTTAGTTTAAAGCCCTCCTAATCCTCCTTGTGAGACTGTTTGCAAAAACGTTCCTGCCAAGTTTCGTGAGGTGCAGCCCATCCCTTGCCAGAAGCCCATGTTCCTGGAATTTCAAGCCATGATCCAAAAAGCCAAACTGTTGGCGGTGGCAAAATGTGCGGAGCCAGCTGTTGACCTCTACTATTGTCCTTTCCCTTCGTGCACCATATCCTTGAACAGGGAGGATTGATGAAACGACCACCTGCGCACCAAGGTCCTTAAGCTTTCTCCCCATAAGCTCGTAGTCCTTTGTGATGTGGTGAAAGCTGCGCTTCACCGTGTCGTTGGTTCCAACGTGAACCAAAACGAGGGGCTTACGGTCAGTGGGCTTGACCAGCCTGGCTAGTCTCTCTGTTACGTGGTTTATCCTGGTCCCAGGAAGACAGCAGACCTCTCGATTGAGCTTGTCCGGTTTGCAAACTGCCAGTTCGGTTCCTCTGAGCAAGGAGTCTCCAACCACCAGAACTCGCCTCCTCTGAGGCCTGTCCGGGGTTCTTCGACAAGCAGATTCTTCCAGGATTGCCTGGGCATTGTGTTGAGGTCGGGAGTGCTGGACTTCTCGATGTTGGATGCTGTCCTGTTGGTGTTGAAGTTCCAGTTGCCGAAGTTGGATTCCTTCTTGCTGATGTTGTGTTCCCTCCTTCTGGTGTTCCTCATCATTCACAGCACCAAGAACGTTGAAGCGATTCTGTAGTTTGAGAGTCTCTGTTTCCTTCCTGGGCCTTCTACTTCTCCGTGTGACATTCCTCCAAGCATCGCTTTCCTGGCTCATGGAACTGATTTCCTCATCAGGCAGCTCCTCCACATATCCGGTGTTCAGGAAGGTCCTCTCTGCCCTATCTAAGAAGTCCTCACCTTCCCTAATAAGATGAAGATTAGAAACCTGTGCCTCCAGCTGCCGCACCTTGACCTCTAAGAAGGTGACCAGCTTGCACTTGCTGCAGGTGTACCCGACCACATCTTGTGGCAAGAAAAGGAACATGTCACAAGTGCTACAGGTGACAGCAGCAGCTCCCTCCCCTTCCATACTTGATAATACAGACAATAGAACAAGAAAACAAAAACAAAAACTGGGCCTCCTTTCTTAATTTGAGCTGTATAAGCTATGTCTGCTCAGCTAACTCCCAAGCTCAGTTGAACTCTTCCTAAATTTGTTCAGTCGCTACAAGGATTGGTTGTTCCTAAACTTGAATGGTTGAACTTGAAGGAATGAAGTAGGTGAATGAAATTGCGCGTGCCTATGGCACGCGCGCTGGGAGTTCCTAATAAAGCCTCCTTCCCCTAGCTGGCTCCTCCCCCTAGCTTGATTAACTCTCCCTAGTTTGATTGACAGTTAACTGACTAACTAACAAACAATTAGCTGACAATAGGCTGTGAGCTCAGGGAGAGCACACGTCCAGCGCAAGCAAAAAAAAAACAAAAACACACACACACACACAAACACAAAAAAAACCCACACAAAAAAAACAACAACACAGAGAAATAAGCAAACAAACTCAGCCCCACAGTCCTGCAAAAACACCTATCAAAATTGTCTTCACAGACCCAGCTTACCTTCTGCTCTCTCCTCTGGAAGTCCAGATACTCTGGAAGTATGATGTACTCATACAACAGAGGGGAACTTGTAGAGCTTAAGAAAAGTTACTTTTTTTGAACTAAAGCTCCCAGAATTCCTCAGCTAGTATGGCCAGTAATGAGCCATGCCAGTTGGAAACTCTGGGAAGCTGGGGCTAACTATGACAGTAAAGTAGGAGTTATATGAGCAGTGGCTTTGGAATAGAAGAATACCCTAGGAAAGTATTCCAGGCCACTAGTCCTGTTGCCTGATCATATGAGGTAAACTTACCTGATCTCAGAAGCTGGGTCTTAGTGGTTGCCCATCATTTTCACTTTTATCTAGTGCCCAGAGTGATATTATATCAGGGGTCTTTGAAAACTATGAGAAAATCAAAATAGTGGTCAGAATGAGCAAGACAGTAAGACTGTTTGGAAAGCAAGCTTTATGAGAAATGGCTTAGGGAACTGGGCGTGTTTAGCTTGGAGAAGAAAAGATTGATAGGTGATATGATAGCCATTTTTAAATATGTGAAAGAATACCAAGAGGGAACAAGCTTGTTTTCTATTGCTATAGACCAGTGGTTCTCAACCTGTGGGTCCCCAGATGTTTGTGGACTTCAGCTCCCAGAAGCCCTGAGCATTGACCATAGTGGCTGGGGCTTCTGGGAGCTGAAGTCCACGAACATCTGGGGACCCACAGGTTGAGAACCACTGCTATAGACATTAAGACATGAGTCGTGGATTCAAATTGCAAGAAAAGAGATTCTACCTAAATATTAAGATCTTCCTGATAGTAAAAGCTGTTGGGTGGTGGAACAGACTGCTTCGAAGGATGGGAGATCCTCCTTCATTGGAGGTCTTTAAACAGAGATTGGATGGCCATCTCATAGGAGTGCTTTAGTTGTCTGTTCTCGCATAACTAGGTTGGACTAGATGGTGCTTGGCCTCCTCCCAAATCTCTGATTCCATAAGGATTCTGTCTATTCCTGTTGCTGCCACAAGTCCATGATCAGGGGCCTTAGCAGGTAGGAAGTTCAAACAGCAGTACCACTTTGTCCCAGCACCTGCTTGAGGATACTGGATGTTCCTACCAACCTTTAGCATGAAACTGGCTAAATATCTCAATCTATGCTGCAATGTAGACTTGAGTTGACTGACTGACTCGAGTCAGACTTAAGTCACTTCAGTGACTTGGACTTGACTTGGCAATAAATGATGCACTGACTCAACTCAACTCAAGACTTGGGTATTTTTAGTGACTGACTTGCTGCCCTTGGTTCGGTAATATATAACATTCATCCAGAAACCTGACATCTTTGAACAATGCTTCCACTACTTTTTGCCTACTGGTCCAATGACAATCTGTCTTAAGCCCAAAGTGTGGGTGCATTTTTCAGAGGGGAACAGCAAACGGGTTAGCAGTAGGTTTGAGGTAGGCTTGAGGTTTGTTCATTAGCTTGTCCCCACTGCATATTGGTGGAGCCTTCTAAAACTTTTCCTAAGAGCAGAAGAGAAGGCTCACTCCCAGACTGTAGGGTGCATTTCTCAGAGAGGAACAGCAAATGTGTTAGGCAACAGGCTTGCAAAGGAAGAATCCTTCCTTCTAAAGCTTCTGAAGCTTCAGTAATGGGGAGCAAGAAGGATCCTATTCCCCACTTCTGAAACTATAAATGGCAAAATTGCAAATGTGGAGGGCCAACTGCGCTTAAATTGATAAAACTGACTTTCTTTGACTCTGTCCAGAATTCTAGAATATAGGTTGGGGTATAAAAGTGGCTCCTAGACTGCTGACTTGACTTGAAAGTATCTTCAAGGACTTGAGTCTTGACTTGAGACTTGGAATAAAAGACTTAAATACATCACTGCTATGCTGTGTATACTGGTCATCTAACCATGTGTGCCACATGGAAACAAGTCCTGGAATGACTCTTCTCCAAATTGCCATTTAACTTAAGTGGGCTGACTTCCAATAAAACTGTGATGTTAAGAAGGGTTGGGAGGAGATAAAATGGTGCTTAACTGTAAAGCACTTAGCAGCAAAATGAAAGAGGAGATTTGTTTACACCATCATAAATGCCTCTATGTGCTGCCTTCTGCCTTCACTCCCACTGTCTTGCCAAAGGCAAGAGAGTTTGTTTACTGGATCCAGAAGCAATAACAAACACCAAGGGCAATTGGAAAAGCCTTAAAATCTATTAAGCAGTAAGCAATTTAAACAATAAGAGTATGAGCAAATATATGCCCTTAGGCAGCATAAACAAAGGATATGTAATAACCACCCAAACCCAGGAATGCCCACTAACACAGCAGATAGATGTCTCACCAAGCAAGATTGCTCTGTTCAGCTGCCCAGGAGCACAGAAGGGGCAGTGGAGAGACTCTAGTGCAGTACCCACTGGTGACATGACACCCCAGCTGTTAGATTTATGCCTGAGTTCCCACTGGTGGGGGAGCAGAATCCCAGGGGTTTTTACATCTTAAAATTTGGCTGGCTTCCATAGAAGCTTCGAGATAGTCCATGCACCTGTAGCAGGCCATGGAAAGTGGCTACCTTTGAGCTTCTCTTGACACCCATTTTCTCTGTACTAATTAGTCCCTCACCACTAGCCAAAGCCAGGCTCCTTATTAGTTAGTGCCAGCTGCAGTGTTATCTCTGTACATCTTAACTTGGTAGACATCCCAGACTACTTCCCAAACAGACAGAACAGCAACAAGAACTCTTAAACAGCATGGAAGAAGAAACTGTGCACAGGCCATACTTCCTTAAACCTCCTTGAGATTACAATAGTCTTCCAGCAGTTGCTCCTATACTCACCCTCCCTTACTATGAGAATACCTGCCCATCTCATTCACTGCCATGAATGTAGTAGCAAATGGTAGAGCATGTAGAATCAACCCAAGTGAAAACAAAGGCTGTTACCCCAAAGCGTGGGTGCTTACTTGCCTTGAGAGCTCCATTAGGAATGGAAAGATGGGATATGAATATATTCAGTTGTTGGGAGTGGCAACCTTTGCACGCTTAATTAACTGGCTAGTTAGTTTGAATGTCTATTGTAGCCCTAGAAGGAACTGTCTTGAGTAAACTTCCTGTTGTTTGGTCAACAGCCACTTCCCCTTGCATGTTCTCTGCCTCTTCTGTTTTGTAATTCTGCTTCCCTGCAAGCGTGTAGTCTCTGATCTTCTAGTAAGCATGCTTCTCAGTAAGCATGTGAGGGCTTAATTTCTTATTACTTTCTTCAAGAATTGAATCTGTGTAGATTGTGCACAAGATTTTGTGAGTAAAGTTTTCATACGTTTTAACCAAACTGTTTGGGTTTATTTTGAGCTAGATTAAGGGTGTCTGGGGTGGAGATGATAAAGTGGGACTGGTAATTTATTCAACTTATGTTTGTGCGTTCTAGAATACTCTGCAGATTGGAAGATTTATTACGAAAGTCTCTCAACTCCCCAACATCAATTACTATATTTGCTGGTATATAAGACGCACCTTATTTATACACTGGCATATACGATTTGCTGATGTATAAGACACACCAACATATAAGATGCACCCCATTTTCACACAGTATTTTTTGGGAAAAAAGTGAATCTTATACACCAGCAAATACAGTAATTGATGGGTGGATGAGATGTGCCAAACAGGACTTGCAGTACATGCACAATTTACTGCTATACTTTGGGATTGTTTCTTTGGGAAATAGCTAATGAGAACCAACAAAAAAGGCAAGACAGGTTTTTTTGCTGAAATTATACATGGATGGCACAGGCAATCCTACCTCACACATGAATACTACAGGGGTTTTTTCTTTTTAATTTTTAAGCTCCTTTTTTTTCCCTGAGAAGAGATTCTTTCTTGCCTGACCTGTATTCTTCCTACATCTTTAATGAAACTGAAATGTCTTTATTTTATTTAAAGACTCCCCAGTGTATACTGAATATGTCTTTTTACATCTATATTGTATCAGTAATCAAAGATTAATTATTTATTAAATTTGGAAGGCAGATGCTAATTACCCATAGTAATTTGACAATTGCATAAATGCAAGTAAATTGGAGACAAATTGATTTATTTGTAAGCAGGCTCATTTTGTCTGGGTGTATATCCTTTGGTTGAATGAGGCATCTTTTCACTCTTATTACTTTGGGAACTTTATTAGCAGTACACATTAAATCCAAATATGATCTACACATTGTTGTCAATAAAAAGAGAATTTTGGTTGTCATCAGTTTCTGTAATTTTTTATTCCTAGTAACCAAACTGCAAGCAATAAGTGTTCCTAGCCAAAAGCAGATTTGAGACATTGTCGAATTTGCCTCAAGAGAGACTGGGGCCCTTTCCACACGCAGGGGAGAGAAATGGGGGAAACGGGGCAGCACACGCAGAAATGGAGCTTACCTTAATCCGGGTAGCTCCGTCACCTCAAGAAGCAACGCATGTTCGCCACTCCACACTGCAGCAGTGTCCGGTGGCATCCGGCGGCGCCCAAAATGGCAGCTTCCAGCAGCTCTCCACCAATTGGAGAAGCGCACCAGCTGGAAGCCCGCCCCCCGGCAGCTCTGCAGGGACGTGCTTGCGCATGCCTGCAATTCTACACGGGGCGCTGCGACGGGGTAGCACACTCGTGTTTTATAAAGACCACATGAAATGTGGTCTTTAAAAACACACGGCACCACCCCTTGTGGCCGCGCAAGGGTGGTTTGAGGTGTGGAACCTCAACAATTAATACTGTCCCCACGCACTCCACGGTGTGGACGACCTCTGGGTGAGGTCATCCTACACCATTTTTTTACCCCATGTGGAAAGGGCCTGGATGTGATATACAGTCAAGCCAGTTTCACATCTGGTGCACAGTAAGATTCACATTTGTAGTACTTATAAGTAAACCTTTGGTTTTTGACTGAGAATATGATGCAGATTTAACTATAATAAAGATGATCATGTTCATTTAAACATTTCAAAACAATAATTCAGACCTTCAATATTAAAGTTACCCAACATCTTTTGTTGACATGTGTCCCAAACCTATGATGCCAGCATATGAGATAGCAGAAATATTAAGTGTTCACCAATAGTAAGGGAAGCTTCCATGTCAATGAGATAATATATCTGATCCACATTGTTGTCCAAATTTTAAGGAGATATCCAGGTATTTTGAATTTGGGAATGCAATACCTTGAAGTGGTCCTTTCAAGTTTATACTAAAACCTTGGAGTATATTCTCCACCCACTGACATGGAAATCAACAGCTGACATCTGAGATAGGTTTTAGGGAAACCAACTGGTAGAACTTCAGGATGAACACAATGAGATAGATATCTGTGATTAGATCTTCAGTAAACTGGATGCAAAATCTGGCTTCAGTGAATGGAAAAGATAGACTCACAAAGAGGCTATCTGATTTTAGGGATGTTGGTGGTCCTTCAACACTTTATGTAGCATTTCGAGGGCCTTTTCCACAACTTACATGGTATTGAAGTCATCCTGTGGGATCCAGGGAAAGCCTCTTCTAGGAGAGAATTGCTTCTGCTACACTCCCTTCACTGCCTGCTGGACAGGAGGAAGCACAATCGCTCTGCTCCTCCTTTCTGCAGTTCAGCCCAGCAGTTTCCCAGGCTGTGCTGGGGGAGGAAGCACAGCCATTGCATTTCCTGCCATTCTGCACAACAGGTAAGTGAGGGAAGGAGGTAAGAGAACTCCACAATTGCATGTCATTGTCAGGAGAAATGCAGCAATGATTTAATCCGTGATTGCAATGGGTTGCCATGAGATCGCCATGGGATCATGATGACATAATGCAGAACCGTTGTTGCTATCCCATAGTGATCCTGTGGCCATTGCGGGTTGGAGGTGGTGTGTGAAAAGGGCTCAGAAGGTGAGAGGAGTTGCTGTGGAGCGGAAAGGGAAGAGAAGTACACTTTCACCAGCTCAAAGCTTCTATTTTCTCCTTAAGTTAAAAATGGACATTTGTAGAATGAGAAATTCTTAGCATGAGCCACCCCTGCTATTAAACCAAACCATGTAGTTTGTTAAGGTGAAAGGCAAAAGCAGACTTTCCTCCTCCATTAGCCATGCATTTGTGTTAGAGAACACCTGTGTGCCCTATGGCCAATCACACAAGTAACCAGCTGTGCTGTAACTTGCCTGCTGTTCTGACGTGAAGTGGATGACCCTGCTCCATCACCAGTGTTAATACTAAATCCATCTGCCACTGTGTTCCTTCTGTTACTTTCCCTTCGTCCTCAGTAGTAAAATGTCTTGGACCAGCAATCCAATTACTTTTGCCCTAAGGGAGCAAATAGTAACTTTTTGGTTATATGGTTTTCAAATGGAATTCACAAGGAATTTGAAAAAGTTAATACAAATAGGGCAGGGGGAAAATTGTTTTCTTTGGTCTAATTATGTACCTTCAAGTAACTTTCAACCCATATAGACTGTCTGATAGGGTTTCACGGCATAATTTCTTCAGAGGCAGTTTGCTTTTCCCTTTCTCTGTGTCCGAGAGAATGTGACTTGGCAAAGGTTACTGAGCAGGGATTTGAACCCTGACTTCCTGAAGTCTTAGGCTCTTTCCGCAGCTTACCTTTTTGTGGACCTGGGGCACGGGGATCGCGCGAGCAGCCTCCAGCGAGACGCTCTCGCGTCCCCATTGCTTCAGCTCTGCAGTTGCCAGCTGCTTGCGCGACAGCCCCACCTCTTCCTTCTGCAGTGCAGCCTGGGAGTTTCCCAGGCTGCGCTGGGGCAGGAAGTGTGAGCACCATGGCTCTGGAGCTCCGCATGCATGACAAGTGCATGCGGGGCCCTGAAGCGATGCGCGATCGTGCACCATTTTCAGCTTAAAGCTGAAAATGTAAAATTGTGCGAGCGGTGCCTGCCAGACTCTGGAGCATTGCGCGATTGTGAGTGTGTCATGTGGACCGCTCCTCACATTCGCATGATACTCCAGGGGCCCTTTCGCATGGCAAATGCCGTGCGAAAAGGGACTTAGTCTAGCAGTCAAACCACTGCATCTTGCTGGGTCTCTTCTCCTTTTCTGTCTCCTTCTCCTTGTTAACTAAACATTTAAAAGACAGATTCAGACTTTAAGCTAGCTTTTAGTCTAAAATCCATACACCATAGCAAACAAAGCTGAATTTAATAGGAATTGAATTGGAGCTGATTTTGAGGAGTATGTCTTGACTTTACAGCCTTGCATGCAGTTAGGATAGGGCTTAGGATAGGATTTTCTTTGTACTTTAAAAGAATACTATAAAGTGATTTTTATAGATATATATATATATATGTACACATACATAATGAGTATGACTAGATTAGAAAAGCAAAGGCTGTTTGGCAGTATTTTTTTCTGCATTCATCATGCTGGGCTCCATCTTCTCCATTTCCACCCTCGTGTTATCATGAATAATACACCAGGAATACAGGGATACTTTTAAACAAATAATTTACTGTGGCAATGTGAAGTCTAGCATTACATTCATAGCGCCTTAGATAGTATTTGTGTTTATCAATTCCCTCTTCTGTTCCTTTTATCTAGTCTTCATAAATGTTTAAACAGGTAATATAAATCATTTGCTTTCCATCTACTGATGAGCCCTGAATACCAAAAAATATCTTGCGTTTTAACATTTGGCACTGATATACTATCAAGTTCCCAAGCTTTAAATTGCATTATATATTTTTGCTTGACACAACAGCTGGCATTGAGAAATAGCTCTGCTAATCATAAGTGCTACTGTGTTTCTGGCCTCCTTGACCAGGGCCCACTGGGAAAAGCAAGAAGATGATTTAGAAGGAACCCAGGAGAGAAGTTTCATAGCCCAAAGATTTGTAAAAGAAATATTTCATATCAATATAGAAGTGTTAATAAGAGTCTCCAGAGGAAGTCATGTGTACCAGGCCAGAACCTCCCAATTCAATCTGAATTAGGAATGAAAAAATATGATTCACATTCACTTAGACACACATTCATTCATACACACTCAGGTTCTTCCTGCTCAAGTATGGAGGAGTATATGAATTTTGTCCAATATTTCAAAAATCAACTGGAATGAGATTATTCCTCCATCTCCATTAGCAACATGTACATATTCTCCCAGCTTTGAGAGAACCATGTTGTACTTGTCTACTGTGTAGCTCTTAAAGGTGAGAAGTCTCTCAGAAAAAAAAAGTAGCAGCCTTCATGCATCAAAATGATTAAATACAAAGGAATATAATTGTAGACTCTTTCAGCTCAGAACTCCAAATCCTGGCCCTAAATGGGTGAAACGCTTGGCTTTTTGTTTACCCCACATTTAATAAAAAACAAACAAACAGAACACCTCAACTTTTTTCCATTCTGAAGAAGAAATTTGTGAAGTTTTGAAATTTCTATTAAAAGTGAACTGAATTGAAATTCCCCACCCATCCTTGATCTAGAATAGGGGAAGTCATCCCTTTTCTTTGCACAATTATTTGCACTACAGTTTCCAGAATTCAAAAGTCATCAGGCCATGCTGGCTTGGGATTCTGGGAGTTGTAATCTAAAAAAGCCACGCTTTCCATTGTGGTTTTAATCAGAAATCTCATAATTATAAATCTGCCATCCTTTTTTCCATGAAGAAATGAATGTAAATGATTTTATATTGTTTTACTTCATTAATTAAATAAACAATAAATTAAACAATTAAAATAAACAAATACATAAATACACAATTAACAAATAAACAGTTAAATAAACAATAAACACCATGTTTCTGCTCTTCACTGGTCAGTCTCAATAATAGCCACTTTGCTATATTTTATCTCTGACTTAACATATTGAGACTTGGGCCTTCAAAGAGATGCCGTGCTTGGAATCTTAAGAACCAGAAGGACTTTCAAAGTAGTTAAGTTATATAAGAGCCAATACAGTGTTATGTAATTCAGAGTGGTTTAGTTATCTGTGTGCTGGACTAGTATTGCAGGCAATGGGGGTCTGAATTCCTTTTCAGCCATGGAAACTCACTGGGTTCTGTCTTAGAAGAAAACGATGGAAAACCTGTACATAAATCTTAGTGAGACAACTCTCCAAGTGGATTGCCATAAGCTAGAGTCATCTGGAAGAGCTATACCAAAATATCATAGAGGCAAGAAAGAAGGGACATTTTCTGGACCTAGCACTGTGGCATTTTGCCACATCTTGTCCTACCATCAATCAATGAAGAAGACAACATGGATGGAGGAAATGGGTGGCAGCTCTCCAAGCCTAACCCTACTCTATCGTTATTAGGATGAAGGAGGACGCTAAGTGTATAGTGGGCACTGAATGCAAGAGTGCTGACTAGAATGTTGAAAAACTGAGGTGCCAAGCAGGTTGGCCATACAATAAAGAGAAACAAGACATAAGACAATATTTAAAGCATCATGAGCACTGTGTGGAGAAAAGGCTGAAGCAAAAGAGTTTGAAGGTATAAAAAAATAGCAAGGGAAGAAAATGCTCTGGAATCTTTACCATCTGCCAGGATATCTATATTGCTGGAAAAAAATTACAAGTCTTTAACAGCCAAGAAATAATTACTATAATTTACACTGTAATTTTATACTTACTCATCTGGGAGTAAGTCCCATTGAACTTGACGAGATTTGCTTCCGCACAGACATGTCTAAGAGAACTGCACAGTCATTGCTGTTATACTAGTTGTGTAATACTACTGCTTTAATAAGGGTGTTTTTCCCCCAATAGAATAAGATAGACCAAGTTCTTGCAGGAGAATCTGAGTTTTGATTAGTTTATTTGTTAAAAATAGGATCAGATCATTAACTATGTAAGTTTCTTACAATATTACACAACGCTTAGGTATGAATTCTATTGTTAGTCCCCAAGTAGACCAGTTGAATCAGTAGAATTTATCTATGACTTGATTCTTCATTCACTCATTGATTCTATAGGTCTGTGCTAGTTGGGACTAAATAATAAGATCCAGGCCTCTGTCTCAAACAAACTAGCAGTGATACTTCCTCCTTTTCTGTATCCATGTATCCATTCATTTTTCTGGGCACCATGGTTTAAAAAGGATATTAACAATCTGGAACATGTCCAGAGCAGGGTGACATAGTAAACAGTCTGGAAATAAAACGCTATGAGGAAAGTTGAGGGATTTGGATGTGTTTAGGCTGGAGATGGGAAAACTGAGAGGTAATATACTAACCATCTTTAAATATCTGGAAGGTTCTCATGTGGAAGATGGAGTGAGCTTCTTTTCTGGAGATCCAGAGACCAAAACATAAACCAATGGATTAAAGTAACAAGAAAAGGGATTCTACCAAAATATTAGGGAGAACTTTGTGCCTGTAAGAGCTGTTTGATACTGAGACAGACTGTCTCAGATTCAGTTCAAATCACAATAAAGGAGATTTCCATCCAAGACTAGGAGGAATGTCCTGATGCTAAAAGCTGTTTAGCAGTGAAATATACTATGACTTTGTAGGACAGTGCTCTCTTTTGCTAGAGGTGTTTAAATGGAGGCTAGATGGCCACCTCTCAGGAGTGCTTTAGCAGAAGAGTCCTAAATTGGCAGTGGGCTGGCTGAGATGGCCCTTAGAGTCCTTTCTGTCTCCATGGTCCAATGGAAGTACCTTAGAAATTAGGCATAGGACCATAAGCTATAAAACAGACACATACTTTAACCAATTCTACATGCTTGATTCCATGCTAGAACCAAACTGACCCTGGTCCTGTGCTTTGTAAAGAGGGGAATGCACTACTCAGAACTCTCATTGTTATAATGGCATGAGGGAAAACTGGCCAACTTCAGCATTTTTGAAAGGTATAAAAGAGGAAAAAGAGGAAAACACAGGAATCCCAGTATTAGGAAAAATTAAGAGTACACACCTTAAAAGAGTGTGTTATGATAATGAATACCCACAACACCAACAAAAACAACTGAATGCCCATTATTTGGAAATGACGAAATATTTCATATAGGGATGTGAGGAATGTTCATAATTTTTTCTATCCTTGGTAAAAATGCATTGAGGGGAAAATCCTGTTATCAACTGCAAGATGTTTCATCCATGTAGAAAAGTGAACATACAAGTGCTTTTTTCCAGCACCAACAGTAAAAGCAATCAATCAATCAATCAATCAATATGTGTTTTTTTTTAAAGCTTTGTTTGGCTCTAGAAAGCTTTCACGAAATTTTCATTAAAAAATCCCAAAATGCCTATAGTAGTAGTAGTAGTAACAGCAGTGGCGGTGGTAACAACAGTAACAACAACAAATACTCAAGAAAACCTATATTTTTACCCAAGAAGGAAAAAAGTTTTCAAAATGGATTATTTTCATTCTCATGTGCAAGAACAAAATAAGCAAAGAGGTAACTGTCCTATCTCAGTCCTGCACAGCTGATGAAACAAACAAAACAAACTGAATAACTCCCAGCTTGTTACTTACTTCCAGGCAGTAAGTTCAGAGTTATAAATAAAGTTCACAGGATTCCAAGGCAAGGAGTGTCCAAGGTCAATCAGAGTATTCAGCAAGGTATCTGGCAGGGTGGAAGGTCAGATAAGCTCTGACAACTCCTGTAGGGGAAGGATGTCAGCTAGGTCTGAAGCCTAGCACAACTGAGGCTTGATTAATTGTTGCTGGTGATAAATTCTGGGAGAGTGATGTTGGCTTTCTCTTTGCTGTCTGTGCTCTGCAGAACTGGGAACAGGTAAGTGCTTTTTTATGTTGGAAGAGACAGGATTCTCTGCTGGACTTGGCACCACTCCCTGTTCTGTTTGTGGCACTGTAATCTCTTCCTGTACAGCTGGTCCTGGCATGCCCACTGTCTCAGCCTCTGGCATGCCCCTCTTTCAGTCTCTGGCATGCCCCCTCTTTCAGACTCAGAGTCAGAGTCCATGTTCTGGAAACAGTGCATGACAGTAACATCCCTAACTGCACAGCATTGAGACTGCTCTATTCGCTTTCCTTTAAAAGAGAAAATGAATAGCAACATGATAGTATTGTCAGAGGTAAGGATCCTTTTGACTCCAACAGTACTGAACATCATTCCAAAGACATCTCCAACTAGACAGCTTACAAAGGCAGAACTATGTAGCATTAGGAGAATAGCATTTTCTACCTTTAGGTGACTATCTAACAACCAGTCTCATGATGTATATCTTCACTTTTCTTCAGAGAATGAATAACTCAAGCACCATTCTCTCTGATGAATGAAACATCAGGGAGATTTCTGTGCAGTTTGTTGTTTGTACTTTGGGAAGTATTCATCTGTGCAAAAATATACATTTTTTTTTCAGCATAGAAATACATTTTCTGTGCCAAAAGAATATTTATTATACAGAGGTATACATGGTTTTTCAGTGCAGAAATCATGTTCTCTATTCAGAAATACACTTTCTGCATATGAATATATGAGGTTGTTCTGTCCAGACATACATGCAGTTTAGTTTTTCTGTGCTGAACACATTTTATTTTGTTGTTCATAAATATATTTTCTGTGCAGAAATATGTGTTTTTTTTCTGGGCAGAATACATAAAGTTTTCTAGATATTTCCAGATAGAAAACCATGCATATTTCTGTGCAGAAAGAATCTCCTACTAGCCTTACAGCTGCCTGTATGTGGTTTCCTGACTGTCAAGAAATCATTATCTGCTCTAAAAAAAAAAAAAGAAGAACAAATAAATATTCTTTCCATCCCTGGACCAGACACACACCCTTCCACGCCTTGGAGGACTATGACCTGCCTCTCAATTTTTAATTCTTTTTAACCCAAAATATTTTGACTGTATTTTTTCTCAAAAATATAATGGCTGCAGTTCTATTGGGCAGTTACTGCCAAATGTGTAACTGCTATAGTTACAAAGCTATACAGTGAATTCCAGCCCAGCACCCTCCAACCCCCACTTTCTGGGAAGCGGCTGTTGTGACCAATTGGGTCCAATCCCCTGTTGTTTGGGAAGCAGCTGATTAATATTCCTACATCCTCCCATGAAAAATCTCTGTTGCAATAGACAGAAGTGGGGCCCCTGTTGCAATTTGCCTTGTGCCAGGGATGACTTGTGATGGGATGGGTGGGAACATATGCCAGCTGCTTCCTGAGACATAGGGGAATGGAGAGTTGCTTCCTGATAAGTGACGATTGGGGGACTATCATGTTCCCTACGTACCCCCTAAACCAAGGGCTATGTAAGGAACATAAATCCTACACTGCTATAAACTCCCCAACAGGATTCTTCTCACTTCTACTAGGAAGTGATTTTTCCAAATAAAGGAGCAACTGGAAGTCACTTTGATTTTACAGAAAGTCCTCCTAGGTCTAAGGCCCTTTTCACATGGCATTTGTTATGCAAAAGGGCCCCTGGAGAGTTGTGCAATTGTGAGGAGTGGTCCACATGGCACACCCACAATTGCACGACACTCCAGGGCCTGGCAGGCACCGATCATGCACTATTTCATTTTTGACTTCAAGCTGAAAATGGTGCGCAATTGCGCATCACTCTGGGCTCTGTGTGCACTTGCCATATGTGCAGAGCTCCGCAGCCATGGTACTTGTGCTTCCTGCCCCAGTGCAGCCTGGGGAAATCCCAGGCTGCACTGAGGAAGGAAGAAGAGGGGCTCTCGCGTGAGTAGGCAGCAGCTACAGAGATGAAGGAACTGGGATGCAAGAATCTCTTGCTAGAAGCTGCTGGTGCTATCCTCATACTCCAGCTCTGCAAAAAGGTGAATTGCAGAAAGGGCCTAAGACAGTATATTTTTTGCAGCTTTTTTTTCTGTGCATTTTTTTAATATATGCATTTTTGTAGCCTTTTTTTTTTATCAACTAAAGTGTTTTCCTGGCTCGCATTCAGATTAGCCATGCATGTTTCTCACACATACACATGATTTTGTGCTTATTTTTTTTTTCATTCAAAATGTAGAACAAGCCTTGTATACATTTCTCAGACAAGATAGGATTCCATCCCTTGCTAGTCTTTGCAGCCACAAAGTGTATATGAACCTGAAGAATTTCTTTTCCATCTTTCTTTGCCTTTTTTATTCAGATTGAGCTCTTCAGATTTCCAAATGACAGCAGAAGTAGAGGTATGTCTTCAGTTCCTTGGTGACTTCCAAACTGGTGTTCACACACAGGTCTTTTCCACACTTCATTGTTATAGTGCTGTCATTCCATGGTCAACATCCTGTGGAATTCTGAGGTTTGTAGTTTACTGAGGCCAAAAAGCTTTCTGACTGAGAATTCTAAAGACCCCTCCCTAAGCTGCAACATTCCATAGGATGTTGAAAGTGGAATAATATAGTGCTATAACACTGTAGCATGGAAATGGCCTCAGACTCTCATGTGTTATGACAGAACTTACAAATAGTATGTACTATATACTTATGACCACTAAAATTCTGTATGCAAGTAATTGCTGACAAGCCAAGTCTTCAGTGGTGAAGAATTGGTTTGATTAATGCAGCTGTGACAAAACTAATCCATTATAAATCAATTTCAAAGAACTAGCTGTATTAGTCTGCCACAACATAAAAAAAGGAAAAGGATGGTGGTGAAAGTGGACCCTGGTAGCACCTTTAAGGCTGACCAATCTATTTCACGTTAGCCTTTGTTGATATCTATTCACTTGTTCAGAAGCTTTGATGAATCATATATCACTGCAAGAAAGAGGACATAATTTGAGTACTTTGGCAAAACAAAACAAAACCTTCCGACCTCTTGCATTTCACTCTGAAACATTGGCCATTTCTGTACCACACTGTTACAGTGCTACCATTCCACTTTCAACATCCTATGGAATCCGGGGTTTGCAGTTTAGGGAGGGGCATTTAGAATTCTCAGCCAGAGAGCTCTTGGGCCTCAGTAAAATACAAACCGCAGAATTCCATAGGAGGTTGAAAATAGAATAACAGCACTAGAACAGTGTTGTGTGGAAATGGCCATTGTTTTAATATTTAATAATGGGACATTAACAGATTACGTTTAGAAGATTGCTCTTCTTTTTAAAAAGAGGGAGAGAGAAAAAGAATCTGAATAGAGTTCAGTTGCCCAACTTCCCATATTTCAAAAAGGATATTGCATAGTTTGAAATGGCGCTGAAAAGAGCAAGCAGTATGGATATTATAGAAACTGAAATAGATTCATGCAATCCTATTTCTCAATACTTCTGTAGGCTGAATGGCAGTAGGAGAGTGCCATAATACTCATGTTGTATTCATATTTCTGGATTTCTCAAAAGCATCTGTAGAGAGGGGACAGAATTTTGTTTCAGTTTGCTTTTGACAAAAGAAATACCAAAATTTGCAGAAGGCTCCCCCCCCCATATTCAGAATGGAAAGATCTCTTTTTCTCTTTTATGGATGCAGGGAAATTGAAACTGATATGTCAGTCAGGCTCAGAGCATCAGGACTGTCATTCTTAACAGTCTGGCTCTGAAGCCCTAAATGTTCAGTCATGTTTGTTGTGCTGAAATAAGGTTGCCATTTCTTTTTCCCTGAGGGGCGCTTCATATTTTACATCTAAATGGCATGTAGGGACAACTTGACTTCTTCCATGCCAGTAAGAACAGTAGCTATTGTGATTTGTGTAAATGGGACAGAATTTTATTACGGGTCATCTTGGAAGAATCTGCCACAATTTGCATTTTTTTTCTTTCATATTTAGAATGGGAAGAATTTGCGGGGGGGGGGCAGTTAAATAAATGTGTGAAAAAGTGAAACTGATGGGTTTGTTTTCCTAGGCATCTGACTGACCAAAGAGAAACAGGATGTTGAACAAGACAGGCATTTAGTCTAATTCAGCCAAAGGCTGAAAGTAAACAAGTTAGAAGTAACACAATTAGCTATAGTAAGTTACTTTTTAAAGGATGCACCAAAGTCATATTGAAAAGTAACATAATAGTAGGAGCAAAGTTAGTTTACAGGTGCAAAAACTGTTTCTAGTTATTTTCTAACATCACTTTAAAAGGACTTTTTAAGGCATTTTCATCAGAATTTTTGAAATATTTTATGCAATTCTCCTTATCTGTCCTTAGTGGGATTTTCTCCAAAATAGTTATTGAAAATTAATGAGAAACTAATATACAGTGCAAGTTGCTCCTCAGTGCTGTAACAAACAATGAATTATTTTCTAAACACTATGGTAAGTAATGAATTTTTTTTAAAAAAAACTATTTTTTTTACTCTGTACTTTTTGCTCTGGATCCAGTAGGATTCTTCTCATCTCAGCACTGAAGAATGAGATTCCTTTAAGAATTGAGTTTTTCAAAAACCCTTTTGACTTTGGGGTAGAAAATTAGTATGGCCAGAAGGAAGATTGGGAGAAATGGCTTTGACCAACTGGCGCTATTTCTGATTCTGACTCAGCTTACAATATTGCCGTGCCCATGAAACAGAATGGAATAGAATAATGCCTAAATGGTAATACACTTCACAGTTTTTCCATATATGATCAGCATGAGCTTTGAACAATTTCATCCTGCCAATAAAACCTACTTACCTATTCTGTTTGCTCTTAGTATCTTTTGTGCATATCTCACCCAGAGGTCCGAAACAAGAGAAATCACCATCAGCAGGTAGTTATTCTTTCTCACACAAAGCTAAAATTGCTGTTCTCTTTCCTGATTCTGAAGCTTGCACTTGATCAGCCAAATGCAAAAAAAATAAAAAAAAATAAAAATAAAAAAAAATAAAAAAATGTCTTTCCCTCTGGGCTATTCTTCTCTAATGCCTGCTGTGTAGTTGACTCCAAAGTAGGAATGTGTGACAGCACTATTTTATAAACTCTCCCTCTGGCTAAAAAGAACATCAAGATATCAATTCATCGGTACACAGGTGAACAATACAGGTTCAGTGTTGCTTGCCTCAAACCTCCAAATCAGGTATGGGGGCTCTCTGGAACAGATTTTGGGGGTGCATTAGAACTGTGGGGTGGGAGGAAAAGAGAATGGGAAACATCTATCTCACAAGCAGAAGTCTGCCTGCCATATGTAATTAGCTTATCCCTTTAATATAGACCTGACTGGAATGTCTAAACGCAGTATGACTAGTTGAAAGCTTTGATCAAGCAAGTGCTGGGAAGCTCATTTCTTGCATCCAGTATGTTTCAAAACAAACATGCTGACCACTTGATGTTAGCCGTGCCAGCCTTTGAAATGACTCCTGCATTTTCACAACCATTTGATGTGTAGCAATTAGTAGAATGGCGCATGACTCTCTCCTCCTTGATTCAGTTCAGTGATTCATATTTGGGCCTGATTTGGTATGGACTGATCCAGAGCCAATTTGATTTGGGTGCTTAATCCAAATTGAGATTCGACAATCTGGATCACAACTCTTCCCTCATTGATTTGCATTGGGATACCAAAAATAGCTATAATTTTTAATTTTTAACAGATCTACATAAATTTGGAGACACAATAGACCCTAAAGTGAGGACTAAGGCAGATGTTTCAGACTGGTGTCTTGCAGACTAGGTCCTGTAAATTTTGCTGTTTTTCAAAAAAGAATAGTCAAAAGTTGTTGACAATTTTGGTCATTCTTTTCTCCTGGCGCTGCCTGCTAGAGTACCAATCAACGGAATTTGTTGAGGTTTTACTAAGATATATGATGTTAATATGATAATGCAATGACAAGTTACTTTAAAAAAGGATACTTTCATTTTATTCTATCAGTAATCCAGGTGCTAAGATTTAATGATGCAGCACGAAGAAGCAGGAGGTGATGAATGGATTCTTTACCAGCAGTCCAGTTTTTGAGACATCCTCAGTGAATGCCTCTTTCTTCCCTCAAGACAGTTGGTGATCCAGGCTAGGATCTTCAGAAAACATCCTTCTTATGACCCCATTCTTCCCCTATCTTACCTTCAGTCACTGACTGTCTGAGCATCTCAAAGGGTTGGAGAAGGGACTGAAAGCTACTGATGCTGTTAGTAGATTCATTTGCCCTTGATCCTGCCCTATAGGACTTGCACCTTTTGCCTGGCTGTTTTGATTTTTATGTGTCTATCCTAATTGATATTGTTTACTGCTGTCTCTTAAAATGTTGGAGCAGGATGCTGGTGTTGGAATGCTTTGTCTATTTACCCTGGCTCGTTTGTTGCCTTCAGTGAAAGCAGATGGCAATCCTGCGATCTGCTTCCACCTCAAAGTGGTCCTGGATAATACTTTGCCTTTTATGTGCTGACTCAGACTGCCTGCTTTCTATTGAACCTCCAACAGAAATGATCATGGGGCATTTGTGTGGATGTGAGTGTGAAGTTTAGCTACCTAAACACAGAGGCTTATAAACAAACAAACTAGCAAATAACAAGAAAGGCAAACAGAAGATCAGGATATTCAACAGGACAAAATAAATTAAAAAGAGAAAGTCTCAGAAAGACTGATCTAGGTGACAATCAACCACTGTCTCTCAATAATAGCCCTTTCACAATCTGTTACTAACATCCATATCTAGCAAATGAATGAGGAGCCGTTGGATGAGATCACTGACTGTATAATTTCAGTGACCTCATAGTTTCTCTCCCCTTAAGCACTGTGACAAGAAAATGCTGTTAAGATTGTTGTCCTAGACTGCATGGTACTGCTGACAATAAGCAAAATCCAGTTCCTCTCCTCTTGTTTGAAACACAGTCTGGCTTTTTCCTGCTCATTTATATTTCTAAGGTTCCAGATAGTGTCACTCCACTCAAAGCTGGTGGAAAGTAGTTCAGATCCGCCCAATTTGCTTCATTATTCAAGATTTGGCCAAACTGGTTTCACAGCCCTAATAATTAACACATAAAAATGTTTCTCTCAATATCACAAAGAGCTTCTGCTGCTTCTTCAAATGAAGTAACTGCCCTTTGCTTCTTTGTTTTTATTATGTCATATAAACAGAAAGAAAAGATGAACCTGTCAGTCCACAAGCTTGTTCTTGCACACTTAAGAATATTTTTAGGCCCTTTCCGCACTGGGCTATTAAAACGGTGCAGAGCGACCTCTGATGGAGGTCTTCTGCACCGTAGACTGGACTGGGGCAGAGTACTTTTGCAGTTCTGCACCTCAGTCTGCTCCGGAGAGACTGGAACTGGTCATACAGCATGTTTTTTAAAAACCTCTTTTTAGAGGTTTTTAAAAAGCACGGAGCGCGCAACACCATGTCACTCCATCACCGCGCTCTGGTGCAGATTTGCAGGCGCGCACTAGTGTGTGTCTGCAGATCTGCCGGGGGCGGGCTTTAGGCTGGCGAGCTTCTCTGTTTGGTGGAGAGTCTCCACCAACCGGAAGCCGCCATTTTGGATGCCGGAGCAGTGTGCAGCGACGAGCTCACACTGCTCCTTGTCCTGACGGACTCACCCAGATGCTGAAGAAGTCCGGTGAGTCCCGTTTTTGCGCAGTTCCTTTCCCACATGTGGAAAGGGCCTCAGTCTCCTATAGCAATCTAACCATTACACTTTTTTTTTTAAAGTCTTTATTGGCTCTATATGTTGATTAATTACTGATTACAAAACAAATACAAAGAAGACCAACAATATTACTAACAAATATTAAAAGCAATATAATGGCACTACTGCATAACTTGAGTACATAGGCTTTTGTTTTGTTTCCTGATGAATAAGAAAAATGAAAGGGATTATCTCACTATTTCTTCCCTTATGTTCAAATGAGTTGTTTGGAAGATTGATTATCTGAGTCTTTGGGTTAGCATGCATTACTGAGGGATGTTTTGTGAAATCTTTCTCTTCCATTTAGATCTTTGTACTGATGTATTTGATTTGTTTAATTGGTTCATGAAAGTTAGGCTCCAAACATTATCTCAGCTTTCAAGATGACATCTCCTCAGCTTACTCCAAGAGTAGAAGGGAAAGGGACAAAGAAGTGACTGATTGAGAGACAGACATGTAGGGGATATTACATTTTAATATATGATTGATTAAATTTGAAATTTCACCCATCCTCAATTGGACACATTGCTTTGTCCTATGAACTTGTGCCAACTGCATCAGTTCCTTCCAAACATTTGAGGGGATGAATGAGATATAGCAATTTACTCTGGTTTTCATCTCTCAAAATCCCAAAATTGATAAATAAACAATGACTTTTCTGACATTATGGAAAAGAAGAAAGGAGAGGAAATTTTTGGGCCAACATGACTTTGGACTATCACTCAACTCCAATTAATGTAATCATTGCCCTGAAGCTGCATAATACAGAGAGTCATAATATATGACCTTAGGTTTTGAGAACTTCAGGGGAATTCTTATCTTTGAGCCTGATGTCACCTTCCTTTCCAGGGATTTGATCCTGCAATTGCCTTGACAGAGTAAACATTTCTTTTCCACAGCTTTCTGCTACAGTGTGTTCAATGTATTCATTGTGTTCATTGGGTATTCCTTATGGGAACTCTTTGCAGCCCAATATCTCTTCCCTTTCTCTGTGGCCTTTTTAAAATAATGTACTACCTTCTCAAATGGAAGACATTATGGTGTAGTGATCTCAGTGTTGAACTAGGACTCTGGGAGTCCACGGTATGAATCTCCACTCAACCATAGAAACCTTGGGTAGATAATTCTCTCAACTGAAGAGAAATACCATATATACTTATGTATAAGTTGAGGTTCTGGGGCCAAAAATTATTGATTTTCATATGGCCTGTGGATAAGTTGAGGGTCATTCCACAGAGAGGGGAAAGCACCAGTACTGCCTCAAGTGGCTGCCCTTGGCCACTGCCATTTTATAACCTGCACATTCAAAAAGGCCAGAAGCAGTGCTACTATGGAGGGAGTGGAGAGGGTTCTAGGTTCTCCTACGATGGTCTTTTTACACTTCACACCAGAGCTTCCAAACTTTTCCTGTTGGTGACACACTTTTTGGACATGCATCATTTCACAACACGGCAATTCAGTTTTACTAGCAAACCAGAGGTTAAACAGCAGGAAAGGCAGCCCTCCCACCTGATCTTGGCTCACTGCCATTGCCCTCACCAAAGAAAGACCCCAGAAAGGGTAGCAGCAGCAGGTAAGGCAGCTCCCCACCTGATCCTGCCTCACTGCTGTTGCTCTCACTGAGGAAAGACTCCAGTGAGGGCAGCGGAAAAGGCAGCCCCCCATTCCTGATCCTGGCTTGCTGCTGTCACCCTTGCCAAGTAAAGACCACAAGGAAAGACACCCTCATCAAGGAAAGACCCCGGTGAGGGTGGCAGCAGCAGGAAAGGTAGTCTCCCACCTGATCCTAGCTTGCTGCCACTGCCCTCATTGAGGAAAGATGCTGGCGAGGGTGGAAGCAATGGGAAAGGCAGTCCCCCTACCTGATCCTGGCCCACTGCTGCTTAGGCGGCAGTGGGAGACGCTCAGGTGGGGGGTCTTTCTCAGCCCAAGGAGGCAACACACCTATACACTTCAGGTGACACACTAATGTGTTGTGACACACCATTTGGAAAGCCCTGCTCCACACAGAGAAGGGCATGGTTCCTTTTTTGATAAGAGTTAAAGTGGAATACTTACTTTGACCCATGGATAAGTCAATCCAGGTTTTTTGGGATAATTTTTGGACTAAAATTCCTAGACATACACACTAGTATATACAGTATATCTAGCCATGATAAATTCACCATAAGCTGAATTGATTTGAAAGCGCATAACAATAATAACTACTTTTGCTAGCATGGTTGGTGGGAATACAGGAGAAGGCTTTCTCTGTGGCCGCTCCCCAGTCATGTAGGGATGGAGGTGAGGGGAGTGGTGCACCCTTGGTGGCATTTTTTAAGGGCACCGCTGCTCCTTGCCTGCCCCTCTGTGCCATCACCACTCCCCTGTGTGCTGTAGCCCCTCCGTGCTCACCATAGCCCCGCCAACACGCTCCATAGCCCTGTCCACGTGGGCCATAGCTTTGCCCAGGTGTGCCATAGCCCCACCCATGTGCACCGTAGCCCCTTCCCATGCACCATAGCCCTGCCCCCACCCCTCTGCCCCCACCTCTAACCTGCTGGCACCAACCTACACCACTGCTGCTCCTACACCTCGGAACTCCCTTGCCTGGAAACCTAGGATGGCTCCTTCTTTGGTGTCTTTTTGGCAGCAGCGGAAAACTTTTCTTTTCCAGGAAGCCTTTGGGAATTCATTTTTAACAAGAGAAGGGTCTTTTATGGCACCACACTGTTTTTGATCTTTGTTGAAAAGCAAGATTTTAAATGGTCTTAATTCTGCTGTTGCTTAATAATGTTTTAATCTCAGTTTTTTTTGTTTTAATTATATGAATTTTTATTGTAATTTTCTTTCTTTTATGAGAAACCTTGAATTCCATCTGGAACAAAGTGAGGAATGGGTGACTAAACTTCTCAAATGCTGTGCGGAAGGTATGATAATGGTTCTTTTCTTCTAAATGTTAGTTTGTATAATAACTAGAAGGTGAAATCTCAGGAACATGTGCTTTCATTGTGTAATTTCTTTTATCAGAGCTTGGTCAGTCAATGAATTCTCCTTTATTGGCTGCTTTACTAGGTAGATCAACCCAGTTCTACAATAAATGTCTGTTGTCAGATAAAAATCCATCATTGTCATCGGCTGCAGCCAAATTGTTCTCAATGGCAATAAGAATAAGGAAGCAATTATCTGATGCTGGAAGGTTGTCTTCTGGGGGATTGCTTTAGGGCTTTGTTTTTTCATTGCTACATATATGAGCTGTTATGTTAGTAAATTATTTTGACTAGCTGTATTTTGAGTTTAGTTGACTGTAATAAAATTTATTTACTTTCTTATGTTAAAAATCAAAGGTTGAAATGATTAAGGGGGAGATAATCTGCTCCCAGACTAATGCAGAAACAGAACGAAACAATGGGTAAATGTGTGTGACACAGACCTGTTACCTTATTTGTAGTATAATGATACTTTAAAAAGTAAATGAATTTTCCCTACCACCTACTTATAGGCCCTTTTCACACTGCATTTGCCATGCAAAAGGGCCCTGGGGCATTGCACAATTGTGAGGAGTGATCCACCTGGTACACTTGCAATTGTGCGTTGCTCCAGGGGCTGGCAGGCACCGATCATGCACTCTTTCATTTTCGGCTTTGAGCCGAAAATGGTGTGCAATTGCGCATCGCTCTGGGGCCCCACACGCACTTGCTGTGTGTGCAGAGCTCTGAAGTTGCGGAGCTTACGCTTCCTGCCCCAGTGCAGCCTGGGAAAATCCCAGGGTGTGCTGCAGAAGGAAGAGGAAGGGATCTTGCGCTACCTCCTTGCAAGCAGGCAGCAGCCACAGAGCTGAAGCAATAGGGGCACAAGAGCCTCTCTCAAGAGGCTGCTTGCGCGATCTCCGCACCCCAGCTCCGCAAAAAGATAAGCTGCGGAAAGGGTCATGATGAGAAAATGAAAAAGTTACTTCTAAAAGTTATAACTGAGATGGCAACTGATTTGGGGGCCTTGGTACTCTAGCTGCAATTAATATTCAAGGCAGCATACAAATGGTTCCCAGGCAATTATGCCTTTCAGAGGTGGTCTAGAGTCACAGCTGCTTCACTGATGCCAGATTGCTTAAAAAAAAAGGGCAAAAAAAAAGCATATGCTCTCCTATCTTAGCAGGGGCCTTTTAACACTCACAGTAACATCACTATGGGTAATTCAAGCTGCTTTTCTCCTGGCACTGCCCTCTAGAGTACTAATCAACTGAATTTGTTGAAGTTTTACTAGGGTCATTTCCACACTACACTGTTACAGTGCTGTTATTCCACTTTCAACATCCTGTGGAATTCTGGGTTTGTAGTTTACTGAGGCCAAAGAGCTCTCTGGCCAAGAATTCTAAAAGCCCTTCCCTAAACTGCAAACCCCAGTATTTCATAGGATGTTGAAAGTGGAATAACAGTACTATAACAGTGTAATATGGAAAGGCCCCAAGATTACACTTTAACTAACATGGCTGCATCCTGTAGAATCTATAGGCAATGGGGCTCTCCAGCTGAGAATTCTAAATATCCCTCCCCGAACTGCGGCTCCTAGGATTCTATAGGATGGAACTGTGGCATTTAAATGGAACAATAGTGCTATATTTGTATAGTATAAAAGGGTTCCAGTAATATGTTGCTTTTGTGTGGCTGCAACTCACAGTGAACCTTTCATGGGGTTTTCTGGGGATGAGGGTGTGAGAAGCGCCCAAAGCTATTGAATGGGTTTCCATGGATGAACAGAGAATCAAACTCTGGTCTCCAGGATCAGTGTCCAATGCTCAAACCACTGTATCCTGCTGGCTCTCACAGAAATATGTAGTTCACCACAAAAGCTTTAATTCAAGGCAACATTATGGCTTATTTAGAATGTTTAAGGCAGAGCTTTCCAAACTTATCATGTTGGTGACAAACCTTTTAGACATGTATCATTTTGTGACACAGTTGCAAATGGAAGTTAAACTAGCCCCTTATATGAGATACTGACATATACATAAACAGTAATAATGAAATGTATGAGGACACAACATATCTCATGAAAACCTTTCATATATTTGTAAAAATATATGATTTATAAATAATAAAATACATTTCCAAGTTTGTAGATGACACGCTTACACACTTCAGGTGGCCCACTAATGTGTCACAGCACACCGTTTGGAAAGCCCTGGTTTAAGGCATTAAAATCAATATATCTTTCCTTGTTATAGCCACATTAATATGAACACATTTGTTCTTGTTCTATTTTTATTTATTTTGTTGTTCTTATCATCATCTGTATGCTGCCTTTTCTTCAAAGTTTGGATTTAAAGTGACTTGCAAGTTATAACAAGTACAATGTGGCTAAAACATACAAAGGTAGATATTAAAATAAAAGTTATATGTTAATAATATTAAAATATAGTTAATATTAAAACCTACAAAGTAAAAAGTAAAGTAGTTAAAAGAGTAAAGCAGTTAAAATAGTTTATCAAAAACAATGCTGCATCCTCTTACGGCCCTTTCTTTAAATGCCTTTAGCTCTAAAAGGATGTTGGAATTAAAATAAGTCTTTCTATGCTGAAGAAAGTACAGGAACGAGGAGCCATTCTGTCCTCCCCAGAAGAAGATTCTAGAGCCTAGGAGCAACCACTGAGAAGGCCCAACTTTGTGTTTCCGCCAGCTGTTCCTATGAAGTTGGTGTAAGTTAGATAAGGGCCTCTTCCGAGAAGCTCAGAGCCCAGGCAGGCTCATACATTGACCCTTACCACAACTCACCTTTTTGCGGAGCTGGGGTGCAGGGATCGCACGAGCAGGGCTCTTGCATCCCCCTTGCTTCAGCTCTGCAGATGCTGCCTGCTTGCGAGCAGGTAGTGCGAGAGCCCCTCCTCTTCCTTCCACAGTGCAGCCTAGGATTTTCCCAGGCTGCACTGGGGCAGGAAGTGCGAGCATCATGGCTCCAGAGCTCTGCACGCATGGCAAGTGCGCAGGGGCCCTGGAGTGATGCATGATCATGTACCATTTTGGCTGAAAGCCAAAAATGAAATAGTGCGCGATTGGCACCTATCGGGCCCTGGAGTGTCACGCGATTGCGAGTGTGTCGTGTGGACCACTTCTCACAGTTGTGCGATGCTCCAGAGGTTATTGTATGAATAACATAGATACTCTGGTTTTGGTAAGAATATTCTCTGTCTTTGTAATCAGTGCTTTATAACGTATATCATATTTTTTCACTGCAATTATAGCAACTTACATTTTACAGTTTTAAGTGCTTTAGCAATCCAAAATGTGAAAGCTGAGCAAGAACTAACCCCCTTCCTTGCAAACTCAATGGAGAAGCATTCACAGATGTTTGCAGGAAGGACGTGTAGCTCTGCGGTATAGTTGCTTTGCATTTGAAAGGCTAAAGAGTACCTTTTCAAATCTTTGCAAAAGATTTAAGCCAGGGAAGCTGAAAAAGTCATCTTCTTCTTGTTAAACTACTTTCAGTCAACTGGACCTATGATCTGACTCAGTATAAGACAGCTTTCCATTATCTATGCTTGGACTACATGTACGGATGCAACTCTTTGCATGGAATCATATGCAATAACATCAGGTCTAATCTGCATCAGATGAAAAATCTAGCTAGTTAAATGAGAGAGTTATGCACCCTTTGGATTCAGGTGAGCATCTGCACTGGCATTAAATGGAGAATTCAGGCCTTCCACGTTTGTGGGTTTCACTTTTGAGGATTTGATTATTCACAGATTATTTGCTGTCAGTTCTGCTGCCTCCCTATGCCATTTTTAATAGGGACTGCAAACCTTGTGAGACTGAGAAACTGAGAACGAGGCTTGTAAGTCCCATTAAAAATGGTGTGGGGCAGCAGTGGAGATGGCAGTAAGCCCCACAAGCCACCCACTTCTGCCTTGTGAAGGAACCCTGATGCCTCAGAGGAATCCATGGTGGGTTGAATATGGTGTTAAATATGTGTTTGAGAGGGCCTATTCATGGTTTTTCCATTTTCACGAGGGTTCTGTGCCCCTAATCCTAGCAAATATGGAGAGATGACTGTGTATACTTGTGAATAAATGTATAAATCAAAGGCAGGTTTGGGGGCCAAAATTATAGTTTTTGACAAAACCTGTAGATAAATCAGGAGTCATTCAGTGGAGAGAGGAAATCGGCTGTGTCATTTCAGGGGGCCAGTGGCTCCTGGCCACTACTGCTGCAATTTTCCCTCCCAGGCTTTCAAAAAGGCCTTTCACCACTCTATTTTGAGAAAGGGATGGTGTGTGGGTGTGTGTGTGTGTTAAGGTACAATGTTTCCCAGAGGAGAGACCAGAGGGAGAGCTGGGTCTGTGAAGACATCCTAGACCAAGTGTGTTTACAGGCTTGAGGGGCTGTGCTTGCTTGTCTGTTTGTTGCTTGTGTTTCTTTAGTCTTGCTTGTGTTTGATTAGTCTCTTTGTACTGGCCATGTGCTCTCCTTGAGCACATGGTCTGACTAATGAGGGGGAGGAGCCAGCTAGGAGGGAGGAGCTTTATTAGGAGCTTTCAATGGCCCTCTACCTCATTTCCCAGAGGAGAGAGCAGAGGGAGAGCTGGATCTATGAAGACATCCTAGACCAGGTGTGTTTACAGGCTTGAGGGGCTGTGTTTGCTTGTCTGTTTGTTGCTTGTGTTTGTTTAGTCTTGCTTGTGTTTGTTTAGTCTTGCTTGTGTTTGTTTAGTCTTGCTTGTGTTTGTTTAGTCTTGCTTGTGTTTGATTAGTCTCTTTGTGCTGGCCGTGTGCTCTCCTTGCGCACATGGTCTGACTAACGAGGGGGAGGAGCCAGCTAGGAGGGAGGAGCTTTATTAGGAGCTTCCAATGGCCCTCTACCTCATTTCCCAGAGGAGAGAGCAGAGAGAGCAGAGGGAGAGTTGGGTCTGTGAAGACATCCTAGACCAGGTGTGTTTACAGGCTTGAGCGGCTGTGCTTGCTTGTCTGTTTGTTGCTTGTGTTTGTTTAGTCTTGTTTGTGTTTGTTTAGTCTTGCTTGTGTTTGTTTAGTCTTGCTTGTGTTTGTTCAGTCTCTTTGTGCTGGCTGTGTGCTCTCCTTGAGCACATGGTCTGACTAATGAGGGGGAGGAGCCAGCTAGCAGGGAGGAGCTTCATTAGGAGTTTCCTTTGGCGTGCGCACTTAAAGTACTCTACTTCAGTCCTCCAATTTAACCTTCAGCATCCGGTAGAACAGACGCAGCTTACAGAGCTGAATTTCAGAAAGAAAGCCTAGTTATTCTTTCTAGAATTACATACTATACTGCTCTCTGTAGTTTCAAGGATGGAAGGTGAGGGAGCTGCTGCAGTCACCTGTAACACTTGTGGCATGTTCCTTTTCTTGCCACAAGATGTTCTCAGGTACACCTGCACCAAGTGCAAGCTGGTCACCTTCTTGGAGGAGAAGGTGCGCCAGCTGGAGGCATGAGTTTCTGATCTTCATCTTATTAGGGAAGGGGAGGAGTTTTTAGATAGGGCAGAGAAGACCTACTGGAAGACCGAACGCACGGAGGAGCTGCCAGATCAGGAAGTCAGCACACTGAACCAGAAAACGGAGGCTTGGGTGAATGTCACACGGAGGAGTAGAAGGACCAGGAAGGCAACAGAGACTCTTAACCTACACAATCGCTTCAAAGTTCTTGGCCTTAAGAACAATGAGGAGCGCCATGCGGAGGGAACAGAATGTCAACAAGAACAAATCCAACTTCGGCAACAGGAACTAGGTCAATGCTCTCAGCCTCAACAGAATGCCCAGGCAGTCCTAGTAGAACATGCTCATCGAGAAGACCAGGACAAGCCTCAGAGGAGGCAAGTTCTGGTTGTTGGGGACTCTTTGCTCAGAGGAACCAAAAGGGCAATTTGCAAACTGGACAAGCTCAATCGAGAGGTCTGCTATCTTCCTGGGGCCAGGATCAACCACGTAACAGAGAGGCTAACCAGGCTGGTCAAACCCACTGACCATAAGCCCCTCATTTTGGTTCATGTCGGAACCAATGACACTGCAAGGAGCAGCTTTTACCACATTGCAAAGGACTATGAGCTTATGGGGACGAAGCTTAAGGACCTTGGTGTGCAGGTGGTCATTTCGTCTCTCCTCCCTGTTCAAGGATATGGCGCACGTAGGGAAAGGGCAATAGCAGAGGTCAACAACTGGCTCCACACATGGTGCCAACGGCAACGGTTTGGGTTTTTGGAACATGGCCTGAATTTCCATGAACGTGGGCTTCTGGCAAGGGATGGGCTGCACCTCACAAAACTTGGCAGGAATGTTTTTGCAAATAGTATCGCAAGGAGGATTAAGAGGTCTTTAAACTAAGTTCCGCTGGGGAGGGAGACAATATTATTCAGGGCAGGGACTTGGCGAGCACAGGGGGAAAAGGCCCAAATGATACTGGACAAGTAGTACAAGTGGCCAATGGCGGGAGGAGTAGAAACAATAGTACAGGACTTGCAGAAAGGGCCCAGGGACTTAAATGTCTTTATATTAATGCATGGAGTATGGGAAACAAGCAGGATGAACTTGAACTCCTAGTACAACAAAATAAATACGATTTGATAGGCATCACTGAGACCTAGTGGGATGAGTCTCATGATTGGAATATAGGAAGAGAGGGGTATAGCCTATTTTGTAAAAATAGACCAAACAAGAAAGGAGGAGGAGTAGCCTTGAATGTCAAGGATGTTTTCACCTGTGAAGAGATCTGTGACTTAAACCCAGAAAGCCAGGTCGAGAGCATTTGGGTAAGAATTAAGGGAGCGAGAAACAATAGGGATATTCTGGTGGGGGTTTACTACAGACCTCCAACCCAGGCTGAGGACGTTGATGACGTCTTCCTCAATCAAATGACTGCACATTCAAGGAGGAGAGATACAGTAATAATAGGAGATTTCAATTACCCGGATATATGCTGACAGTCAAACTCTGCCAAGACAGCAAGGTCCAGCAAGTTTCTTACTTGTCTTGCAGACAATTTCATGGTCCAGAAGGTGGAAGAGGCCACAAGAGGATCAAATATTCTAGATCTGATTCTGACCAACAGGGATGACCTTGTTAATCAGGTAGAAGTGGTTGGATCTTGAGGGGGGAGTGACCATGCCCTATTGGAATTTGGCATTCAGTGGGAAGGAGAAGATAAAGGTAGCCAAACACTCATCTTAGATTTTAAAAAAGCGGATTTCTGTAAACTTAGGGAGCTACTGGCTGGAATTCCATGGTCAAGAATAGTGAAAGGGAAAGGAGTTCAGGACGCATGGGAGTTCCTTAAAAAGGAGATATTGAAGGCACAGTCTAAAACTGTGCCAATAAGGAGGAAAAATGGAAGGCATCTGAAGAAACCAGAATGGTTGACTAAAGAACTCTCAGCTGAGCTAAGCGTTAAGAGAAACATATATAGGAAATGGAAGAAGGGGGAAACCACCAAAGAAGAATTTAAGCAAGTAGCCCGGAGATGTAGGGAGGAGGTCAGAAAGGCTAAAACACAGAACGAACTTAGGCTGGCCAGAGACATTAAAAACAATAAAAAGGGCCTTTTAAAATACGTCTGCAGTAAAAGGAAAAAGAAAGAGACAATAGGGTCGCTGCGCAGAGAAGATGGTGAATTACTCACAGGGGGAAGAGAAAAGGCAGAACTACTTGACACCTTCTTTGCCTCAGTTTTTTCCCCAGAAGGATATAAGCACTCAACCTGGTGGTTCGAGAGCAGGTGAGGAAGCAGGGGAAATGAGGCACGTAATAGGTAGAGAGGTGGTACAGGAATACCTGGCCACACTGGATGAATTCAAGGCTCCAGGGCCTGATGAATTGCATCCTAGGATATTAAAAGAGCTGGCAGAGGTCATTTCAGAACCACTTGCTATAATCTTTGAGAAATCTTGGAGGACAGGAGAAGTTCCAGCAGACTGGAAGAGGGCAAATGTTGTCCCCATCTTCAGGAAGGGAAAAAAAGGGGACCCAAATAATTATCACCCAGTCAGCCTGACATCAGTACCCGGAAAAATCCTGGAGCAGATCATTAAGCAGTCAGTTTCTAATCACTTAGAAAGCAAGGCGGTAATCACGAGAAGTCAACATGAATTTCTCAAAAATAAGTCATGCCAGACTAATCTTATCTCTTTTTATGATAGAGTTACTAGCTTGATAGATGAAGGGAATGCTGTGGATGTAGCCTATCTCGATTTCAGTAAAGCCTTTGACAAAGTACATTCTTTCAAAGAAGCTAGTAAAATGCGGGCTGGACAGGGCTACTGTTAGTTGGATTTGTAATTGGTTGACCGACTGAACCCAAAGAGTGATCATGAATGGCTGCTTTTCATCCTGGAGAGAAGTGACTAGTGGGGTGCCACAGGGTTCTGTCCTGGGCCCAGTGCTGTTCAATATTTTTATCAACGACTTGGATGAAGGAATAGAGGGCATGCTCATCAAATTTGCAGATGACACCAAATTGGGAGGGGTTACTAATATGTCAGAGGAAAGGATCAAAATTCAAAATGACCTGGATAGATTGGAGAGCTGGGCCAAGGCTAAGAAAATGAAATTCAACAGAGAGAAGTGTAAGGTCCTACACTTAGGTAGAAAAAATGGAATACAGAAATATAGGATGGGGGACACGTGGCTGGATAGCAGTACATGTGAAAGGGATCTAGGAGTCTTAATAGACCAGAAGCTGAACATGAGTCAGCAGTGTGATGAGGCAGCCAAGAAAGCCAATGCAATTCTCGGCTGTATCAACAGGAGTATGGTGTCTAGATCGAGGGAGGTACTGGTACCACTCTACTCTGCTTTGGTTAGACCTCATCTTGAATACTGTGTCCAGTTCTGGGCACCCCAATTCAAGAAGGACATGGTCAAGCTGGAGCAAGTCCAGAGGAGGGCGACGAAAATGGTGAGAGACCTGGAAGCCATGCCCTATGAGGATAGACTTAGAGAGCTGGGTATGTTTAGTCTGCAGAAGAGAAGGTTAAGAGGGCACATGATAGACATGTTTAAATATTTGAAGGGATACTGTGTAGAGGAAGGAGAGGCCTTGTTTTCTGCTGCTCCAGAGACCAGGACAAGGAGCAATGGATTCAAGCTGCAGGAAAGGAGATTCCACCTGAACCTCAGGAAGAACTTCCTGACAGTCAGGGCTGTCCGTCAGTGGAATATGCTGCCTCGGAGTGTAGTGGAGTCTCCTTCTTTGGAGATTTTTAAGCAGAGACTGGATGGCCATCTGTCGAGAGTGCTTTGAGGATGTTCCTGCTTGGCAGGGGGTTGGACTGAATGACCTGTGTGGTCTCTTCCAACTCTACATTTCTATGATTCTATGAATCTAACTCTGATCAAATAAGGAACCATCCCTTTCTCTGAGTGGCAAAGGTGAGAGCTTAGTCCTTTTCAGGAAAGCCTAAAAGAAGTTCCTTTGAGGGGAAGTGTCAAAGAACCACCATTGCCATTTTCTTGCTCAGGCTTTCCAAAAGGCCAGAAATGGCATGACTGCACAGAGAGAATAGAAGAGGTCAGTGGTTTTTTTAGGTCCTCCTAGGACAAACTAAGCTCTTGCCTTTTGCTACTCTACTCAGAAAGGCGATGGTTCCTTTTTGGACACATGGATAAGTCAACTTAGGTTTTCTGGGTAAATATTTTGACTAAAATTTCTAGACTTATATGTGACCTTATACAGTATATGAACTACCAGTTGATTTCCCCATATAATGTGACTGCTGAATACATCTGAACATCACAATGAATGATTGAGTGGGGGAGATAGATGGAGTAACACAGGAAAATTAGTTTCTATTTCTTAATTAGTCACTCTCTGAATACAGGTTGCATATTTATGTAGGTGTGAGTGTGATGATTCTGAACCGAATGTGAGCTGTGTTATGTACAACAATGAAAATCCCATGGAGTACTCAAATTTCTGGCAACATTTGGATCAATTAATTTCCATTTCCTTTATTATATAAACTCTTTGGACCAATAAATTCTTCGCAGTTGAGAAAAATGAAAGTGGATAATCTCTTATATTTGAATGAATGCAAGAATTTCTAAGCTGGTTGTCACTCTCATTTGACTCAAAACAAGTTAGCCAAGATCAAACCAACAAAAGGATGCTGATTACATATAGGAACAGCTCCAAAGCACCAAGACCATAGCCAGACACATTGTGCTGATGGGTCGTATGAATACTTCAAGCGGCAGAGATTAAGCTCAGAACAAGAGAACCTAATACAGGCAGCTGACTGTGTTTGTTGTATGAAATATCGACAAAATCAAAGTAAATTTTACAATATTTTAAAATGTCTTTCTTGTTTGTTGGTTGTACTGGTTGCTTTGTATCCAGTCACTAGAAACCTGTGCCAGTTGTGTGGAATACTTTCTGCATGATTTTTCTCAGATCTGCACAAATGGAAGTTTGAAGTTAGGAGTGAGCAACTTTTGGAAGTTGGACTGCTGTGCTGGCCTCCTCTGAAACCACTGTGGCCAGAAACCTAACTAGGTGCCACGTTGTCAAATTTTAGTAGTATGTACTAGCATTGAAACCTGCACCCCAAAGAAAACAGCATTTTTTACCTTTTATAAACAAGCCAGACCTTCAAATTTCTTCAGCATGAAGGAAAGGGCAAAGCAGCCCAATTTTGTTTTAACACAAGGGCCACTTCTGGGAACAATATTCAGCTTGAAAACAAGCCACACCTTATTTTAAAGGAAAATTCTTTTATTGCCATTCCAATAAAATTTGGGTGTTGAAGTGGTAGGGGCTGCAAAACTGAGCAGGAAGCTGCATATAACTCATGGCCCTTGTGTTGCCCAACTCTGGTTTAGATCCTTATTTTAAAAAACAAAACAAACAAATAAAAAACCTAAAACTCAGTATTTAAACCTGGAGTAGTTTAAAGTTTAGGCCTGAAGCTGAGTCTTTCCAAAGTACCCAGTTCAGAAGAATACTGCTTCTGACGCTGGCCATGATGGTTATGAGTTCTCCTGTTAGAGCAATTGCTAAAAAATACAAGGATATTGGGATAGCCAGTGGGTGAAAGTGTTTTGCAGAGTTGCTTACTAGAATGCTGAGTTAAGTTAGTGAAAGTGTTAATTCCTCTTCTGCAAGAGAGCCACCAGCTGTAGAAGAGGTGTGAATTGCTGCTCCTTTGTTCCCCTTCCAACAAGTGAAAGTGATAATTCAGCTAACTATCTGCAGGCTTGCAAAGGCAACCTTGAGTGCATAATGAAACCTTTCAAAAGACGGCTTGATTCTTTCATCACGGAGAAAAGTCCGGGAAGATTTCCAATAGCAAGAAATAATTTGTATCACTCTAACTAACCTTGTATCACTCTGTAAACTAACCCTTTGTTTTTATGCGTGACTGTTAAATCAATGATGTAATGAGAAAATTAACAAAAAAGATTCTTTTCATTTCCTAAGAGGGGCTGGCTAAGTAAATGATTGATTGCTGACATAGAGGGCAAAAGGTATATAGTGATGCTACTTCAATTAATTGACACAACAGTTCTGGGATAACTGTTGCCCTTGCGCAAGGTATTGTTAACAATAAAAATGGCTTTTTGATTTTTCCCTGAAACCTGGTCGTCTCCATTTTTCTTGGCCACAACACTCCCTAGTGTTACTACAGTAAGCTTCCAAATGCCAATTGCTTGTGGGGATGCTTTTGTAGTTATATCTTGCTGTGAGCTTCTAATAAGCATTTGATTGGCTGGACTGGATAATCTACTGATGTTTGCTAGCATGTCTCTTCTTGCCTCTTTGGAGCTTATCGCAGTGCTGTAGAGGTATTTCAGGAATAAAGAACACAGTTTGCATGAAATGACCCACATGCTATCCTTGGTATGTCCAAGTAGCTCTAAGAAAAGCTGTGGTCCAAACCTGTGGAAAATTCTGCAGTGCCACATGTTCCTCCTGCTTAATGAGCTCTCATCATTCTCAAATACTGCCATGCTACTGTTGAAGCTTTAGCAACATCTAGGGGCAGGGATTTCTCTAACTCTTGTGTACAGGATATTTATTTAGCTATTTTTATTGTTATTTATTACTAATCTAAATCAGGGTAATTCTCTGAGCTCTAAGGGGCCATACTAGGCCCTCAAAATAAATGTCACTTCTATTTGTGCAAAATGTACTTCCCTCCCCTCCAATTTTTGGCTTAAATAAGGTGGAGGGAAATTCCCCTCACACAACTTATGTATAGAGAGAAGTCTCCACACATTTTTTGGAGAAGAATTATTTTCTCCACTACAGTTTTCCCAGTTTTGAAAAGAAGAATCCCTGGTTATAGGGTGTTTGTGTGTAAACATGCAAACTTCCTTTTCCCTTTGGAGGTAGCAAAGACAGTTTTGTTATCCACATGCAGGCTCTGGGTCCATCTAGATGGACCAGCAGTCTGACTTGGAATAAGGTAGCTTCCTACTTAAATAGAGTGCATAATAGAATACAGTAGTATGTTTTGCATCTACTGCACATTTGTAATGACATGTCTTTTCTAATGAATGCATAGCTGGAAGGATAGTTTTTGACATTTAAATACACTTGAAGTTATTGTGTTGCAGACAGACTAAAGCACCTTTGAGTATCCTTCTTTTTTGTCAGCCCCCCTGAAAGATGAACATTCTGCATATCTGTGATAATGGGGCTTCCCATTCTCTAGACTTAGCTAAAGGAGGATACTTCCCTCTTCAGGTAAACCAAGGGTTAATGAGGTGTTGGGATTAGATTACATTTTAGTGTGGGTCAACATCATAGGTCACAGGGTGAGAATTGACCAATCAAAAAGGAAAGAGGTGAGCATCTTCGGGATGCTTCGAGATGCTTCCAGGGAGAAGTTATAAAACTTCTTGGGAGGCCATGTGGCCGAGAGAGACAAAGGGATAACAAAGAGACAACAAAGGAACATCCAAGAGATGAGATCTGTGCCAGTAGTAGGCTGCAGGCCCCCATGCCTCGCCTCCTGGCCACGTTCCTCTCTTAGACTATCTAAGCCTGTGAACCTAATTGTGAGTAACTAGAATAAGATAGTTAGTTGCATTAGGGCTGTTTATTATTTTGGAGTTGGCTGATCTAAAGAATGTATCTGTTTTTGTAACTACTTGTAACTTAAGCATACCTGGGAGGGGGGAGCCTCTCATGTGTGTTATGGTCTTGTTTATTTGCATGCCTTGAATAAATGCTTTTCTGTAAAACCTCTGTTCTTCTCCATTTCCATGCCAGTCATCAGCACACTCTAGATAGGACTTCTCTCACTCAGAAAGGGGGAGATGAGAGGGAAAGAAAGGTCCTTAGCATAGAGATTGGTAATCCACTGAGCAGGATCCCACTGTACTGTTCAGTTAATTCAGAATTCAGTGGGTGGTGGCAGCAAGAATTAGTAAATGCTGAGGGAATTTCCAGCTCCTTTTCAAGGGTGAAAGTCAGGCTTGAGGGGACTGGAAATAAACTCCAGTATGACAAGATCCATAATGTTCTTAAAAAAAAAAATCCAGTTATTCAAATGCAGGATGAACCAGCACTATGAATAAACACAGTTGAAATTGAACACTGTTGAAACACTCTGAGTTCATAATCAACAGGAACAGCAATGTTATTCAGCACTTTCTTCAGCTGTCTAGGATCATCAGAAATCCCCATAGTCATTCAGTGGGGAATATTTTCTGAACAATAATTTTAAACTTTTCCTGCAGAAGTAGGGAGGTTGTACCCCAAAGTGGATGGTGTAGATGGGGCTAGATTTCAGAGCAGGAGGGGCTGCATTAGCAAAAGGGGAGCTGTCAGTGGGCACCTACTTCACCTACAAGCAGGCAGTGCTGCTGGGTGGCTTGGAGTGGCTGAGTGCACTGGAGTGCCAATGCCGGCACCTCCTGCACAGTCAGCTTTGCTACGCTGGTAGGTGGAATGAAGGGCAGGAGGAGGACGGGGCTCAACACTGCTGCTTGGCTGGCTGCCTGGTTCCTACTGGACCCCAAAGTGAGCAGCACAAGTGACTCTCTCTCTTCCACCATGGGTAGGTGAAGGTAAAGGGGTGGGCCAGGCTCTTCCTCCCTAACCATGGCAATGGCACTTCTACTGTTGTCCCCACTGAAGGGTTTGACTCGTGCACATGTGTGCTCAACAGGGTACTCTAGACTCCTCCAGCCTCCTGCCTGCTGTTGGTCATGGGCCGAGGCTGTAGCTCTGGGGGTGGGGTGGGGGCTGCTTAAGGCCACTGTGTTAGGTGTGGGGCAGGCAGAGGGTGATGTCTGTGCCCCTACTAACCCCCCTTGTGGTGCCAGATTTTCCGGAATGCCCTACTTTTGCAGGAATAAGTATGGGGAGTAGTTGTGAAACCAAAACGGAACCCCCCAGAGCTCATGTCGGAATCTCCAAACCTTTGGCTGTAAGCCCCTGGTGGAGATGCCCTCCATCCTCAAGGCAGTCCAGAGAGATCACAGTGTCTGGCCCCCTTCCAGTTGTGCCTGGCTTGCTCTGCCTAGCCAAGGACCCCAAGAGATCTGCTGCCGCCTTCTTGCCTCTGGAGAGGAGGGAGGTTATTTATGCTCAGACTTTAGCAACCCTCCAGGAAAGGAGTTCCTGCAGGTGTGAGTGTGAGCATGGCATGTGTCTTTGTCCCAGGGTGCAACTTCCGAACTTGCGCTAGGTGCTGTTTAGGCTAGACATACCACTGAGCAAAGTTTTTTGGACTGGCTTGGTCTCCACTTATTTTGTTATTGCATACAAAACCAAATTTTAAAATGGTTTCTCCTTGCTGGGCAAGGTTACAGAGGTTTTATGCTTTTTTCCAATGTTTTTTTTTTGGGGGGGGTTAATTTAGGACATTTTGTTAAAAATCCTGTTTATCACAAATAGCATTTTGAACAAGCAACAAATGCCTTGAATAAATAGTGTATTTTTGTGCAAAATGTCATGTTTTCTGTTGAATTTCTGACAAAATGATTTTTTTTATGTAAAATGCTCGCAAATACAACAACAAAAAATCTTGTTAGGCATTTTAATAATGGGTATTTCAAAGTGTGATAACATCCTTTCTCATTAAGAATGAAAAGAATTGTAAGTATTCTTTACATCCATAACTCAGACCCTTTTGGCTGACATCCTCTTGGTGACATCTGCAGATGGAACAGAAGTTTATACCTTTGTGTGTCCTTTTTTGGTCATGGTAGATGGATGAATTCAACATCTCCATCCACAATAACTGTCTCTGTTTTTCACTTGTTCTTCAGTTGGGCTACTCCCTCCCTGGCCACTGGTGGGCAGAAGAAGAGAGAGCAATCAAGCAGCATAATATCCTCCTCCTAGACTTCCAAGGGTTCCTTCAAAGACTTTCGGGAGGTCCAACGATGCTCACATGCAGCTCTTTCTGGGTTCTATTTGACCAACTATAGTTGAGTATTGCAAGCACAATCAAAATTTAAATATATTTTCTATAATAATACAATATTTTTATATACTTATATTTTAATCAACAATACCACAAATTAGATATTAAATTCAACACTGATACATGGCTCCAAATGTTTAATAAAACCAATGAGGTGCCAGTGGACATTTTGCCTGCAAGACTTTTCTGCCTGTGCTGCTCAGTAGTATTGCAACATTTGGGTGCAAACTTAAAGCAGTAAAAGAAAAATACAAAATAGATCCAAACGCAATATAAAAATTCCAGTATAAAACAATAACCCTTTACTTCTCTCCTTAATACATAAATGAAAACTCCAGCTGCCTTATTCAAGTTGAAAAAGGCCTTCTGCTTAGCCATGCCAATGGCTGTTCCTCTCCAGCTCAAGCTATCCCTCTCTTCAGGAACTGAACTAGTAAATGCAACTGTAATGAGCCTGGGGTGTGCGGATATCCTGAGTGACAGGGCAGCCTTAGCAACAGGTTGCCATGTAGCACAAGTGGCTCTGGGTAAGAAAGAAACCCAGCCCACTGGAGTGTGGGAGGGGCTGAGCTTTCTGAAGAGGAGCTCTATAAAAGGCACAATGACTTGCATTTTTAGAGCTTCCTTCAGTGAGATTTCCAGAAAGAATTTTGAGTGAGAGCTTTTCAGTCAGCCAAGGGAGGTTGTTTGAATAAGTGGGGTTATCTTCTCAGGGGCCTAGTGAGAGACAAAGAAGAAACCAACCTATTTTGTGTTGGGTCAGAAGGGCTGACCTAAACTTGGGAATTTAGCCTTTGAGCAGAAAAGGAAGCCAAAGGCCTGGCTGTGTAAGAAAGTTCTGAAACTGAACACTGTGTTAAGCCAAAGAAACTGGTTAAATACTTTTTGGAATTTCTATTTTGCCTGAATACACTTGTTGCACCCAATACCTTCTCGTTGTTTGTTATTTAATAAAGATTATGTTCTATTTTTTATAATTTCTGACTTAGCAGAGTACTTTTTCATCAATTTTAATTTTACAGAAACATGCTACCACATATAATTAAATCATTCTGAATAAAACCAGAGAGGCTTTTCCCCCTTATTCACTAAGGTGGTGGATTTAAAAGAGGAAAACAAGGGTTGTATAAGGAGGGTGTCAGGGTGCTATAGAAGGCTTGAAAGGGAAGCGGCTACTTCAGTTAGGGTGAAGGAAAAGCAGGCCTTCCTGCCCACTCCAGAGCAACCAATAAGTTATAGCTGTTTCACTGACTTTTCCATATGTCTAGCTGCAGAAAAACAGCCAGTCACTGCCTGTCCTCCTTTGCTCACTAAATGGTGTGACCTAGCTGAACAATGAAAAATGAAAAGCTTGAGGGGAGGAGCATAATTATACCTGCCAGGATCTGATCTCATCCCTGTCTCTCTCTCTCTCTCTCTCTCTCCTTTTTACAGAAGACCTACTCCTGATGGAAATGAAAACTGAGAACAGTTTCTTGCTGATTATGCTAGCTCTCTATCCCCTTTTGGGCTGTGTATGACTATAGGGACTGTCATGATGAGTAAATTCACTTCAAAATTTACCAGAGTAGCATTCTGGAGGAACCTGAACTAAGGCCATTTCCGCACTATAGTCTTATAGCACGATGATTCCACTTTCAACCTCCTATGGAATCCTGAGGTTTGCAGTTTTGGGAGGGGCCACCTGGCCCCTCCCAAAACTGCAAACCCCAGGATTCCATAGGAGGTTGAAAGTGGAATCATCGTGCTATAAGACTGTAGTGTGGAAATAGCCTAAGTAACTAGCCAACAACACTCTTCTGAAAGTGTCCTTATTAATTTGTAAATATTAGGCGGTGTTATCCTGATTACTGGGGTCCTGTGGGGGCACCTCAATGTGCTCCAAATACTGGCTAATGGGAATTAGCCAGAGCACAAGCTGTAGCACTACAATAGGCAGGGTAACCTGGCGAGATCTTTAAACCCAGTTTTTACAGGGTCAGACCAAGCCAAAAACCAAGCAAAATTATCTAATAAAATGATTTTATTGAGGGGAATTCACTCATGCATGCACACAAGATACACACAATCATACATTCACACAAGAGCTAGCAGAAAGAGAAAGGGGGAAAAATTATAGAGAGGCTGAGGGATTTGAGGGATTTATAATTACCAGTTCAGAAGAGTAGTGAAGAGTAGAAATGTATTTTGGCTTAGGTAGGACCTAAGGGCAGTTCTCATTCAGGAGCCAGATGGACAGAGTTACGGGTAGACTTTCAAGAGACTGCACTGGGCCTCCTCAAAGCAGGGGTATTTGTACCCTGAAAATGGCTTGTGGCTGTGAAGGTTCCAGATGCAAGACAAAGGGAACCTGTTGTGGACAATGAGTCTTTCGCTGATTGATGGGTTTAGTGCTTTGATTGACAAAGACATGATGAATGTTGTAATAGCTGTCTATTGTGGGTGCTGTGAGGACAGAGGAAAGAATCCAGGTGTGCAAGGGATGGATATCTGTCAATCAGTGTCCTGGTGAGCTCCTCACAGTTGGATTCCCTGGAAAATTCCAGCTTCTATTTAAGCCTATTATCCACAGGAATTATATGTATTTGCCTGACAAATGATTCAGTCTTACTTGGAGGAATTTTGGAGTTGACCTATGCTTCTCACATTTACAGTCAAATTCTTTCCCTCGCTCAGTTTGACCTCTGTCACCTTTCAGGCTTGAATTTGATATCAGAGCCAATAAAATGTGTTGCCAATTACATATGATGCCAATTAGGTGTGGTGCCTATCCAAACTATACTGGTATTGGGGACCCCCAAAGAGGGGCCTTACAGCAGAAACATAAGAGTTGTTCTGGAATTTAAGAATGCTTGAACGTTGGCTTATACAGTTTGAGTGAGCTCTGGATACTTTGAAAGGAAGATAAAGGAATGTTTCAGGAGTGCTATTTTAGTGCTTTTTAGTTGTTCAGTGCTTTTATGTCATAAATTTGTTTTGATAAACATATATAAACATGCACTAGTTAAAATGAAAGTATGTGAAAATGCAGATTACTTCTGAAATACAACCCTGTATCTCCAATAGAAACACAGAGGAGGAAAAGCTGAATCAAAACAGAAAGGTAATTTGCTTTAGGAATTCTGTAGTTGAAGAACTTCCAACAGAAGTTTGTCCAGACTGTTATTTATTTATTTATTCATTCTAGTTATTATAATGACCATGATGAATAAGGTGCCTAAAATCTCTGAGTATTGCAATAAATAAATAATACAAATACAAATAAAGTAGGACTTGCTGTCAGTTTTAGGCCCTTTCTGCATCCTGGCATGGAGACCCGAGAGGAGCAGGATCACGACAACGCTTCTTCGTGATGTTGTTGTGATCCTGCCCTTCTTCCATCACTAGCTGGCATGATCTTTGGGTAAATCACTGCTGGAGTTTCTCTGTCAATGACTCCCAATCGCTTGACGCTCCCATACTTACCTGCCATCCAAAAGGGCAGGAAGCATGATGGAGGCACTTCCTGCCCCAGTGCAGCATGGGAAGGAGCCCAGCTGCAACTGTGGAAGGAAGAGATGTGTTCCTCATGCTCCCTTGGACTGCAGGGAGCCAGTCGGGTATGGAGGGGAGTGTTCCCATCATACAGCATTCTCTCTTCCCTACCTCTTTAGCTAGGATAGGATTAATTTTTTTTCTGGTCTCTCAACTGTTAGTCTGTGTATATATTTAAAATTATTGACTGTGGCATCTAGACCTTGCGCTCTGCTTAAAAACCACCCTTCTCACTATCTAACTAAGAACACAAAATGCTATGCTAACTGTTCTTCTAATTGTCAGCTGCTCTCTACTAACTACATGCTACTTGTAACTTTTCATTTCTGTTAAGCATACCTCTCAACTAATTAGTTGGTGAGTTTAAATAAAGATATTATTTTTCCCCAAATAAATAGTTAGGATTGTTTCTTCAACTGATGTATAATCATAAAGTTTGTTAGTAAACGTTCTCAGTTTGAAATCTGCTATCTGCCTTTTCTGCTTCAAGTCAGCCATCATTTTTAACAAGCCACACTGAAATTGGGAAATGCCTTTCTCTGCAACTCTGCTGATACAGAGTTGCCACAGGACTAATACCCTGGGAAACTCTTGACTCCCAGCCGTAGTAGTAGTTTTTAAGAAACAAGATCTTAAGAGTGGGTACAGGGTGTGTTTTTATTACTGAATTTTCTGTAAGCTTCTGTGAAATATTTTTTGGTCTAAGATAAAAATTCTTTAACTAATAATAAGAGACAATAACAAATCATTTTAAAATTGAATTTAAAATTTGAAATTAGCAGGTTTTTTTGAAAAAGAAAGTCAGAATTTCTAAATCAGCTCAGTTCTAACACTGGTGGTTACTAATGAAGACTGATGAGTTGTGTCATGTCCTGAAATATTCAGATCTGGAGGGTACCAAATTGCCTACTTATGGTGGAATTGTTGTGACGCCACTGAATGATTTTGCTCTGGCAAATGTACAGAAATTGTGGGTTTCCAGATGTTTTTTGAGCTTCAGTTCCCATCATCTTTGTTACCATGGCTAATAATAAATGATGGTGAGAGGTAAGATAATCCAATAATATCTAGACGGCCACCATTTAAGGGTTTTCCCAGTTTTGGACATCATTTTACATCCCATAAAGTTAATTGCACACTATCTGATGAAATTCAATCCCACCATTTAGATCAGAAAGGCATGGATGTTACAGTGACATTAGGCAGACCTACATCTCAAAGCCTTTCAGGAAAAAGCTGCTGATGAGGTAGTACATATGTCTTAAAACCAGGAGTGGGGGAGAAGTTTGTTTCATTGATATTTTCCTTATCTTGTACTTTCAAACCAATCACCCTGCCACATAATTGAGCTTGCAATGGAGTTCTCCAATGTAAGAAATACATTTACAAAAATTATGTGAGAAAGTGCACAGGACTATGTATGTACTCATGAAATTACTATTAGAAAATATATTATACTATGAAATCTGCTTGAAAATTTGGAATATTAGACAAAACTGCATACAACTCCCCATCCCTGCTTAATATAGATTCCCTGTAGATAGGAAGAAGGATGCAGTGAGTGCGACCTTGCCATAGCCATTGGCATCCTCTCTCTCTAGCAACCCTGGAGGCACAGAGACTGCTGGAAGTTCCATTCACCCGCCAGACAATTGAGCGGTTTGGCCAGGTATGAGGGAGGAGCTGGTCAGTGATCTCCAAAGCTTCAGCCTTCAGTCTGGTCCACGACACAGGCAGTCATTAGGAATTTCATGTGAATAATAATAACGGCCAAGTCCCTTCAACAGGACACATAGCTACAATAATATTACTACTAAAAATATTTATTCCTTACCCATCTCTCCCCATGGATTGAGGCAGGGGACAACAACAGATCAAAATATATTGCTTAAAAATAGAACATTAAAACAATGGTTAAAATACATGCAACACAGAAATCCCTAAAAACAGACAATACTTATTTAAAATTCATTGTTAAAATTCACAGTTTAAAATTGTCAGTATAGGCCTGCTGGAAGAGATTGGTCTTTAATGCTGTTTAAATTCAGACAGCACATTCAGCTGTCGAATATCTTCTGGTAGGTCATTCTGCAGTCTAGGGGCTGCTGAAGAAAAAGTCCTCTGAGTTACCATTGCCAGTCTAGTTCTGGCTGGTTTAAGTAAATGTCCTCCAGAGGACATAAGTGTGCAGGTTGGATTATACAAGAAGACTCAGCTCTGTAGGTAACCTGGACCTGAAACATGTAGAGCTTTAAAGATAATAATCAACAATTGTACTTTCCCCCCAAAACCTGCCTTAGAAACCAGCAGTGCCACCAGCATAGGGATACCCACAGTGCTGGTGAGTGGAGTGATGAGTGAAAAATCATTTACCCTTCTTCTGGCAGTGAGGTACTTTCTGAGAGGTATCTGCAGCAATCCCTGTGGGGTCCTGTCACAACTGCTTGTCAGTAAGTGTGTAACTGCCAGGATAAAGTGTGATGCTTTTTCAATCACTGTTGTGCTCTTCAACGCCTTGGAAATCCCTTTGTTGGTGGTGCTGCCAGGCTTCTAAGGTGGGTCTTTGGGGATAATCTCATAAATGTGAATTCCAATATTTACAATGTCATAAATTCAGCTTACAACATTGTAAATACTAAATAGGATGCCACCCAAGCATCATCATCATCATCATCATCTTTATTTGTACCTCTAGGCGGTTTACAAATTAAAACAAATACAACATGGTTAAAAAAAATCAACATTAAAGTAGAATCAAACTATTAACTATTAGTAGAATCAAACTATTAACAATATTAGAAACAAAACATGCAACTGAGATGTGAAAAACCAGTTTTAAAAAGTACAATTAAAACAGCATAGCACACTCTTAAAAGGCTTTCCTTTCCATGACTTCAAAGTCTTTGCCTGCTGGCAGAAGGACAACAAGAAGGGGGTTTTCTAGCCTCCCAAGGAAGGGAGTTCCATAGCCCAGGGACAGTCACTTAGGAGGCCCACTTAGATGAGAAACAGAATGAGAAAGAGAAGAGACAGGTAACTTTTTTTTAAATATATTTTTTATTACTTTTGCAAAACATGAACAGTAGAAGCAAGTGACAAAGAAACTATCAAAAAGATTTTTACATTACGATACTTCCAAAACCAAAAAGTACATCTACATATCTCTATCTATATCTCTATCTATATCTACATGTAATGAGACAGGTAACTTTTAGGACTGGAAAATTTCTTAACACTCAGAAAAAAACTAGAAACAGGGAGAAATTTAAACTGATTGATTCATTGATAGTATTTTGGACTGTTCTAAACAGATGACTTTGGCAATCCACCTGTGATCTTGTATAAGAAAATACTAGTATTCAGTGAAGATTGGACCATGCATTGTGAACAGTTTGGATGTTAATAGCAAGCATAATCCACCAAATTTAAGCACTGTAGTCTGTGGGAGGGTAGATCACTTGCTGAAATCCCTCTAGTTAAAATCAAAGGGATGTAAAAGTGCCTAATATTTGTTTGAATGGTGCCTTGTGTTGTCATCAAAGACAACAAAGACTTGCTTCTCTGTGAATAAAACAAATCATGCATTCTCTATTTTTCATATTACCTGCAGCCATTCTCTTTCAGCTGTAAAACCCAGTGTGGCCAATAATGGCCTAAAGCAGAATGAGGTGTCGTCTTTAGAACCCAGGAGTACTTCACTCAGTTCTCTCTCACAAATGAGCCCAAACGCTCATTACTATGTTAGTCTGTAATCTTCAAAAGATCCTTCTGGAGTCTTTAGTCTTTACCAGAGAAGCATCATTAAGATTTCAGTACACAAATAGCACATCAAATTTGTCTTTGAATCCGTTATGCACTTGCAGTTCTGGATGATGATGGTAATAATAACAATAAAAATAAAAAAAAAAAATCAGTACTTCAGCGCTTCAAAGTGAAAGCTCTCAGAAAGGACAGGCCCAATCAGATCACGTAGGAAATATTGCTTTGGCATTAATGATATCAAGCAGGAGGGAAAGCCTGGCTTTTCAGGAGCTCATCATCAAATAACTTCTTATGCCACAAAGTGGATTCAAATAGGAAAAGACCAAAAAAAAAAAAAAAGAGAGAGAGAGAGAGAGAGAGAGAGAGAGAGAACTTCTTTAGGAAAATCACATTCTTTTCATATGCAGATTCTTCAGCCTTACTTTGGTCTTATAATTAGGGTTGAATAGAAGTGGCAGCATCCTGGTAATGCCTGGGAACTCTAAATTAAAATAACCAGTATTCATATTATAAGCTATCCTGTGTAAGTATGGCTGAACAGCATAATGGTGTATTTTCATTAAAATATTTCTCAGAGATCATATATTAAACAGTAAGGGAATAAAGTTTATGGGTTGCCTTTTTTTTTTTTTTTTGGCAATGTTCCACCAACAAAATATGCAAACCTTTAATTTAAAAGTAATGATGGGATGAGTAGAATGCCATGGCAACAAATTACCCCATCCATGAATACTACCAACATACCAAAGAGAGCCAACTGCCACGTTTACACTAAAAGAGTTTTGCAGCCTTACCAAGTTTTATATTGCCTTGGATTTTTTTTCCCAATTTGAAAGTGCTTAATATGACAACACTTTAATGACATCAAGAAGAACTAATGGACTGAAGTAACGGTGCTCATAAATATTGTTTCAAAAACATGAATTTATGGTTGATCTACCAGTAACAGCAGTACACATCAATTTATTGTGCTCTGCCATAACCTCTGGAGAAACATTTTTACTTGATCACACACACATGCTAGTGTTTATATCCAAGGGAAATTCAGATAGTTTGTCCTTGTCCAGTACATCACCATTGTCAGATGCTCATTGGGTTTAAAAAGGAGTGGGTATCATCAGCATGTGTATCAGTAGTACAGCCTGAAAATCTCTCTCTACCTTGATTTCCCTGAGTCCAACTTTAGGTTGCAAGATTTTGTGGGGGGGTTTTTTGTCACTGAAATGAACACAGTTTTAGCACATTTTTATTTGGAGATTTATTTGTGCAATTTGGAGATTTAATTTATGCAACATTTCCCCATGGACTATTGTGTTTTTTGCATATATATATATATTTTTCATTTTAGCTGTCCATATTTTAAAATGTGCACAGTGCTTTGTGCACACTTTCTCCTGTTTGGAAATGTCCTATAAGCTTCACAAACATGCATATGTTTGAACCAAGGTATGCATTTTCTTGCAACAAATGCCAGGTGACACAAAAATGATACTTTCATCAAGACTGTCAAGCCTAATTAATTTTTCCCTCATTCTTACCAATCATTTTTGTGCACTCATACAGCAGTATTTTCTTCAAACCCTTTTTGGGTTAGAAGCATGTAATAAACTGCCAAACTTTACAAAAAGATCCAGAAATGAAACACAGAGAAGAGAATGCAAAATTGGAAACCAGAAAGAAACTAGATTAAGATTTGGGTGGATAGGTAGAAATCTCAGTGGTATATGAAAGAGTGACATTTTTAGCATTTAGCAAAGGGATGATTTCTCCTTAAATAGGATATTTACCAACTTTGTCATGGATGTGTGAACAAAAAACTCTATGGAAAAATTGTATTGTCCTGCTTAGTATTTGAATTGAATTAAACAAGAAACAAGTAAGAAGTAGGCACAGACAATAACATAATATAGTAGGATAGGAGCAAATAATAGGACTGGTTATGTTGTAGATGTGTTCTCTTTTATTTAGAGTTGAATGCAGAGTTTGAATCTCTGGGTTTTTCCTTTGCTTAGTGATTGGACTATCTCCCTGGTTTCAGAATCCAACTCCATCTAGCCTACTTTTGGCATGGTATCCTCCTCAATGTATTCCAAAAATCCAGCTAACCAACAGTGCGTGGCACACAGAGCTTGGAAAGCTATTTTTTTGAAAAGAATAATAAAAGTGACATGCTGAAACTATCCATATTAGATAGGTCCAGGGAAGGGCAACTCCACAGCCTGTACTAGACTATCTATACTCCATTGGGGGCAATTCTGCTATCACCAAAAGAAATTTCATGTTGCAATTTGGTGGCAGTTACTGCCAAAATCTGGTAGCAGTTCAGACCTCACAGTGTGTAGAAGAAGGTTATCAAAATGTCCTGTACCACGAAGCCCTCTGGGATTGCAGGAAAAGGGCACCTCGTGAGATTTATGATAAGTAGAAATGTTCTGCCCTGCCATATCGGTGGTGATGGGTAAAATTACTGGAGGCAATCCTACAAAAATGTTGAAGGGACACCTGGGATCTTATAGACCTGTTATATCTTGCACTAAACCACGTTGTAGCACTGAATGCAAGAGTCAGCCTCAGATTCATCTAGTAACCTTCTCTTCTCTTCATCCAATGTGATTGTAAAGATAGTGGAAATGAACGACTCAATTTTAAAACTAAATTAATCTGAATTTTTCATTGTTTTCAACCTAGAAGAAATCTGGTTGTATCAAACTGTTATTTTGTTATCAAGCCACATAAACCATGGTTTCATCCTGGCTTGTTTGAACAAACCATCATTCAAACTCAAGATTTCTTCTTTACTTTTCAGATGTAAAGGGGAAATGGGCCTTGTTTCAAACAAGAAGTGAAAGCTTTCAATCTATTTTCAGCTGTGCTGAGAGAAGGAAGGAAAGGAGAGTAAGTAAGGAAAAAAGTTTCCTGATGCTTTTATGCCTCACAAAGAAGCCAGTGAAGATTTGAAAGCTTGTATAAGCTTGTTTTATGCTTTGGAGTTGGCCTTAAAAAAGGGCATTGCTGCTTGTAAATTTTGGATTTTGTTATATTTTGCTTTATGGCTGACACAGCTAACCTTGAATACTTTTTTTTCCCTAAATTCAACGATTTGCTGAAAAAAATGCCAGCATATTATGATGGATTTCCACCTTGTATGAAAATATTGGGGATGCCAGGCTAAGTATAAAATTCAACTTTGGTTCATGTATGTGCAAGAGCAAAAAAAAAGTAGATCCAAAGTGTTTGTTTAGCCAAATCTGAAGTAGTTAATAGATCTGGTTCAAAACACGCATAAAGTCTTTGTTTTTGTTCCATTGGATTACATGGGTTTGGTGATACTCTGATCAAAGCATACAGATCTGTACAGCATAACTCTGGGAAAAATTTATTTAGGTCAAACATCAAGATTTCTCAAATCAACAGTTATTGAACATAAAAGTAAGATTAGAAATCCAAATGTAGATCCTCCATTCACTGAACATTCCATAAAATATAAACATTCTGCTGAGTTCTTAAGGTTGTTGTTGTTGTTTTTCAATCAAATAGGTTCAGCCTTCCCCCGTGAAGGAATCTTCTTGCAGAATAGGTTCCTTCAAAGAGGAGGCCTATTGGATGCATATTTGAATGTTTCTATTGCTACCATTAGCTTAAATGAACTCTTGGATTTATCAGCCTATTTATAAAGCCTTTTGTCTGCCATGTCCTTAGGTTTGGGCTAGTTCTACTTTATGCCAGTTATGTTTCAAGGAGAATGCTCCTACATTGTTCTTTCCATTACTTGTGATTGTATACATTAGTTTACCTGACCTGTGCCTTTACTTAGGCCATATCTGCACTAGACTGTTATAGTGCTATTATTCCACTTGAAACATCCTATGGAATCCTGGGGTTTGCAGTTTCAGGAGGGGCCAGACAGCCCCTCTCGAAACTGCAAACCCTAGGATTCCGTGGGATGTTGCAAGTGGAATAATAGCGCTATAACAGTCTAGTGTGGAAATGGCCTTAGTCACTTAAAAGCTCAGCAGCTCTGTTTTCAAGCCACCTGTGAGATCTACCATCAGCTCACATTGATTTGTATAAAAATGAGTAACTTTTACAAAATGGGTAACTTGTGACCTCACAAGTGAAAATATTGCTTGCTTCATCTATGAAGTGGTAATTTTACTACTATTTACTATTATTTTACTACTTCTCTGCTTTATATTTAGTTTTTGTTATACTCTGTTTACTGTGATTAATTTCTACACCTTTCAGCATCACTGCAGTCTGGAATATTCCACTTATGACCATTGGTTAATTATGGAAAATGTTATTTTCATCTAGTTACTGATGAAGATTCATTTAAAAGATGCCACATTTCTGGGAACAGTCATTTACTACAACTCTGAATTACAACCCATACATGTCTTCATCAAATTTTGCCAATGCTACATGCCTTGTGGACTGTATGTAATTGTGCTTTCTTTATATAAGCACTGAATGGACTGACTCCTTTGTTCATCACGGACTTCCACAATTGGGTTTAAACTATTGTTTACTATGGCAGTTTCCTTTGCCATACTTTATGAAATTAAAGTACATTTCATTGCCTATAGGTTTTAGTTGGTCTATGTTCTTTGTGTTAAGTTGTTTTTCTCATATATACATTTGTCATGCTCAGCGTTTGGTATTATTCGCTTTGTATCATTATGAAGTTTATTAATGTTTGCATTATTCTATTTTATATTGTAATACATGGGCCATTTCTGCACAACAGGGCTGTGCTGCTTTGGGGACAGGATGGCCACGATCGGCTGGTTGTGATTCCACATGATGTCATCACTGGCCCACTGCCATTCTGTCCTCAAGCGTCACGCTCACACAGTATTTGTAAAACAGAAAAAATCTGTTTTGTGCCTATGATTGTGCAGTGCTCCAGTACTTACCTTCATGCAGAAGGGCAGAGAAGTGCAATTGTGGTTCTTCTTTCCATTGTGCATCATGGGAAATGCCTCACTGCACTGTAGAAGGAAGAGGCGGGTCCATCATACTCCTTCTGCAAGGAGCCAGTGAGGGGCAGAGGGGAGCATTCCTCTCATGTTCCCTTCCCTGCCAAGACTGCTGCAGGACAACACACAAGGACGTCATATAGAAATGGCCATGGTCAGTTATTGGTCATATTTAATTGCCTTAGTTTAGACTTTGGTTATTTGGTGTTCTGTATATTTTTCACAGTATTATTTATTACCATATTCAGTTTTTGGTTTCATGGTTGGATTCCCCCCTTCCACTTCTGCTGTTTCCTAGCTGATATTTGATCTGTATAGCCAAACAGATAAGCAGACTGAAATTCTGTTTTATTTGTGTAGTACAGGTAGAGGCCCCCTCTTTAAGTTCCAATGTTTCAAAAACTTGCTTTTCACAAGCATTATGCTGTTGTCTGATGTTGTAATCTCCCAACTGGAGAAACTGAAAAGGGCTCAATCTAGACCAGGATCCAAAGGTGTAATTCAAAAGGGCAATTGTCAGAGAAACTGAGAGGGGCAGTCCCCCAACCTCCACAGCCCCTGTACACCTTTAACATCTGCTATGGATTGATGGGAAACCAAGAAGAGATCTTCAGGTTATACTGAGGGAAGGGGAAGGAGAAGAGAAAGATCTGGTAGTGTCATGTGTGAGCTTTAGGTGAAACTACATTTCCTCCCAGTTCTGCTAACTGAACATCTTCCATCAGTATAATTACCCTGTGGCATCCTGGCTACTTTTTTCCAATACTTTCTCCTTTTAAATGGATTTTTTTTAAAGATGTTGATGTCCTTGGATCTCTCTTCCTAGGGAGTTTAAGATGGCTCTCTCCTAACTGTCTTTATATTAGCAAGTGAAAACTTCTCAATTCCAGCAGGCTTTTAGAAATGACTGCAAGGTCATTTTATAGTGTGGTTTTCTATTGACTTTTATCTTCTAACTTTTTAATGGACTGGTTTAAAAAAGTTTCAGTTATATGGACAGTATAGTGGCATTTTTAAGAGTAACTGTCCGTATATTTTTATTTTATTTTTGCCTTGGTGTGTGCTTTCATCTTTCTTTTAATTTTTTGTACAATTCTTTGAATCCCAGTTTTCAAAAAGGATAGAAATGTATAACAACATCAACAATGGAAGAAAAGGGAAGAGAAAGAGAAGAGGGCAAAATAGCATCACTTGGAATGTACCCATTATCCAGCCTAACTGATTTCTAGATTCTAGGAATAGTATCCGGAAACTGATGGTCCAAAACTCCAGTCAATAACATCTGGCAGGTTATGAAACCCAAAAAAGAAGATGAGGATGATTATCTTTCTTTTTATCCTCATCATCTAAATAATGGCAGTCCAGTCAGCTTGGGAAAGACAGACTTAACCTTATTTGCATTCATGTCTTTTGAACTAAGCACTGACTGAATATTTAAAAGAACTTATTGTATATTAAAATTTAGTTTAACCTCTTTTAACAGGTCACGGAGTTATATTTGACATGGTTCAGTTTGCACATTTTGAAGGAAATAATGCTATCTTTAATTGAATGCAAACATTCCTGTTTGAACCCTTGCTATTGATTATCCTCTCTGGTAACTCAATGTGATAACAAATGTAATTGACAGGAATGATAATATGTTCCGATAGAAGGCACAGCTAATCTCCTTGTCCAACAGGCTTTTGAATTACATATCCTGGAATCCCTGCATGTTTATAAATGCAAATAAACTGCAATAAAATAACTGACTGAAAGTAAATCTCCTCTGTTGCTTTGAATTTTTACTCTCTGAAATTGCACTGTTTCAGGCTACTATCATTTTTCCACTCTGAACGTTGCTCAAAGAATTGCAACAAAATAAGTAAATAAATATTCAGATTCTTCTGTTGCTCAGTGCGGCTTTAACAATCTCTCCTCTCTCTATCTACTTCCTTGCTAAAATATATTCATCAAATAAATACCGAATGTTAAGCAGTGACAAGACCAATTTTGGAATTAATCATTTGTGATATACATCCATTTTAAAATCAGTTAAGGCCTGAATTCTCTTCTTAGGGAAGCCAGATTGGCTCTTTCTTTGTCCTTGCATGAGGAGGTGAAGACATTTTAGTTCTGAGAAGCTTTGGAGAACTGACCATTCCTAAGAAGAGGGCTTTTAATAGTGTGCTGCAATGTTTTTATTTTTCCCCTTTTTTAGCCCTTTTCATATGGCATTTGCCATGCAAAAGGGCAGCTGGAGCGTTGCATGATTGTGAGGAGCGATCTGCACAATGCACTCACAATCGCGCAATGCTCCAGGATAGAACAGGCACCGCTCGCACACTTTTTCATTATCGGCTTTCAGCTGAAAATGGTGTGCAATTGCACATTGCTCCAGGGCCCCACGTGCACTTGCCATACATGCGGAGCCTCTGGAGCCACAGCGGTCATGCTTCCTGCCTCAATGCAGCCTGGGAAACTCCCAGGAAACTCTCACTGAAGACTGCTTGCGCGATCCCTGCACCCCAGCACCGAGAAAATGTGAGTTGTGGAAAGGGCCTTAATTCTGCAACTGGCTTAATCACAGTTTAATAGTACCTTTTGCATTTTTCCTGTTGTGTGTTTTTTTAAAAGCTGTTACCTGTTTGTTTTCATATGATACTTTGAATCCCAGCTCTGGGGATAAGGTAGGGATGTTTTAAATAATGTTATTCATTTCACTTTTTTAAACTTTAGCAAATTAATGTTTTAGCTCAATCTTTTTTGGTAAAAAAAATTACATTATTGTAAGCCTCCTTGAATCCCATCTTGGGAGAAAGTCAGGATATAAATTCAATAAATAACGTCTATACTGAAAGAAGAAATAAGTTACATCAATAATGCACTGAGGAATGAAATGTGGATTAGGTTGTTGAAAATTAAACACATATGTACTGCAGTACAGGGAAGGAAGAATTAAGCATATTGTCCATGTTGGCATATCATAATTATGCAGAATTTTGAGAGTCCCCTACCCTCCAACTGTCCTGATTAGGCAGGGACAGTCAGACCTGGAGGTTTGCATACCCACTGTGCCCTCCCCTTATTTTTAGATTCTTGTAACAAATATTTGTTTCTATATTCTCCCCCATATCTCCAAGGGAACAAGGGAATAATTCTGTCAAGTTTTCAGGTGCCCTGGGATATTTTAGGCTCTAAGTGCCTTTCTGTCAACAAGAAATAACCAGGTATCAAATTCAAGCTTATTTTCTGTTCCGCAACACTTCCATCTATGATTTGTTTGGCAGGTCATCTGAACAATACTTTCTGGATTTATTCTGCCCAGACAAATCTGAATGATAAGCCAAGAATATACCATGACATATTACATACCCTGCAACTCTCCTGCTTTAAGTGGGATAGCCAGGCTTACTTATCTGGTCTCACATTTTGCACCTGGTTTTAAAATGTCTCAGTGTCCTGTTACCTCAAAACATGGGTGATTTAGGGGCAGCAGTGTATCTAGCCTAAACAGCACCTAGCGCAAGTGTGGAAGTTGCACCCTTATGACAAAGACACACGCCAAGCTCCCGCCCACACCTGCGGAAAATTCACTCCTGGTGTGTCGCCAGAGTCTGAGAGTAAGCAACTTCCCTCCTACCCAGAGGAAAGAAAATGGTGGTGGTGGATCTCTTGGAGCCCTTGGCTGGGCAGTGCAACTCAGGTGCGACTGGAAGGGGGCCAGACCCCCTTCTTTGGACAGCTTCAGGTTCATGGATCATCTCCACTGAGGGCTCACAGCCAAAGGTTTGGGGGTCCCAACACAAGCTCTGGGGTGGTTCCATCTTAACTTCATAACTTCCCCCACACCTTTTCCAGCAGAAATAGGGCATTCTGGGAGGTCTGGCACCACAAGGAGGGTTTAATAGGGGCATAGAGGCCCCCGTCTGCCTGCCCCACACCCAGCACAGGGCCCCTAAATATACGTTGGCTCAGCTATGAATCAAAATGGAGACTGTGGAAAAGAAATCAGAAGAAGAGTAAGACTTGGAAAGGCAGCTGTCAAGGAACTAGATGAGATCCTCAGGTATGAAGATCATAGAATCATAGAATCATAGAGTTGGAAGAGACCCCAGGGGTCATCGAGTCCAACCCCCTGCTATGCAGGAACACCCATCAAAGTATTCCCAATAGATGGCCATCCAGCCTCTGCTTAAAAACCTCCAAAGAAGGAGACTCAACCACACTCCGAGGCAGCACATTCCACTGCCGGACAGCTCTGACCGTCAGGAAGTTCTTCCTGTGGTTCAGATGGAATATCCTTTTCTGCAGCTTGTATCCACTGCTTCTTGTCCTAGTCTCTGGAGTGGCAGAAAACAAGCCTGCTCCCTCCTCAACATGACATCCCTTCACATATTTAAACATGGTTATCATGTCCCCTCTTAACCTTCTCTTCTGCAGACTAAACATACCCAGCTCCCTAAGCTGTTCTTCATAGGACATGGCTTCCAGACCCTTCGCCATTTTGGTCGCCCTCCTCTGGACACGTTCCAGCTTGTCGACATCCTTCTTGAATTGAGGTGCCCAGAACTGGACACAGTATTCCAAATGAGGCCTAACCAAAGCAGAATAGAGTGGTACCATTACCTCCCTCGATCTAGACACCATACTCCTATTGATGCAACCAAGAATTGCATTGGCTTTCTTGGCTGCTGTGTCACGCTGCTGACTCATGTTCAGCTTGTGATTTACCAAGACTCCTAGATCCTTTTCACACATACTGCTATCCAGCCACACGTCCCCCATCCTATACTTGTGACTTTCATTTTTTCTGGCCAAGTGTAGGACCCTACATTTCTCTCTGTTGAAATTCATTTTGTTAGCTTTGGCCCAGCTCTCCAATCTGTCAAGGTCGTATTGAAATTTGATCTTATCCTCTGGTGTGTTAGCAACCCCTCCCAATTTGGTATCATCTGCAAATTTGATCAGCATGCCCTCTGCTCCTTCATCCAAGTCATTGATGAAGATGTTGAATAGCACTGGGCCCAGGACAGAACCTTGTGGTACCCCACTAGTCACTTCTCTCCAGGATGAAAAGCAGCCGTTTGTGATCACCCTTTGGGTGCGGTTGGTCAACCAATTACAAATCCAACTAACAGTATCTCTGTCCAGCCCGCATTTTACTAGCTTCTTTGCAAGAATGTCATGGGGAACTTTGTCAAAGGCCTTACTGAAGTCAAGATATACTACGTCCACAGCATTCCCTTTGTCTATCAAGCTTGTAACCCTATCATAAAAAGGAGAGAAGATTAGTCTGGCATATATCAGATATATCATTGTATAGCAATGTCAAGATCATTGGTGCCATAATATCTCCAATTCCTATATATAGGTGTGAAAGCTGGATAACAAAGAAAGCTAACCGGAAGAAAAATCAATTCATTCAAAATGTGGTGCTGGAGAAGAGTTCTCTGGAGACCACACACTGCTAGAACAACAAATGAATAGGCCTAGAACAAATAAGGCAGACCTGAACTCTCACTAGAAGCAAGGATGACTAAACTGGGGCCACTTGTGCCCTACTGTGTTGCAGTGCCATTATTCCACTTTAACATCCTGTGGAATTCTGAGATTTGTAGTTTACTGAAGCCAAAGAGCTCTCAGGCTGAGAATTCAAAATGGCCCTTCCGAAACTGCAAACCCCAGGATTCCATAAGATGTTGAAAGTGGAATAATAGCACTATAACACTCTAGTGAGGAAATGGCCTGGGGCTCTTGAAATTCTCTCATTCTCCATAAGCTGAAATCAGTGTGACAGCAAACAGTAACAGGTATCCATGTATTCATTAAGTCACTGTTCCTCCCAAAGACCTGAATATTCAGGACCATGTGATTTTCATCATGTGCTATCTTCACTTTTTTTTCTCCTATATGCAAGGCCTGTAAGTTTTGTCTTTTTAAGAAGTAATTATCCATTTTAAACAACAAATCTGGTACAGAAGCAGAAAGATGGTTCCCATCTGAAATAATAGCAGATGGCCCAACACAGAAATAGTGTAAAAAAAAAATCATCTTTATTTGTCATTGGAGTGTTTGTATCCTGTCTTCTATCCTGGGACATCAGGGCAGCAAACAAGTAAAATCCATTTAAGCAGTTTAATATAATTTAAACACTCTAAAAACATATTAAACAATTTAACAGAATGAAATAAGGTACAAAGCTTAGCACAGTTTAAAGCCATGTGAATGTGCATTTTAGAATAAAGCAACTACACACAAAATGCTTTAATAAAAAGCCAAGATTAATAAAAGCAGGATAATAAAAAGTCATGTGCAATGAAAAGCAGTCTCTGAGGAAATAGCAGAAGAGTAACTAACACTTTGGAAGATAGGACCAGAACTCAAAAGAACCTTGATAAATTGGAAAACAGAGCTGAAATAAAATATACAACATAAAAATAAATAATATAACTTGATTATAGGTTAAACATGAACCAGCAGTTTGATGCTGCAGCAAAAAAGGCAAATGCTATTTTAGTTTGCATTAGTAGCAGAATGCTTTCCAAGTCAAGGGAAGTAATAGTCCCCTTACATTCTGTGCTGGTCAGGCCTCATTTGGACTACTGTATTCAGTTCTGGGCACTTTCTTTTATGAAGGACATAGAGAAGTTGGAGTGAGTTCAGAGAAGGGCAACAAAGATGATAAGAGATATGGAGAACACAAAAGGTATGGAGTTTAAAGGTGCTGGGCATCTTCAGTTTGGTGAAGAGAAGATTGAGGGATAACGTGATTGCACTCTTTAAATACCTGAGAGGCTTTCACAAAGAGGAGAATACAGGCTTGTTTTCTGCTGCCTCAAAAGAGCAGAACCTTGTCTAATTGTTTTAAGTCGCAGGAGGATAGGTTTTGATTGAACATTAGAAAGGAGCATCTTGACAGTAAGAGTGGTTCAGAAATGGAACCTATTGCCTAAGGAGGTAATAGGGTTTCCTTCTCTGGATGTCTTTGAAAAGAAGTTGGACAGCTACTTGCTGGGGATGCTCTAGCTGCATATTGTTGTTATTGCTATCTTTATTGATATCCCACTATGTTCCAACATTGGGACTCAAAGTGGTTTACAGCTATTAAAAAGACATAGTTTAAAAAAACTCTCATAGAATACAAAAGTTAAAACACAATTAAACAGTCCAAAAAGAAATAAAGCAAAGTTAAAACACATAATTAAAAACTCACATACCCCTATCCTGAACTGAGCAGGGTGCTAACCAATCCACACATTCCCCAATTTCATATGGCTTAATTGGCAAAATATATTAATTAGCAAATATGTTTAATTGGCATAAAATATAAATTATATATATAAATTATAGTTGAAAATTCATGTGGAGTAGGGAAACTGAATGGATGGCAGGCTAAAAAGGTGACCTCAGCATGGCCAGGTCAGAATTTGACTGACAATTAGCCAAGAAAGCCTGACTTAATGGATCTAAGCCACATGTGTCAAACACAAGGCCCGCGGGCCAAATCCAGCCTACCAGACCATTTCATGTGGCCCTTGTACCTCTCCTGCAGCTGCAGCTGGGGGGCAAAACGAGGCACAGAGAGGGGCTGGGGAGCAGAAAGTGGCACACTTTGTTTATACTGACCAATTCTATGTCACTTTAATGAGGTATAGGGACCATAAACTATGATCAAATAGCCTCAAAATGTCTGAGAAAAGAAAAATTGATGCAGAGGAAAGGCCATTTAAAAACCATTAATAATTGAATGAAGAGGCAATTATTTAATACAATAAGAGTAGATAAATTTATATAGTCTTACAGATGCAACCGGCCCTTTGAGGGTAACCATAATGCTGATGCAGCCCAAGATAAAATTGCGTTTGACACCCCTGGTGTAAGCTAATCCTCTCAGTGAAAATAATAGATGCAGCCAGCAAGCACCCCTGCTGTGTGTATTTCCTGTTGAAGCCTTCCTCGTTCCTCAAGTCCTCATTCCTAGCACAAACATCTTCCACATCTTCCCTTTCCTGTCCTCAACACAGAGCTGGCATATAGTCATCAAAGCCTTTGTCACCCACATACTAAAATCATCAACCTATTTCCCTCACACATTAAAACCGTCAACTCATTCCAGCCACCTTTTGTTCACCCTGCAAACTCCATTGTTTGCCCAAGTAGAGAGTCATCAACACCTTATGACTTCAGGGCAGGTTTTTGGGTATAAGAGACCCCAGTTTTGGGTATCTCCTTGCAGTGCAAGAATTTCAGGCAGCCACTCTGTCACTCTGATTCCTGATATTATACTCTCCATGGGTGCAAGCCTGAGGCACACTGATTATCTTCATCTCTCTCTCTCTCTGGAATGGTAAATATTGCCCATTCTATCCTGAAATCTCTCTATCTTAAACTTTCCTCCCTATCTTTTGGTTAGCCTTGTGTGAGCATGTGCATGAGCATCAATCTTTCTGTGTTTGCTTGCCTTTCCCTCAATAAAACACATTCTAGAGACAATTTATACATCTTTGGCTGATTTTATTGCAGTCACCCTGTAAACTTTGGCAAAAAGGGCCAGCCAGTTACCCCTCTTCTTGCAGCTTTCTTAATTTGAGTTAATTGATTTCCCATTTTTACATTTAATTGTGGGTCTGAGAGGACCTCATGGGGTGCCATGCATCTGGGGCAACAAGGGGGCCTAGTGGCCCATAGAACACCTTCCAACTCCATAATTTAATTATTCTGTGAAAAAGCCGTTATCCACTACAAATTTGTCTGTTGCCTGCTCTTCCCTTCCCCAACAATTGTGACATAAAGGATATCAATGTAAGTTATATAAGTAGCAATATCCTTGTTGTCTCCGTTACTATAACTCTCCTCAGCAGTTTTCCCCACTGCTAAAATATACAGAGTTTGTAGAATTCTTGTTGCATTAGGTGGATGACTGTTTCATGAAGGAAAAAAAATCCTACTATTTCTCTAAATATATCTCTAAAGTCATTTTAGGCTGACACATCACAGTGTACTATTTTACTCCTATGCTGGGAATGTATCTAGCATTAAGGCAGTATGTCTACATAGGGTAAGATCAGGTAATTACATAGCAGTTTAAAAGGGCATTGCCACCCCTGGAGGAGTGAAGAGACAGAGACAAAGAGAGAACTGAAGATGGATTCAGATCAGAACTGTGAAAAGTTACATCAAAGTATAGCACAGAGCTTGGATAACTGACATTTTCGAACTCTCAGAATCCTTGAGGTTTTGGAGAATCCTAAAAAGGATGGTCCATAAGGAAGATGAGGAGATTAAATATACCTTTTCAGAGATATGATGTGAATAGAAAAACTCTTCTTGTGCAAAAATCTCTGCACCTATTTGTCTGAAGTTTGACATATGTTGAATCCTTCTGTGGGCATACTAAGCATATACATTTCTTCTAGTTCTATCAAGATTTTTTTTAAAAAAAATATTGTCAGTCACCTTTTTTAAAACAAGCAAACTATAAAATGAGGTGGGCAAAGTATAGTCTCTAGGACTGGTTTTCTGGCCCTCCAGGAACGACAGGGAAAAAAATAAAACAAAAAACAAATGGCTGCTAGGAGTCACAGGAGCATTTTTGCCAAGTTTTTGTATCCCAAACCATTTCTGGTTATGTATGTTTGTTTGTTTGATGTGTGTCTTCAAGTTGTTTGTGACTTATGAAAACCCAAGGTGAACTTATCACAGGGTTTTCTCAGCAAGATTTGTTCAGAGCCATCTGTCTTTGCCTTCCTTTGAGCCTGAGCAACTGACACTCAGTGGATTTTCCTGACTGGGTAAGGATTTGAACCCTCTTCTCCAGCGACACAGTCCAACACTCAAATCACTACACCATTCTGGCTCCCAGGCTTAGGAAAGACCATTTACTTCCTGTTCACAAGAAATGAGAGGGTCACTCTTTGTTACTAAAAAAAGCCTCACTGTGATAACTGAAGCCCCCCCCCCAGTCAGAGCTGCTGACGACGAGCAGCAGCTGTTGGTCCCTGTGGCTCTGGCTGGAGATGAGTCCTGCAGCTCAAGAGCTCCCCCTGCTGCCATGGACCGAGCAGGCTCGGACGTTCCTCTGCCTGCTCCTTTAGAGCAACAGGGATCCAGCTGTGATCCGGAGGAGGCCCTGGAGCCTGCTTCAATCAGCCCACAAACAAGGCAGAGGCTCAAGAGAGCTGAGCAAAGGGAGGCTTCCTTGATTAAGTTCAAGAATCGGTGACTGGCCACACCTGCGCCTCGGCTATATAACTGCCTGCCTGGAGGCTTTTCTTTGCTTGTGGCAAACTTTCTATAAGTCTTCTCCTTGCCTGTTTCCAGCACTTGGCTCCTGGTACCTTGGACTGGTCTCTTGGCTCCTGACCTGTAGATTTTGGACTCTGATTATGGCTTTCACTTGTTGCTCAGGCTTAGGTAAATGGACTGCCTATGAGTAATTGCTTGCTTTGACTCCTCCTGGTGGGACTCTGCTATCTCTCCCTCTCCCTTCTCTGGGCTGGCTTGCTGCCTGGGTCTCTGACCTTGACAGTCACTCATGAACTCTAGAGGGAACTCAGTGGTGTAGGGACAGGGGGTGAGCAGGGCAGTGTGTCCTGGGTGGCACTTTTTTGGGGATGCCACTGTTCCTTGCCTGCCCCCTGTGCATATCACCCTTTCTCCATGTGCTGTCACCCCTCCCCTGTGCACTGTTGTCCCTCCCCCATGTGCCATTGCTGCTCCTCCATCCCCCTGCCTGCCCCTGCCCCTCCCCAGCTTGCACCAAGCTATATCACTGAGAAAACTTGAAGGCAAAAATTTGATTTTTTTGGATAGGTACAGTGGAGGTTCTGGGCCTCCAAGTTGTCCAGAAAGTAATATAGCTCGTTAGCTCCCCACAGTTGCATAAACCAGCTGTAAGGGCATACAAAACAATGGCAATTATTTTCCCACAATCTATCATACATAATTCCCTCCTAAACAGGAATTAAGCCAGCATATTTATTCCAAGTGAAATGAAGAAAATAATATAGCTATCTGTCTTTATATTTCCCACCAAAAGAAGGCATGAATGTAAATTCAGCTAAGATTTGGGATCCGAGTCAATATAGACTGGTTTCAAATTGGTCTGATCAGAAATGAACTATTGTGGGAGACAGTGGACTGGGGTTTGAATCAAAGTCAAGGTTCAGATTTGTTATATCCATGATACACACCACATGTGTACATGCCTAGTTAGGATAAGCTGTATATATTAGTCTGGATGCAGCCCTAAGTAAGGTATGAAGCAAGACCAAAGCAAATCGTATGGGCATGGACCCTATATTGTAAGTGATGGAGAGGGAATTTGTTGGATTCATGTTCCTGTGTGGAAATAACCATTTGACACTTTCCATTTTATACTGAGGAGAGCAGCGATGTAGGTGTGAAATGACCAACTCAGACTCAAGTCGGACTAAAGGCCTTTTCCGCATGACAGTCTATAGCGTGACTATTCCACTTTCAACCTCCTAGGGAATTCTGTGGTTTGCAGCTTCGAGATGGGCCAGCTGGCCCCTCTTGAAGCTGCAAACCCCAGGATTCCCTAGGAAGCTGAAAGTGGAATAATTGCACTATAAGAGTGTCATGTGGAACAGGCCTAAGTCTCTTCAATGACTTGATTTATACGCACCTCATCAATAAATGATTGACAGACTTGATTCGACTCAAGACTTGTCTTGTTTTAGTGATTGACTTGCTGCCTACCTCCCCCTCCAGCCTTTCCCCAGTCAGCAGTGTGGGAATGTTATGCTGATGGCAAAGTCAAAACTGCACAGACTCCCCACCTCTTTGCCTCTCTTTTGTTTCCTGCCTTTCTCCAGAAGCCATTTATAGGCAAGCAAAAAAGCAGGATGAGTTAAAAGTTGGAAAACAGGGCTTTGCACCTTTTTTTCTGGTGAGTGTGGGCAACGAGTGGTCTCTGCATCTGGGCTGAGGGGAGGGTTAGGGGTTGAAGTCTCATCAATGTTAATGTGAAATCCTCTTCCTTTCTCCATCTAACCACTTTCTTGCTCAGTCAGAAGCAGTTTCTTTCAATTTGCCTTTCCTGTTCCTCAACAGCTGAGGGCTTCCTTCAAAGCCTGCTTGCTCACAAGTAAATGAGAAAGAAAGGGTTTCCTTTTCCTTTACAGCCATGGCAGTATAGAAAGCAGTTTCCTTCAGAAGGGCTTTCCTGTTCTTTCATGGCTGAAGGCTTCCTTCCAAGCTTGCTTGCTTTCAACTTAACCTCTCTATACACAGATCACCAGCACTTTTGTTTTTCTGTTAAGGTTGGCTTCCATACTTGAGACGAGAGTCTCGTCTCATCTTGCAAGGACTTGAGACTCAACTTGAAACTTGAAGACTTGAGACTTGATTGGAGACTTGGAGTAAAAGACTTAAATACATCACTGGAGGAGAGTGGGAAAGCTCCCTGCTCAGCTATGGAAACCCACTGGGTGACCTTGAACTAGTTGCACTCTCTTAGGAAGGCAAGGGGAACTCCCCTCTGATCAAATTCTGCCAAAAATTCTCTGTGATAGGTTCACCTTAGGGTTGCCCTAAGTCAGAAATAACTTGAAGGCACACAACAAGAAAGCCTCAAAGGCAGCTGGGTTAGCCTGTTGCAACCAAAAGCCCCAAACAAAACAGGTCTCTGTCTTTTTATTGTTAATTACTGCAGCTGTGATTCTTCCTCTAAACTAAAACTCTTTAAATGTTAGCTATTATCATTTGCAAAAACTGGTGACTTTAAACAGCTAGCTGAAGTTTGAAAGCACCATTCAAGAGCTGAGGTGCTCGGTGGCAATGAACAAAGCTTGGGAAGGATTTAAAAAATGCATGTGTATCTGAAGTCATGAAAATTCATAACTCATTGCTGTGGTTGCACTAAATAATTTACAAAGTCAGGGAGTCAGGAAATATATTGGGAAAGTGTTATGCTTGCAGGTTCCTTAGAACTAGTCTTTCTCTTATATTTAGCGTAATAGCCCCCCAGCACACTGGGTTTGATCCAGACTTAGCTATAATTTGAGAAGAGAACAAATCTAGCCTGAACTCTCCCTAGAAGCTAAAATAACTGAACTGAGCCTGGTGTGCATTGGATACATCATGAGATGATGTGACTCATTGGGGTGAGATGGTAATGTTTAGTAACTTTGAAGGTAATAGGAAATGACTGTATTACAGGAGGATAGACACAATCAAGGAAGCCACACAGAGTTTGCAAGACTAAAATGGTTCTAACAGCTGTATGGGTGGGAGGTGTCTCATTCATAGGATCACCATAAACTGAGTTGATTCAATGGCAATTAGCAACAACACTACCACATATGGCTCTCTAATTCATATCCTTTATAGCCATGATTCATGTTGGGTAGCCTTATAGAAAATAGTGCTTTCTCCTGCTAATCCATTTTATATAGATGAAAGGGAATGTGTGCTTCCCTAGGTTCCACAGACAAAAAATAAGATAAATGTGATAAATGATTTAATATTGTTGCTGTCTACTACTGGAAAAGAAGTCCTCCAAAACGCAAGCAAAAACCGTGCAACCTGACAAAATTGCCCCCCACAGCCTCTAGACTCTCTAGGATATCTATATGTTTGAGACTTTTGCAGTAATGCTTTAACTTTGACCAGGTGTAGGTTTCAGGAAGGTAAGGTTTTCAGACTTGGGGAAATCGCTAAAGAAATGGCTAATCCAAATTTTGGGGTGTGGCAAAAACAAAAAAAAATGTTCATATTTCTTAAAGACAATGGATAGTTTCTTGAAATTGACTCCCAGTTTTGGGACAGAGATAACTGTCTCACAGATGGGTGGCTGAAGAAACAACCGTGTCCCACAGGGATGCACCTGGATAATTTTAGAAACTAGATTTAGTGGTCTAAAACTACCAGCCCTCATTTTGGATTGCTTTCATCAAAATAGGGTAGTCTGACCCTGCTACATTTGAGGATGTTCTGCTGATAATGCTGAGAAGGGGCCTTGACTGCTGACTCAAGTCTTTCCTGGGCAGTACCAAGCATTTTTACACTGTAGGAGTGACTAAGAAAATTGTGGAACATCTGAAACCACTCTGGAAATACAGTCAGCTCCACATTCACTTAGGGTTGGGGCACAGGACCACCAAGAAAGTGAAAAAATCATGAATAACTCTAGGCTGTCCCAACCCATATTTAACACACAAAAAGGCATGATCACCATATTCAACCCACTATGGGTTCCTTTGAGGCATCAGAGTTCATAAGGGAGCAGTGGGTGGCTGGTGGGGCTTACTACTACCTCCACTGTTGCCCCACACCATTTTTAATAGGGTCTTACTAGCCTCGTTTGCACTTTCTCAGTCTCACAAGGCTATTAAAAATGGCATAGTGCAGCAGCATTGCTGACAGCAAATAATCCATAAATAATCAAATCTGCAAAAGTGAAACCCACAAATGTGGAAAGCTAACTGTATAGAGTATCTTTCTATAAGTCTGATACTGGGAGAGTTCTACTGACTCGTAAGACTGCCCATGTTTTGCTTTCATTAATGCTGTTTCTGAATAAGAAAACATTTTAGTAATTATAGTTAAATTGCTGTCTGTTTGTCTGTCCATGAGAAAAGCTGAACAGGATTTCCTGCTTAGAATATATGCAATGTGGTATACATGAAACTCGCTTTGGGATAGTCTTGGGAAAAGTCTGATTATTTTTTCATAAGATTTTCATCAGATTTGGAGGGCATGTTTGGGATTGTCTAACTTGAAATATAGGCCATGAAGAGAACACACAATTCATTGTGGTGCATCTGACTAGTTGTTGTTGTTGTTCATACAAAATCGTGCATTTGCTGGCTGGCTAGAAGAGGCATGCTCTCTGAAGGGCACCTGAAAGTTAAGCACACCATGAGGAATAATAGAACACCCAAAGAGTTAGGTAGCAGTCTTTCAGACCAGCTAAAATGGAATGATCATTAATGTAAATGGTGGCAAATGCTTCTTCTGAGCAATGGTGGGTATGATAGCTGAGCAGGACTGATAATTGTTAGAAGGACAATGTCTTTTTTCTAGGAATTGTCTGGATCTGAATCTGGATCTGAATCCCTGGAAGGTTCTGGGAATCCATGAATCTCATGAATCTCCAATCTTTTGAATCCTTTTTTTTTAAAAAAGAGTTTAAAAAGCAAGGGAAAGAAGGATAATCTTGGGCAAGACACACTCTTTCAGCCTTAGCAAAAGCCTAGGCAAAGGCAACCCTCCCTCTGAAGAAATCTGGCCAGGACAATTGTCATAGTTTTGCCTCTGGATCTCCCCAGATTGAAAAATGACATGAAGGCCCTTTCTACACAGGCAAGAAAATGTGGATTAATCCCACATTTTCCTGCCTGTGTAAACAGGGCCATATACTACAGTAGAGAGATAATCCAGGTCAAAACTGGCTTTTCTTTCCATAGCTCCTTCTGGCATCCTGGGCTTTGTAGTTTGATGATGCACCAGTAAACTTTGTCAGAGAAGGCTGTGACACCTTGTAAAACTCCAAACCCCAGAATTGTGTCTGAAAGAGCTTTGCAAGGGAGCTGTGCAAAGGAATGTTTCAGGTGTCCTTGAAATCTCAAGCCTGTAGCTTCCAGTCAAGTGCTGAACTTAAATATGAAATGTTCAATTTCAATATCTTAGAATACAAGCCCAGCTGTAATTTGTGAAATTGTTAGCAAAGGCCATTATTACTCCAAGGGAAAACCTCACCTACTTGCTATGTTCACTTGTATGTATGGTCTCCCAGGTTTCCAGCCGTCCCGGTCTCCCTGGTTTTTAGGCATCCCAGTCTCCAACAATCTATTTGATTGGCGGATTTGAAAGATTCTGTTTGCCTATTTTGGCACAGGGATTCGGATTCGGGAATCTTGAGTCCTTACCCAGGATTCGAGGATTCGGTTGGCCCATCCCTACTATTTTCAATGGTCTTTCAGCCAAATCTCCTGTACTTTCTTATCCAATCCCCAGGTATGCTACTGCCCCCTAAACTTCTTTCTCCTTATAATGCTTTTTTCCAGGGCTGGACTGGGGCAAGGGACAAGCTGGCCCATTGACTCATTCTTTATACAAAAGCCAGCCAAACTGGCAGCTGAGTCTGACTTCAACACTCCTGGTGTGTTAGTGCCCTCTGCGTCAGTGGTTGTCAGTGGTACAGCTCTGGGATGGGAGAAGGAGTAATATGAGAACATTGACTCCTATATAAGAACTCTGCTCCCCCATGAAATTTTAATTCAGTCCTCAAATTTCTAATACCACAAGGAGTGGCCCTTTCCGCACGAGGCTGGTGAATCGGTTTGTGCCGTTTCTTATAGGATTTTCTGGGCTCGAAACAAGGTGGAGTTTCCCTCATTTCCTTCCGCACAGCTACTGCGTATGTTCCATTCTGATTCAGAGGAGTGCGAGTTCATGAATCCACACTGTCTCTGCTGTGGCCACTCCCACTACTCCCCTCACCCTGCCCCGTTGGTTGTGATTGGCCTTTTTTTATTTGCATGTTTTAATGTTGTTGCGTACTTGCGTACGTGCGAAAGTCCATAGTATCCCCTAGCCCCTCCCACGAACCCTCCCCTGACCACCAATTCACATTGGTGCGAATGTACATGTCTGTACCACTGTGAAAGTATGAATTGGATTGATCTGGAAAATTGGAAAACCGATTTCTTCCAGTTTTCAAATAGTGCACTTTACTACCACATGGGGACGCATTTAGTTGGAATTACATGCAGAACAAAGGCAAATAAACCGAACCTAGTCCGCTCCAACATGCAGAAGACCTCCATGGCAAGATGCATTGGCCTACCTTAATAACCGCGTGCAGAAAAGGCCAGTAAGAGACTGAAAATCATTCCCATTTAGAACTCATATTTGATGTTTTCTCATTTTTTTTATTAAATTTGCCTGCACTTTTTCTTTGGAAGCCTAAGCTGTATTTTTAAAGTGTTGTTAGTGTGTATCTTCAAGTCATTTCCACTTATGGCAACCCCAAGGTGAACTAGCATGGAGTTTTCTTGGCAAGATTTATTCAGAAGTGGTTTTCCATTGCCTTTCTCTAAGGCTTACTCACATTCACCTAGTGAGTTTCCATAGCCAAGTGGGGATTTGAACTCTGGCCTTGCAGAATCCTAGTTCAACCCTGCAACTACTACACCACACTGTCTGTTTTTAAATAGTCAATGGATTTTATATATCTATATAAATATCTAAATATATATATAAAATACTGCAATGCAAGAAATTTTGAGACTGAAGTAAAATTTCACTGCAGGGGCAGAATTCTTATTTGGAAAGCAATGCTCTTATTTTGCCCCTTGTGTAACTGTGCTCCTGATGGTTCTCAACCTTTGGTCCAGCAGATATATTTTCTTCATTTCCCAGAATTCCTGACCATAGACCACGCTTCCCAAGACTTCTGGTAGTTGAAGTGCCAAACATCTGGAAGACAAACAATTGAAAATAACTGCTTTTCCTCCACTTATGCGCATTGTTCAACATTAAGTGGGTCATCCAGCATGTTGCAGCTTCCCACCCTCCACTTCATCATCTGCCATCTGAGGTGCCTGCCTAATGGTAGGGCCATCCCTGATTTCTTCAGCTATATGAAGATCCAGGTCTTTGTTGCAGGCACTAGAAATGCATACCTTGCTGGAAGGAGTGAAGTTCCTTGTAATGTTTGTGGCAGCACCATTCCTTGATCCAGGTCATCACTGCTAGAATGTGCTACACTATATGTAGTGTACCCCATATTTTCTATTAGGTGTCTGGGAAGGCTGGGTTAGTCTATGGCCCTGGAAAGAAAAGGAATGGCAAAATAACAAAGCCTGCATCTTTTAAGCATCTGGTGAGTCTGCATTACTGCTTCAGAGAACTCCCAGCTTCTAAATACAATGTTAATGAGCCAAGTAAAGCAAACTTTCAAATATCTCCCCATCTTCAGGAGGTTGTTATCACAGCACTCTGGTCTGGTCTTTGGTGAACTAAAAAATATCATTTTGATATCACAATTCAGCCTTTTCCCACCATGAGCCGCGTGTTTGTTAGGTCCCACTTGACAAGCGCTAAGCTAGGCATGGGAGACTAGTATCTTTCACCAGACATAGCCAGTTCCACTTTAGGGGGGTTGCCACCCAAAACAGACACCTTCATTGCTAAACAAAAGAGTTCTTTGCCTGTGAAAGCACCCTGGCAAGCTGGCACTTAACGGCCGAGCTAGCCACATCTCCATACCAGCTACACCATTGTCAATTCAGTTCATAACTCAATCATGTAAATCCTGACCTTTCGGAGCCTTTGTCTCCATCCCAAAACTCATTGTTCTCATGCAAAAACCAGACTAGCCTGGTTATATCCATTCTGTCCCTATAAAAATTGTCTCACTTTGGGAGCTCTTCGGAACTCTCGTTGGACCAAGCTGAGCTGAAATCACTAAGCTGAAATCACTCAAAGCTCCTCTTGGATCTTTGCCCTCGTCTCGCTGCCGCTTGGCTCCACAGATTCCCCTCGGTCTCCACACCAGGTTTCCTTCCTTCCCTCCAAATGGTATCTACAGGACTTCAGACAGGTGGCATATTGCTTATTTCTCTAAACTTTCTTTCTTCCCTCTCTAGTTAGGTGTGTTTGAATTTTATTATTATCTTTGCTTAATAAAACTGTTAGTATTTTAAACTGCTGACTCCTCACTGACCTGAACTGGTATACATAGTATAAAAGGTCTCACTGCGTTGCCCTGCCTCTCGTTAGCCAAAAGAGTGCTCCAGCTAATTTTCCCCATCTTGCTTATTTTGGTTTGTTGTTTGGGTGCCCCTCCCGGGACCCCCAGTCTACAGGGTAACAAGGTTTTTCTAGGGGTCTTGTCTATTGCACAAAGTTGTGTTTGCCTTTGCTTCTAGTGAACAAACATACACACAAAAAAGTCAAGGAAAGAGATTTTATCTGAAGATCACCTCAGAAGTCCAGAGCTGACTTGATATCCCTTGCTATATTTTATCCAAGCAAGTGGAACTAATTAAAGAATGTAATTCAGTCCTGTGAGGTTAAAAAAAAAGATTGTGATGGTACAGACTGCTGATAAATTGAGCAGATCTAATATGCAGTCTCTCCCCCTCCCCAGTTCTGTTCCAGAGAAGCACCAGGGCACATTTTGAAGAGTTCATCTGTGACTCTGGTTAACGGAAAGAAAGCATTATTAATGAGCAGTGCCTATGGATGTTCTCTTCAAAGTTGTCAATGCCAAATACTTAATCAAGAGTCAGGCCCTTAGAAAAACACTCTCGAACAAATTAGAGCTTTATATTCTTAGAACAATGGCCCTTGCCACATCGTACCTTATCTCATCATCCTCTGGCAGGAAGGGAGCATGAGGCGAACACTCCCCTCAGCACCAGATCGGGTTCCCTGCAGAAGGGTGAGGGACATGCCTCTTCCTTCCGCAGTGTAGATGGGCAATTTCCCACACTGCACTGGGGCAGAAAGTACCTCCACCACACTTCTGGGCCTTCCACAGGGCAGGTAAGTGTGATAGTGTCATGTGATCAGGGGTCATTGATTGAGAAAATTTGCCAATGATTTACCCGGCTATCATGCCAGCTGATGATGGGAGAAGGACAGAGCCACAAATGATGTCATGGACCCTTTCCTTTCCCGTCCCCATGCAGGGATGCCACGTTCATGCGGAAAGGGCCAATGCATCTTTTATTTGCATCAGCCACAAGCCATTGCAGTAGAAGCATGATATTCTGTAAGTTAAAAGTTAACAATAGTACAATGTTTATTAAATGTTATAGTTACATGAAATCCATATAATATACAATGCAAACCGTTCTGAAAGCTCTCTGAAAAATCAGGACTCATAAAACCACACTCTTGGTTTAGCCTACCCACTGTGAATTTTGCAGATGTGGTTGTCACAATACTATCCTGATCTGCTAAAAGAAAGGACACATAAAAATCAGATGAACATTCAGGCATAGATGTCAAGAGAGGGGAGATTAGTTCCCACCTCAGAATCCTATAGAAAGGAGAACACTTTTAGATCATATTCCTCCTAAGAAAGGAGACGCTGAAAAATATTTTGGTAACAGGATTCAAGGCTTGGTATTTCTATTTTTTTTTTAAAAAAATATTTTATCTGCTCTGCCCTAGTCAACATTGACTGTCCATGCAGCATCAGTAAATGATGCTTTACAAGTGCAAGTAGGCAAAATCAGACGTGTCCTTACCCCACAGATCTTTTACACATTAACTCTGATCTAAAGTGTGCCAGGTGGGTCATTTTATACTTGTAAGCAGCAGACTGCTTGCATGCTATAAAACAATTTGCATTGAAAGTACCTTAAGTGTCAAAACTGCCAAAAGGCAAGGAATTTTATGCTGTATAGCACATTTCTTTATGTGGTTTGTGGAATATCACATAAAATATTGACCATGGGGAGTGGTGAAGAAGTGAGAAAGAATTAAGAGTACATGAAAAACTGTACTATTAAATTCTTGAGCTTATTTTTTCAGCATTTTTTCTTTACTTTGCTATCAATTTTGATATTATCTCTCTAAGTCATTTTTATTTGTGTGTGTGCGCGTGCGTGTGTGCATGCATGCATGATTTTTGAAAACCAATAGGATAAGATTCAGATGTAGAGAAATTCAACAGGACTGGCCAAAGTCGCTTTGCCTGAACCCTCTTCTCATAGCAGCCACCCTGGCCTTCCCCCTGCTGCTCAGAGTTTTAGGAAATCCTGAAAAGCAGCTATAGAGAGAAATAATGCAGAGTAAGATCCCTCAAAATCACAGGCATCCTTCTGTGAGCTGAGCCCTTCCATCCAAGGAAGGCAGATCCTGGAGGTAACCCAATAAGTCTAAATGACATTTTAATTTTTTTGTAGGGGGCAAGAATAATTTTCTAATATTTGTTTACTAGTTATTTTAAATGTTTTTCTTCAAGATGTGCAATGTCTTGTAATCTTTTCCATGTTTCATTTTTTCCTTTTCCTTTTTTTTAAAAAAAATTGACTCATTTCTTTTGTGCATATCTTTCTCATGACTGTTTTTATCTCTTCCTGTATAATATTCAGTGAGAAAACTGGCATGGTATTAATTCCCAAAAAAGTGTTTAATGTCTTCCTTCATTTTGTGTCATGTTGATTGTCTTTGTTCTTTGTAGGAAATTTGGATTCAAATCTCACATAAAAGATGGACAGTATATTGTTTTCTACCCAGCTGATCCCTGGTTTTTGTGAAATTATCATGTTAGGGTGAATAAACAGACCACACCTTACAGTACCCCAGATGGACACGGAGCTGATATGAACCCCGAAACACAAAGAAGTAAGGTAGCAAAGAGAAAGGAAGATGGGCACACACATGCAAGCACTTTGATCAAAGGATCTCACGTGGGATGATTTATTCTTCTAGGCTTTTCTTCTTATACCATTTTTATGTTTCTATTAAAGAATGCTTACAAGAAGAAAAGATTCATGCATCAGCATCTAGCAAAACTACAGCTTGTACATGTGTTACATTTTATCCGACCCTTTAAGTTCCTGAGTCTACCTGACCCTGTTTCATCCTAGGTCATTTCATGAGTCCTTCACTTGTACATACTGATTATAAACAGGGGCAGAACAGAACAAACAATTCTTAAAGCAAGGCTGTTTGATGAACTTTGAATTTCTAAAATGCCAATTAATATAACAAGCTACAAAAACCAAATTTCAAGCCTAACAGTCATCCTGCTGTTGTTATGTGACTTCAAATCATTTCTGACTTGTGACAACCCTAGGCAAACCTACCACAGGATTTTCTCAGTAGAATTTGTTCGGAAGAGGTTTGCCTTTGCCTTCCTCTGAGTCTGAGAGAATGTGACTTGCCCAAGGTCATCCAGTAGGTTTCCGTGGCCAAGCGGGGATCCAAACCCTGGTCTGCCAGTGTCTGATCCCAACACTCAAACCACTACATGATTCTGGCTCTCCATTATCCAGTGCTATTACTGAATTTATTTTTGATGCTTTTATTGTCTGTCCCCTGTGTTGTGAGATTAGGATATAGGCAATTCTGCACATGTGTTCTATCTGTATGAATGGGTGAAATCTCTTTCTTTCTCGTTGATAAGTTTCTACTAGACTGTGTTCAGCTATAATGTCTGTTAAGCTGGCATCTTATTATTTCTCTGATTTTATGTTATGAGGAGAATCTGGGCCTTTAAGTCACATCTTCTCCCTTTGTTTTTCTCTTCTGCTATTTGGAATACTTCTTTTAGGAAACAAATTTGGTCTGAGCTTTCACCATATATAGATCCTATCGAAATCCCTCCCCATGTTGTTGCTGTTAACTGTCATCAGGTTGACTTCGACTTATGGTGACCCTATGAATGAGAGACCACCAACTCACCCTGTTATCAACAGCCCAATGCAGATCTTGCAGGTTCAGAGACATTTCTTCCTAGATTGAGTCTATCCATCTGCAATGTGCTCTCTCTCTTCTCCTACTGACTTCTGTGTTTCCAAGCATTAATGTATTTTCTAATGAATCTTCTCTTCTCATGATATGTCCAAAGTACAATAACCTCTGATAGTCATCTTGACTTCTAGGGAGATTGCAACCTTGCTCTTCGACCCATTTCTTGGTCATTTTATCAGTCCATGGTATCCAGCTCCACATTTCAAATGAGTTGACTTTCTTCCTGTCAGCTTTCTTCACTGTCCAGCTTTCACAACTGTACATAGAAACTTCATGAATGGCATCCTGCTGGCTAGTTTCACTTAGAGTAGACCCATTTGGCCAGTTGTTGAACGATAAGTCAACATATAGGTAAATATTTTCAATGGCTCTTCTTTAGTCAGAACCAACAATATGATTTAGCCTCATATGTCAATATGTCAATCATATAATGGTAAAAAAAGTATAACTGTACATGTAATGGAAACACATTATGAATAATGAAGGAAAGAAAATGTGGAGAGTACCCGATAAGATCAGCATAAAAAACTGGGAACAGATCTCAAAGTGCTCAATAGATGAATGGTTTATTGATTAAAAACCAGTCAATTATCTGTTGAGTACTTTGAAATATATGTCCACTTTTTTTCTTTTGAAGCACATTGAGCTTTTTACCAATAAATAATTCATCTATTGAGCACCTGGAGATATGTCTCCAGTTTCTTCTACATATATGTGATCTCAGTAGAATTATTGCCAATATTTTTAAAGATCACATTAAGACTACAATCTTTTTCATCTCTGGGACAACTTCCTAGGGAGCATCAAAGAAATCAGACATCCATCACTTAGAGAGGGAGAACCACATTTAGAACATCCTCAATTTCTGTCAATGCTGTGTTCTCTGCTGTAAGAATTCCTAGTTTGAATGCAGGGGGAACAGGAGGGAAGAAGTACATGTCCTACTGAAGGCAAAGGTATTGCTAGAGAAGCAGTGGGTCCCCAGGTGTCAGTGTCTCCCAGTCTCTCAACACAGGTCTAGCCCAGCACTAGATCTGTTGTCATTCTGGTGCTGGTATAGACCAATTCTTTCTCTCTGAAACCAAGATGTATGAATTATTAGGAAGGAAGGAAGGAAGGAAGGAAGGAAGGAAGGAAGGAAGGAAGGAAGGAAGGAAGGAAGGAAATGGCTGCTGTGTACAGGGAGACAGAAAGCAAAAACTTCTCACCTCTTACTTTCCTGTCCCCTATGCATGAAACCAACAAGGCTGTGTATGAGGTGGTTTGTCCACCCTCAGATCTCTGTGGCACTGCTGGTAAGATAACTTGGTTAAGAGTTTTACTGCTTGTGCATAAGTATGTGCAGATGTTTTTCTTGCCCAAAGCAAACTACATTCATTTGTGCAGGTGTCTGATGAATGGATATCTCAAAAGCCTTCTAGGTTTCCACAACCATATTTCTATTTGCTGAAGGTCATTCCCTGTGATATCTCAACTCCTAGTTAGATAACACCTTGTCAGTATCATGGCACAGCAATGTCAGTTATTTCTTTCCTTCTGGGAAAGATTCTTAATTGCCCCAATACTGCCCCCAAAAGCTGGGCCATAGAACATCACTGAATTGCTCCAAATACTTTTTCAAACCTGGATTTGTTTTTTGCCATTATAAACCAAGGATCTAGCAGTGGTCAAAACTACTAACTTAGCTGAGCTGAAAATGTTCACAGGGGGAAAAGAAAGGAAAAAGGTAAGCCTATCGCAGGGGGGAAACATTGGTAATAAAATTCATATTAAAAGCCTGCAAAATTGGCCAATAATTTTGGAAACCTAATGGGAAAAACCACTGAGGGCAAAAGTAATGATCTGTGCAGAAAGGCAGGGATTATTGAATTTTTCCAAAATGATTCACTGTGTTGCACTTTCAGTGGCATCCATATTACAGCACACCTCTGTTTAATTTGATAGTAGCAGTTCCTTGCCACTAATTTTCTTCTTCTTTCATAGGCTTTTGATTTGTTCTTAGCACCCCACTCCCTATTTCGTTTCAGACAGTGGATCTAACATGAATTCTTGCTCCTCACCTCTAAAGCTTTCCATGGTCTGTTTCTTTACCACCAACGGCCAGACTTTCTGTTGTTATGCCACCTATAATGAAAAGGATTTGCCTCCTCAGTACTTCTCTGCAGTGGGGATGGAAAAGAATTTAATTAGATTTGTCAGTCTTGACAAAAGTAACATTTCTGCATCTCTTATTTTGAGAGGAAATGTACCTCAACTTACAAGTCTGCACATCCAAAAAGCTTATGGGGAACTTTACAAAATAAAAGCCCACATAAAATAGTAGACAGATTTTAATATGTAGATTTTTTTAAAACAACAACAACAACAACATTGTTTCTCTAATGTATGAATTTATTGACACATTTGTACACTAAGGCAAGCATTTTTCTAATTGACTAAAGCCAACTACTGTACAAATAAATACATTATTTTTGCAGGTGGTATGTGCCTTCAAGTTGTTCACACTTACAGTGACCCTATGGTGACCCTGTAGAAGGATTTTCTTGGCTGGGTTTGTTCAGACGGGGGTTTGCCTTGCCTTTTTCTGAGGCTGAGAGAGTGTAACTTACTCAAAGTTACCCAGTGGGTTTCCATGACTGAGTGTGGATCCAAACCCTGGTTCTCCAGATTTGTAGTCCTTTGCTCAAACCACTATGCCATGTTTCCTCTTCAAATAAATCCATATTTTAAGGAAATGCTTAAAAATGGACACAAATTTGCATGCAAAACCCTTCTGCAAATTCTTGCAACCTGTTATTAACAAGGAAGGGAAGAGACAGAATGAGGAGAAACAACGAAAATGAACACATTTTCATATAGGAGTTTGGTCACATTCACCTGTTGTTTCGATGGTAGCCTCTCCCACTCTTCCCTTCCCCTCAGGTGGGCGGCTACATGTGTGTGTGAGGGGGGAGATGAGAACATTGCCCTCTCAATAAGAATTCTGCCCCTGTGAAATTTTTCCTTCGTTCTCCACATTTCTAGTATTGTAGTAACTTAAACCTTCAGTTGACCACTTAGAAGTACAGTTCAGGCAACCAAAGAACAGGGGCAGGTAAGGTGACCAAAGGAATGTAAACACAGCAAATATAACAAGAATTTTCAGTGACTCACTCTCTGCCATGCTAGGAATTTGAGGATGAAGGAATAATTTCGTTTGAGGGGACAAAATTTTTATTCATTTTGACCCCCTGTAGCTGATCTCTGCTCAGCCCTGGAAAGCCACTGGATGGCCTTGGGGAACTCACATACTCTCAGGCTAAGAGGAAGGCAATGGAAAACTCCATTGAATAAATTTTGTCAAGAAAATCCTATGATAGGGTTACGATAAGTCAGACTTGAGGGTACATCCCAACTAATATTACATTAATATTTCTAAAATTAAGTGTGCGTTTTTGTTCAAAATACAGGCTACAATCTAGTGGGTTAATCCCAATTTATGTAGATCCAATGGAGCTATTTTTGAATGGTGAGTTAACATGTTGGTAAGTACTATAGATTCAATAGGTTCACTCTAGTCAGAAATAACAAGAAGGTTGAAGTAGACTTAGACCCTTTCCACAGCCTGCTCCCAACCCTCAATAGTGATGGATCATGACAGGACCATGACGACAGTTCTGCATGACATTGTCACAATCCCATGGCCACCCATCGCAATCATGGAGTAAATCATTGATGGATTTTTCCTGTCAATGAACCATGAGCCCTCTCACTGCCCTCCCTCCCTCACTTGCTGTGCAGAGGGTCAGGAAGCTCAATGGCTGCACTTCCTCCCCCAGCGCAGCCTGGGAAAGTGCTGGGTTAAGGGAGAGGCAGGCCATCATGCTTCCTCCATTCCAGCTGGTAGCCGGTGCAGAGGGGAGCACTTCTGCTGTGCTCCCCTCCCGGGACAGCCAACCCTGGAATCCCCACAGGATGGCTTCAGCAAAACGTAAGCTGTGGAAAGGGCCAAAGGCTGTGAAATTATATGCTACCAACTTCTTTCTCTCAATCCCAAAAGTGCTAGAAGATTCTTTTCCATACTGATCCAAACTAACATGGCCATGTCTTCGAAGAGGATTTAAGCTAAGTTTTTGTGCAAATGAGGTTTTCATTTTTTTAAAAAAAGTACTGAACTACAAAACATAACTTTAAGAACTGCAGAAAAACTCTGCCTGGATGTTGAAACACCCTTTTTCAATGATGATGAGAAAAAATGAACAATATTCTTAAAATCTTTATCTCTTGCATAGACTATACGTGGATTTAGGTTAGTGGTTCCTTGTGAGAACATGTCCTTTTCTCATGTTACTCTGTAAAGTAATGTATAGGTTATGATCTCTAAAACACATTTTATAAGGACAAATATCACCAGAAGTAAAGACAAGTGGGATATGCAACAACACACTGGAACATGTAATGCTCCTGTTCAGAATTGCAGCCACGTCATTCCATTTCTTCTACTATTGTCTTTTTTCCCTATTTTGCACCAATAGCTAGCCCATCTTACATACCTATTGACCCCATTCAGTCCTCATGGGGCTGTTTTGTGGATTTCACCTCCTTTATGGTCTCCCTCCTAAAATCTCTCTCTCAGTGTGTATTTCTGCAGACTTCCTCATATATCTTTTTATGCTATTTTTGTCTGCTATATCATCAAGGTTGCATATTGGAGCTAGGTAAGTATATTAATTGTCTTTCAATAATCTATTCACTCCAAAGTGAGGCTTCTCCCACTTATCTGACAGGTTAGGGACTGGAGCACTGTCAGAAAATGGAATTGTTTGAAAAGCAGAACCCATCAACTGTCCTGCAGGGAGCATGGAGGCAGTTGTGCAGGGATGGGAGGGCGAAGAGGGCGGTGTGCCCTTGGTGGCAATTTTTTGGGGTTTCTGCAGCTCCTTGCTTACCCTCCCCCACGTGCTGTAGTACTCCAAGCATTGTAGCTCTGGCTCATCTGTCATACCCTCACCCAATCCATTGTAGCCACACCCCATGCACCATAGCCCCATGCCCGTGCACCATAGCCCTGCCCCCACATGCTATAGCCCCACCCCACACACCATAGCCCCCACCCCCATGCACCGTAGCCACACACCCTCATGCTGTAGCCATGCCTCCGTGTTGTAGCCACACCCTTGCTCCTCCGCCCGCCCTCCCTCCAAGCACTCCAAGCTGCACCACTGCATGAAGGGCTTACAGAGGCTCATTTTCTACTGACTGCATGCATGTTGCTTACAAGTTTCTCAGCTGGTTGGCACCTTTCTTCTCCCTTCTTAGCTTGCTTTTCAAGCAGTGTGTGCATGGGAGTGATATATTTTTATGAGCAATGGCTTAAATGAAAAAAAATAGATAATCCATTTACTAAGGTTCTAAAAATTCCTTATTTCTTCTGTTTCCTGATCAAGAAAAGTGAATAAAGCAGTAATGCCAAACCACTAAAGAATTCCTCTAGCAATATAGTAAATCTATTCAAGCATAAGCCTGAGCTTCCAATTTCCTGGCTATGGGGAGTTTGAGCCAAGATGCACCATAGTGTTTTAAACTGTCAGGATTTTTAAACAAACAAAAACAAACCACTGTGACTATTATATATCGGTTCTATGCTATATCACCTGCCTTCACTTGGTAGTATGAAGACTGTCACAGGTTGAGAAGCATGATGGGACCTGTTGGTACTCCTGGCTTCATATTTTCCCACCACTAGAGGGTGAGAACGCAAAGCTGCTTGTAGTTGTTTAGTCTAGCTTCCCATGTGAAACCTAAACGTATTCAAGGTCTTCTCCTGCGTGTAGCCGCAACATTGTTATGGTTAAGGGAACGCCTTGTTATTGAACATGTATACTTAAAATCACGGCTTTTGTACAGGCTGTGCCTTTTTCTTGTTTCCTGTTCCTTTCTGCTCTGGACGAGGAGATGGCTCGCTGCGCTGTAACTTAATAGTCTGCTACTTGATCTATTGCCCGCAATAAAGACTGTTAGCCTGCTGCCTCGTGTTGGCTGTGATGTTTTTCCTATTGATGGTAATGCCCCTGGCGGGTTTTTCAACATGGTCGCAGAGGATGGTTTTGAGAGGTGTTTTTTGAGGTGTTTTTACGATGGCTCATGTGGTGCCTGGGGGCCTGCCTCTCGTTAAGCTAAATGCAACTAATTACTTGGCATGGTCAGCTCGCATGGAAAAGTATTTGCAAGCTGAGGAGCTGTGGGGTGCTTTCACAGCCCCCCCGACTCTGCAGGGGACTGCTGCGGAGATAGCAACGGCAACGAGGCGTGCCATGTCTGTCCTCTTTCTGGCTGTGGAGGATGACCAGCTCACGCATATCAGGGATCTTGCCACCCCTCGAGAGGCCTGGGCGAGGCTGCGGGAGTTGTTTTTGAGTCAATCAGCAGCCGCCAAGTACGCCCTGTGCGCCCGTTTATATGGGATGAAATTGGCCCCCGGTGTCCCGGTGAGGCAGCATTTGGCTGAGATGTTGGAGCTGTTTTCGTCACTTCGGGAGAGAGGCAAAGTGTTGCCTGAAAGTGACAAGGTATTTTGCATCTTGAATTCTCTTGATAGTTCCTGGAATCTGGTGGTGTCCTCTCTTCAATCCATGCCAGAGAGGGAGTTAACCGTTCCTTTGGTTTCTGCTCGTCTGCTGGAAGAAGAGGAAAAGCGCGCAAGGAATGCAGAGACTCCCACACAGCCGGCTCCAGCTGCAGAGGCCTGTGCTGGGAGAAAAAGTTCTCCGGCTGCTGAGGCGAGGCAGGAGGGGCTGGTGAGAGCCCACGCTGTGCGAAGGTGCTTTCGCTGTGGGTCTGCTTCTCATCTGAAGCGTGATTGCCCGCTCCTGAAGCAAGGGGAGCAAAGCTTCACAGGCGCCGGTGCCAGGGGCCGTGGCAGAGGAGGCAGAGGAGGTCGGGCCAGAGGACGGCTGAGAGTTGCTGTTGCCCTGGGAGATGCTGTTTCAGACTCTGAGGAGGCAGGTGATTCCGTTTGGCTTCTAGACAGCGGCTGTTCCCAGCACCTGGTCAATTCTGAAGATTTATTTGACTGTTTGGATTCTGCCAGTGTTTCCTCTGTGACATTAGCTGATGGGACAAAGGCTAAAGTTTGTGGCGAAGGTGTAGCTTTTGTCCCTGCCCTTGACATGGGTTTGAAAAATGTTTTGTTTGTTCCCTCTCTTGATTTCTGTTTGCTTTCTGTGGGGCAACTAACAGAGTCAGGGTTCAAGGTTGAGTTCTATGGGAAGCAAGGTAAAATCCTCAAAGATGGGGTGGTATGTGCTGTGGCTACACGAGAAGGGAGGCTGTTCTTTCTTGAGCCACGACACACTGTGTGTAATGTGTATGGCAATGTCCCACAACATGATGAGTGCCTTCATCTCCTCCACCGGCGAGCAGCACATGCAAGCTTTCCTGTGTTAAAGAGGCTTGCTGGTTGTTGTAAAGGGTGTACTTTGAAGCCTTGTAATGTCTTTCTTGACTGTGCTATTTGCAAGCAAGCTAAATCTAAACAACTCCCAGCACCGAGAGTTAGTTTTCGTGTACCAACCGCCCCATTTCAGTTGGTACACTGTGATATTGTGGGTCCTATGAGTAAACCTTCCCTAGGGGGAGCTAGATATTTCGTCATTCTCGTAGACGATTTTAGCAGGTTCATTTTCTGCTATTTGTTGAAACAAAAGTCTGATGTGTGTCAAGTTCTCAAGAACTGGTGTTCCTTGGTTGAAAGGCAATTTGGTTATTCCCTGCAAAAGCTTCAAACCGACAGAGGAATGGAATTCCTGTCGGAGACCTTGCAACAATGGATCAAAAAACAGGGTATAGTGCACAGGGCGACTGCCGGCTATTCTCCTCATCAGAATGGAGTGGCTGAGCGGAATGCAGGAGTTCTGCAGACTCGAATGCATAGTTTGCTGCTTGATGCAGATCTGCCTCTGAGTTTTTGGGGTGAGGCAATTCTGACTGCCTGTTACATACACAACAGGCTGTGGAGTTCTGTGGTTAATACTACTCCCTATGAGTGTTTGTTTGGTAAACAACCTTCCATTGCACATCTGAGAGTCTTTGGGAGTTTTGCTTGGGTGCACATCCCCAAGGGGCAAAGAAGGAAGGGGGAGCCTAAGGCCCAGCGTATGCGTTTTGTTGGCTATGAGCCCAACTGCAAGGGGTATCGTTTTTACGCTGGTGGCAATTCCTGTGTTGTGTCTAGGAATGCCTCTTTTGAGGAACACGCTAATTGGTCGCGTGTTCAGGCAGCGTCTGAAGTATTTCTCCCTGTGGCTGGCCTGCCAGTTTCTCAGCCACTGCAGCCTTCAGTCTCTGCTCCACTCCCAGCCTCCGCTCCCAGTTCCTCAAGGGTTGAAACAGAGGAGGAGAGAGGCGCATGGAGGAGAAGAGCTGTAAGTGATGTGCGAAGGTCTTGCACAGGGGAGAGAGAACGCGAGGGCTCAGTGAAAAGGTCTCGCAGTGCTGAGGACAGGGACGAACCTTTGCAGGATCGTCCCATCCCCAGACGGTCTCAAAGAAAAACGAAAGGCATTCCACCTAAACGTTTTTCCCCTGAGTCTCTCGCAGTTCGTGTGTGCGCTGTAAACTGTGAGCCTCAGTGCTTTGCTGATGTTGTGAAAATGCCTGAGCAACAGGCAGAACCCTGGTGGGATGCAATGCAGAGTGAAATGAATTCCATTATCCAGCATGATGTGTATTCTCTTTGTAATTTGCCCAAGGGTGTGAAGCCAATTGACAGCAAATGGGTCTACAAGTTGAAACCCACTGCTGATGGGCATGTGAAATATAAAGCGCGCCTAGTGGCACGCGGGTTCTTGCAAGATCCTTGCCTTGCTGATCCCTGTGTATATATTCGAGGGAAAGGGGAGAGTTTGGAAATTCTCCTTGCATATGTGGATGATCTATGCTTGGTCAGTGCTACACAAAAACAAGTGCAAGTGTTTGAGAAAGAGCTGGGGAAAAGGTTTCAGGTGAAAAACCTAGGCCCAGTACAGAGCTTTCTTGGAATTGAAGTACAGAGAACTGAAAAAGGTATTCTGCTGTGTCAGAAACAAAAGATTGTAAAATTGTTAGAATTGTGTCAAATGTCTGACTGCAAGCCGGTACAAACTCCAATGGTGCCAGGTTTTTTGAAAAATACCTGTGAGGAAATATTTCCTGATATACACCTATATCAGTCTGTCATTGGGAGCCTTTTGTACTTAGCTGGTACTAGCCGGCCTGATATTGCTTTAAGTGTCAACATTCTGGGCAGAGCGTGTGCTAAGCCAACCCAGTATCATTGGCAGGGTGTGAAAAGGGTACTCAGGTACCTAAAGGGTTCCCTTGATTATTGCCTAAGCATTTGTCCTGATCAGATGCCAAACCTTGTCTGTTCATCAGACAGTGATTTCGCTGAGGATACTGTGGACCGCAAAAGCACAACTGGTTTTCTTGTCAAATACAGTGATGTAGCAATCGACTGGAAGGCTAAAAAACAGTCTTGTCTTGCTTTGTCAACTGCAGAGGCAGAGTTTGGGAGCCTATCTGCACTCTGTACTGAGTTGGTTTGGTTCTTGCAGTTGCTACAAGACCTGCATGTGTCTGTGCCATTACCAATACAAATATGTTGTGATTCACAAGCCTGCATTCAAATGGCAGTATCTGACCGGGTGTCTTCTCGATCAAAACACATTGACATCAAATTTCACAATGTGAAACAATATGTACAAGAAGGAAAAGTGTCCCTTACCTATGTGTCTTCAGAAGAAAACGTGGCTGATGTGTTTACCAAGCCACGTCCTGCTAATGCATTTAGTCAGCACGTTAGCAAACTGGGGTTGATGGAGTCTCCAAAGCAAGGTAGCTGAAAATATTTCGCAAGGAGTAGGGGAGTGTCACAGGTTGAGAAGCATGATGGGACCTGTTGGTACTCCTGGCTTCATATTTTCCCACCACTAGAGGGTGAGAACGCAAAGCTGCTTGTAGTTGTTTAGTCTAGCTTCCCATGTGAAACCTAAACGTATTCAAGGTCTTCTCTTGCGTGTAGCCGCAACATTGTTATGGTTAAGGGAACGCCTTGTTATTGAATATGTATACTTAAAATCACGGCTTTTGTACAGGCTGTGCCTTTTTCTTGTTTCCTGTTCCTTTCTGCTCTGGACGAGGAGATGGCTCGCTGCGCTGTAACTTAATAGTCTGCTACTTGATCTATTGCCCGCAATAAAGACTGTTAGCCTGCTGCCTCGTGTTGGCTGTGATGTTTTTCCTATTGATGGTAATGCCCCGGCGGGTTTTTCAACAAAGACGTCATCAGAGACAAAGCCAAGTAAGTCCAAGTTTCAGTTTCTACCCATCATTTGGTCTTGCTTTGGAACCTTCCTATCTCTTTTTCTAGAAATCAAACTGTTGCTCTGAAGAACCCTGGTGCCTAAATATCTTGAAGGTACCAGATCCTAAAAGCCAAGCAGAGTCAGGTCTGGTTAGTACATGGATGGGAGACCACCAAGGAACCAGGTGCTGTTAGGCTATATGTCAGAGGAAGGCAACCCCACCACCACCACCACCACCAGCAAGCAAATCTGTGACAAGGATTTGCAAGAGTGGTTCTACCTTTGATTGTTGCAGTCTTGCTTGCTGGTTAGAGGGGGTTGCAAATGTAATCTTCCTTGTGCCCTGGTCACAAGCTAGACCAGCTAAACAAAATTTCTTCACCTGATTAGTTGCTGGCTGTTAAGGTGGACTGTGAGGGCTGGAGATGTTATTCAACGCCTTATCCCACTGCACAGTTATAGTGCTGTTAATGGCCCAAATCAGGGGAAGTCAATGCCTCACTGGGCTTAAGAGACTGCCTCCCACTAGTTGTCGCTGAGTAGACCTATGTTAATAATTTACTTGGTGCGCAGTTTACCTAACAGTTGTCAGCACACTTAAGATAAAAAATGTGGCTCCATTTGTCCTTCAAGTTGGTGTTCTATGGAGCAAAATAGGAAGCTAAAGTTTGTCATTTTTTTAAAAAAAAAAGAATCTGGGATATACATAAGAGATTATATCCTGTTCAGCACTGTGCTCCTGCATTTTCCTCTGATAAAGATTAGGACTGCTGTGTCGGAGTTTAGAGAGGAGCATTTAGAATTCTCAGCCAGAGAGCTCTTTGGCCTCAGCAAAGTACAAACTCCAGAATTCCACAGGATGTTAAAAATGGAATAATAGCACTATAACAATATAGTGCAGAAAGGCCCCAAGACAGTTTGCAGCAGTTTGCTTTTGCTTGCACCTACAGGAAAAGGCAAGCTTCCAACCTTCTTTTTTTCCCCCTTGCAGAATTAACTGAATACAAACGACTGCTACACTTGGAACTCTGCAGCAACTGAAATGAAACTGGGACATTTTTAAAGCAATGGAAAAAGTGGAAAGAGAAAAGATTAATCAGGACAGTTGGAGGGTATGCAGTATGTCTGTTTATCTTTAAAGTACCTAAAGTCTTTTTGTTTTAAAATATATTTGGGGGAAATATTGCCCATTGACCATATGGCACCTGACTGTTTTTGTAGCCCCATTTTTAAAAAATTAAAAATGCCCCCATGTCGCTGGGAGAATTGAGTAGAATATTGCCATCCTCCTCCTGTTGTCCCAAGCTGTGAACCTAAATGGTCTTATTCAAAAAGCAGAAGTGACTTCCACTTCATTTCCTGTTTCAGAAAAAGGCCTCTACTGGCTCTAAAATATGAAAACATCGGAGGACAGGCATTTTGAGTAATTAAAAGGAATTGTGGTGCAGGGAGTTGCCCTTCAAAATGTGATGAGGAGTAAGGTAACATAATGACAACATGTCACTGTGTTGAAAAACCTACAGTCTGAAACCTACAGTCTGTTCTCCTGTTAGAACAGAAGTAAAATGATGCAAATATTAAGATATTCATATTAATGCTTGGACTTTTTTTAAAAAATGGATTTTTTAAACAAGGCAATGTACCAGAAGAAACGTTGAACAGAAACATTAAGATTTTTTACACAGGAAGAAACTGACCATTTTTGCCTGACATTGCTATCCTACAACACTAGCAGGTTGTTTCCAGTAGAGGAGTCATGCTACCGCATGATGTTGTTGCTATCCAGCTGCTATCCTGTCCCTGAGAGTTGCAAAACCACTTTATACCATTTCCAGAAGAGATCTGTTAAGAGCCTCTTTTAGCACTTCAATCCCACCAGCTGGCTCAGTTCAATACTATAATAGCACTTGATAGCGTTTTCTGTCATCTCAGATCCAGGAGTGGGCGGGGTGTGGGTGTGCCCAGCTTGTCCCTCCCTCAGCTTCTCCCATGGCATGGTAACTTCGAAATCTATCACCTCTCTGTGTTTATTTTAAATATATCCTTTGAGTTATTTTTTTAAAATACATGTTTTAGCATTATAGTGCAAAAATGCAATAGTGTATTGGTGTGTCATGATGTTACAACATCATGTTACAACTAGTACAGCTTCCAAAAAACAAAAACAAAAGTACTCCGACTTATCAGGGGTAGTGGGGTGGGGTGAAGGCAGAGAAAGGGAGTGGCCAAGGATGCTGTAATGTGGAAGAAACACCATGCCAATACAGCAATTCATCCACTTAAGGTGGAAGCGTGTGGAAGAGAGCATTTCTAACCTGCTACCATCACGTGAATGGCAATGCTGGGATCGTAATGGAAGAACACGCTAATGGTGTATGGTGTGGAAAGGGCCTATGTTTTCATAGTAGATCTTGAGAGGAAAGAGGAAGAAAAGTAAACCTGGCATATCTCTGCACATCTGTATATTATTATAATTCTTTTTAACTAGCAGAGCATTCAGGATTGTAAACATGTTCCTCCATACTATAGTGAACCATCTTATGTTTGATAGAAAGATCCATAAGAAAAACTATTCCTTTGTGTTCAATAATCATTTCATAGAATAAAACGAGTTAGTGGTGGCAAGAAAGAATCCAAAACAAGTGATATAATTAATAAACAGAAACCATAATGAACTAAAGCTGTCAGTTTAGGTTTTATGTAGACTTTGTTTCAGTTGAGCATAAGGTATCAGAACTTTCCATCCTTTGGGGCAACCATGTTAGCCACAGTTCTTGTCCTAAATATAAGATAGTGTCACTGTAGAATTGGCTACCATAGAGGAACAGTCCCCCATTACTCATCCAACAAGACCAAAGTACTAATTAGATGAACTGTGATCCATTGAGGAATAATTTAGAGTCAAGGAATATAAATGGCTATGGGGAGAAGGCTGAATATAGATTCATCATAGGACTCTACAGATATCATAAATATATTAAAGACTTATCACATAGTTCATGAGCACTAAGGCATCAAACTTCAGTGAATAAAATGTTGCTCCATTATCATTTCTTCCTCATCCATTATAATCATCATTTTTCAGTGTTCATCAGTCACCAGTACAATAATGTGAAAAGGGTTAAGTTTTACTCATTATTTAAACAGATGAGGTACATCAAGAGACCTGAAGATTCTCTTTTGAACTCTAGAAGTTATGAAGAATCATGCCTCTTGTAGGTTGTAGGTTACTTCATCATTGTCAGTAATTCTACTCTTACTTTATTGGCAAGGTGTCCACTTAGAGCTGCAGCCTTAGAAGCCTTTGGAAGAAAGTTCCATTGAATTCGATGAGACAGTCTGAGTAGGCATGTGAAGAGCTTCAGTTCGTGACCATATTTAAATATATTTAATTCAGTGAAATATGTTTCTGGATGTATAGGTATTTTGAAGTTTAATGAAAGATCATGTTCAAGTGAAAGATAATGTTGCCTTGAAGTGGAATACACTGTGTGTCAACATGCTGGGCTGCAAAATGGAGACATGAGAGTTTGAATGAGACCTTTTAAGGCACATACTTACAGAGTCCAAATTCTCCTTGCAGGATGGAAAGCCCTATGGGTAACTTTTGAGGAGGAAGGGGTTAGGCTATGAAAGGTTACTTAGTTAAGCATGGTTACTTAAGTATACTCAACTAAGGCCCTTTCCACACGGGGGTAATAAAACGCTTTAGCGCACTGTAGCGCGATTTCTGACGGAGGTCTTCCATACCTTAAAGCGCGCTGAGTCGTCTTTAATTTCCAAGTTCCACACGTCAATCCATTTAGAAACGTCTCCAACTGTGCTTGCACGTGCTTTTTAAAAACCGGAAAAAAAGTGTTTCTTTTCCCCCTGATCCGCGCAATCACGTTCTTGCTCACTTGTTTGGAAGCGCAGATACGCGCTGATTCGCCCCTGAGATGAACGGGGGGTGGGCCGTGGGCGTGGACAGCCTATCACAGCCATAGTGGGCGGGGTTATGTTAATAGCGGGGGTGGTCAGGACGGCAACGTGTGGATCTCTGAAACCGCGCTAAGCCGGATCAAACATAAGACGTATGAATAGAGAGCGCGCATTAGCGCGGATACAAAAAAACCCGGTTCAAACCGCCCGGAACCGTCACTACGCGGATTCCTCTTCTCATGTGGAAAGGGCCTAAGTAGCTGATACGGAATACTGGTTATTATCATTGTCATAATCATCACTTTAACTGGTATGGTTCCATTCTGCAGAATGCTGGTGTTTGCAATTTAGGGGGGCACATTTAGAGTTCTCAGCCAGAAAGCTCTAGTGCCTCTTTGAATTACAAAACCCAGGATTCCAGATGGAATCATACCAGTTAAATCATTGCACTATTGTTATGTAATATGAAAGGGCCCCAGGACTCAAGTGGTGGGGTGAGGGAGCATTTAGCCTCTGCTTTAGGGAGCAAAATATCTCGGATCAGCACTGACTGAAGCCAGGGTCGGTCTACGGTTTCCTGCTCTCTTGTTCTTCCTCATTTGGTCTCACAGTTACTTCACAGCCAGGTATATATTAGCATGGCATCAATGAACACCAAATCTTGTCTTAAATTATACATGACGGATGTTAGAAGATTCTCAATTGCCTTCATATTAGTATGATTAACAAAAAGAATGATTAACTGCTTGTATTGACATTCTATGTGACTAAACTCTGTTTTGTTAACTTCTGTATGAAATTATTGTTACTGAAATCAAGAGTATGTTTGTTATATCAGTGACAGTGCTGTTTGAAAACGTTTTGACAGTTGCACACTGCCTTGGTCATCCAGACAGCTGATGGAAGAGCTGGATAAAAAATAACAAGTAGTCAGTCTTGAGCAAGATACTAACCTTACTGATATATATTTTATTCTGCTTTCTCAATCAATAAAATAATATAAAAGTATCAAGCTTGAAGAATAAAGTTATCCTTCTAGATCATTACTACTAGCAGGTTGGACTGAACACAGTTCTGATTATCAGCAGGATCCTTTAGCCAAAGATAACTCCTTTGTGTGTTCTATTGTACTGCATATTTTGCATTCTGTGTTGCTGCTTCACTTCCTACCAGGTTTCAGGGCTGATCCCAGCTCTGTGTCCAATCTGTTCAGATATGGTGGATGCAAGATTTCAGCCCACTAACAATTGGAAATATTATCTCTGTGGTGAAATTCTGCCAAGAATACTAGAGGCCAAGAACATTTTAAACTTGGAAATTTGCTTCTACTTCTGGGTACTGGGTTAATCTTCCAGAGCCAGAAGACAGGCTGCCACATATACATGATGCAAACGTAAGCATCTGAAGGTGTTGCTGTTGGGAAATTGTGCACTCAATTTCCACTTGTTGCTGTACAACACTCTGTGGAGTGGGTGTTTATGTTGCAATTATAATCAAAAGCTAACCTGGCATAGTAAAATCACAGGGTGCCCTGTGCGAGACAATTTTCCCAGGGAAAGAGTGACAAAGCTATCTAATTTTAAGCAATTACTGGTACCATGACAAACCTACCTTTCCACAGCCCCCCTTGAAAAGGTCAGTCAATTTACATGCTAAATTCTGGCCTTGCCTAATGAAATCAGCAAGGTTTGCATACGTAGGCTTGTGTTTTTGTTTCCTAAATAATAAAAAAAACAAAACATGAGAGGTTAGCAATTTAAACAGCCTGCTAAGGAGAGAACAAAATACAGTTAGTGGTGCCTCTCTGCTCCCACGTGCCACAGCTATTGTTCAATTTGGCAGAAATGCCCCCTTTCCTTATAAGCCAGTAGAATTATATGCCTTATTTTTTCCAAGTTCCATAATACAAAAGTAACCCACTGAAGCTCATTTGCCACACGAGTCTCAATTCTATTGTTAGGTCCAAGAAGAGTAGAACAAGTGAATCACTGAAACTTACCTCTGTGTTGACTCAGCATTTGACAATTTATTCAATGGTTCTAGACTAGTTGGGACCAACCAGGAGGATTTGAAACATGATGTTCTTATGGTCATGAGCAAAAATTGGATGAAAACTTGGAGGAAATCTTGGATGAAAGACCTACTGGTGGCTGTTAGCTCTATGTGTATATCCACATTCTTAATCTATAAAAGAAATGACAGAGCTTAACTGTCCTTGAGCAGATTATACCAGGGTGGTGGCATGTTCTGAGTCATCTGACTGGCTATTGTGGGGATTATGTGGTACACCTGCCTCTTCTACACCTTCTTTCTATGGGTAATTGCTTGAAGCAGGATCATGGCCCCTGGCTCCACTCCCTGGCTTCTACATGCGCACTGGCCTAATCCCTAACTTCCTCATCAAGGCATGGGGCAGACATCAGAGGGTCTGTGGGTGTGGTGCTTCTCCTAGCCCCCCCATTTCCCTCACCACTAGGCTACACTATTGGTCTAGCTCCCTTCCCTCTTTTAGTACTGATCTACAGACTAATGAATTTCTGCTGCTGTCTAACAAAACAAACACAGGAAGGTCTCCTACTTGTATAAACTGTCCTGAAAAAGAGGAAAATACACTGTTAAACCTAGCTAATGTATAAAGAATGAATATGTATAATAAATGAATATGTATAATAAATACAACATACAATAATGTAAATAATGTATATCTTTTAATTGCAATGTAACATCTCTGGACTAGGTTAAAAAAAACCCTCTAATCTTGCCAGATTAAATATACTGTTAACAGCAAATACATATTCATGATGAAGAAAACAAATTTGAAATCAAATAAAACTATCTCCTTAAACAATGAACAAAAATATAACAAGCACTGATAAGAGGTGCATGTAATTCTCACAATAAGGAATATATGAAAAGTCCAATTGAATCAAGTCCAAATATAAAGAAGTATAGTAAGTCCAAAAATACTAAGTAAATAATAATGGATATTTAATATTGATACAACCACTTGGGAAAATCTGAAGTAATTTCAGTACAATCTTCTTCAGGCAGTTCTTTCATGTATTAATCATTCAAAATAGATTCAGGAATCTTAACTTGGAGATTCAGCAACCTTAACTCCTATGCAATGAAAAATAAACACATCAACATCGGTATAATGTCTAGACTGAGGGAAGTTGTAGTGCCATTCTCTTTTGCTTTAGTCACACTTCATCTGGAATACAGTATCTTGTTCTGGGTGCCACAGTTCAAGAAAGATATTGACGAACTGGAACTTGTCCAGAGATGGATGATCAAGATGATCAAAAGTCTGGAAACAAAGCCTTAAGAATAATAACTGAGGGAGTTGGGTATGTTTAGGCTGGAGAAGAGAAGACTGAGAAGTGACAAGGTAGCCATCTTTAAACCAGTGGTATAGCTAGCGTAAATAGCACCAAGGGCAAATATGGACGTTTACATTCTTACCTTCACCCCCAACCCTAAATGCATGGCTTTTTTACATCCCATGGCATTGGCATCCAGGGCATGTACCCTTCTTGCCCCACCCTAGATATCCCTCTGCTTTAAACATCTGAAGGGATGTCATGTACAAGATGGAGTCAGTTTGATTTCAGTTGGTCCAGAGATTAAAACATGAAGCAATGAACAAAAATTGCAAGACATGAGATTCTACCTAAATATTAAGAAGAACTTTACTGTAATAGTGGTTTGACAGTGGAATTGTCTGTCTTGGGGGATGGTGGACTTTCCTTTGGTTTTCTTTAAACAGAGTCTGGATGAACATCTTTCAAGAGTACTTTAGTTGTGTATTCTTGTGTGGTAGGCAGTTGGGCTGTGGACCTTATGGTCCCTTCCAGCTCTAAGGGCCTTTCTGCACTACACTGTTTCAGTGCTATTATTCCACTTACAACATCCTGTGGAATCCTGGAGTTTGCAGTTTACTAAGGCCACAGGGCTCTCTCGCTGAGAATTCTAAATGCCCCTCCCTCAACTGCAAACCCCAGGATTCCATAGGACATTGAAAGTGGAATAATAGCACTATAACAGTGTAGTGCAGAAAGGCCCTAAGATACTATTCTTTTTTTGATAAGAACTTAACAAAATTCACAGATTTCTCTACAAATCTGAACCAAATAATATGAGGGACAATGTGGGCAAAAACTAGGAGAAAATGAAACTCACAGATTGGTCTGATGCTAATATTCACTTTCATATTCCACATTAATTACTTTGGAGGTAGTTATTCCAGATTAATAAACATGGAAGAAATACCTTGTTCCAGTTCTGTCCCAATACTTGATACTACAGATCAGAATCATGACATCCTGTGTAAAGTACATTTTCAGTTGAGTGCGATCTCATTATTTTCTTCAGAAAAATAAAATGACTACATGTTTTATTCCTTTACTGAGGCATTCAGTACAAAAATGTGGAGGCATTAAAGAATGTAGAGTAAGGAGGAAAACTCTATGTGAAATATGACCTAAACCATTAAGCATCAGTATGTCAATAATATCAGTTCAATATAACATGAGTCTCATCTATTACATCATCATCATCATCATCATCATCATCATCATCATCATCATCTAAGGAATTAATTGGCTTGGTTAAGTAGTATTGGCAATGTAACTGTATCCTAAACAAATATCAATGGTTTTGTTTAAAATAAATCAGCACCGTTTATGGGCATTTTCCTATAGACCAAATGAACCATTAAGTGTAATGTAATAGCAAACAGTAAGCATATACAGCAGTAGCATGTATTGATCTAATACTTTAATTAAACAGTCAGAAGCAGCTTGTGCATTAATGTGATCATTGAGGATCTTTTTTGTTGCATGTTTGATGCATGGAATCACATGTAGGTCAGAAAGCAGGAAAGCACAGATGTTGTTGCTGATGTTCATGATCTGTAGCTTACGGTTTAAGTTTTATATGGGACACCAATCTCAGTGCATTCACTGTGAGGACACAAGAAACTGAGATAATGGTATGAATTAAGCCACAGCTGGCTTTTGGTTTGAGGAATGGCATGTGAAAGCCAAGCCATATTTCTGTATTGCTTCATAGGATCTTTTTTCTTTGCTTGTGGTCAAAGGAGCAAAACAATTAAAGGTTTAATGGCCTGATGAATTTGGGGGGGGACTTCTTTGGGGATACTACAGTTAAATATAAACAAGACACTTTTCTGTGTTGTACAGATGATTAAAACCCAAGTGCAAATAATTGCCAGATTAAGAACTGTAAGTTCAATCAATCCATGTGTGGTTGGAAATGTTTCTGCTGTAATAAAGTCTGGGTGAGTTTTGCAGTTTGCTATTGGATAATGTTAACAGCACATAACTGTGCACGATGCACACTAGACAAACTCAATTCACAGCATAGAATGGAATGTTTGGTGGAACAAACCATTAAATATACTCTACATAGGAGAAGAATGGCGAGCAATAGGCATGACCCAAGGCATTTTGTAGCCTGAGATGGAGAAGCCAGTACTACCATAGTCAGGTGCATAGTTATTTTCACACAAGATGGAAAAGCCCCCAGGCACCTCACTCTATAAAATAATACACTAAATTATGCTGCATATATTGTCTCATGCTGCCTAATGGTAGGACTGCCCCTGCTGAGCAAACCATTTTGTTAGGTGTTGTCAAAAGCAGAAACATGAGCCTACCCACTGGGTGAAATCGTTGAAGTTACGGATTCTTCTGTTTATCAAGTTTAGATGAAAGACATTAGAATCTTTTCTCTGTGGGTTCTGGTTCTATTGGAAATATGATGTTTATACGATGAATCTCTTGTTATCAGTATGTTTCTAAGAAGAGGAATCATACACATGAACTCAAGTAGTGGTTGATAGTTTCCATGTCAGTGGGACAGTGAATCCATTCCAAGTTTTTGGTCTGAGATTTAAAGGAACTATTGAATGTGCCTGTCAAAACATGGAGAGCTAGGCCAAGCCAGGGCTATGACAATTGGGTCTGCTTTGAATTGTCCCTTCCTAGAGAAGTACCACCCTTCTATATTTTTGCCACCCACTCGCTCCCTTTCCATATTTATATCTCTCTACCTGTTTCCCTAAATCCACATCCTTGTAAATATAGGGCAAAGTGTGTTTGAGTGTATCTCAGTGACTGTGTCACTGGTGGTAGTGTGTATAACCACTCCAGAACAAAGAGGCACTTTATGGAGACTGCTCTTTACAAAAATATAACAAAATCTTTTTTGAATAAACTGACAAGGGAAAAGGTAGTGGGCAAATTAAAGATTAGCAAACAGCAAAATACTTGTATCTCTAACCTAGCAAACACTTCCCCAGATTATCACTCTCTTTTCCACTTCCCCTCCTCTCTCATCAAACTCCCAGATAGATCTCTCTCTTCACTCTCTCTTCAAACTCTGTTTCAGTTATTTTTCAGTTAGGCTCACTCCCATATATAGCCCCTCTCTCTGGCTAGCCTGGGTTCCATATTCAACAACTAATCAATTTAAATCCTTTTGGTTGCTTGGGTGGCTCTGTTGCTACACCCCCCCTCCACATTCATCACAGTGCCAAGCCCTATCCTCCAAGTAGGTTCAGAACCTTCGATAACTCCTTTGAAGTTCAAATGAAAAACTAGAATGAATTCATTGCTTCACTGACATAGGACCCTGTAGCTGCCATTGTCCCTTCCTATCATACGGAGGGGGAAACTCTTATTTTAGGATGGTGCATGTTCTTCGTACCTTTTGTAATTATTTTCACTGAGAGTAATTAAAATTTATCCCATTAAACATAGTTTTAATATGTTACAAAAATCTGAGGACCTATTAATCAGGGGAGCAGCATAATAAATAAAAATGTTTTAATCAATTAATATAATAGATCACTTCAGTTCATGGACTAAATGTAGCAGATCTAATCAATATAGCTAAAATACATCACAGAAAGCCTGAGTTATTGCTTTAAAACCTCTAACACATTAATGCTGTTCACAGCCTGGTTCTAGTAATTAGGCTGCAATTTTACATGCACTTATCTGGGAGTACGGCCCTTTAACTGTGTAAGCCTTAATTCTGACTAGATATCTATACAGTTGTACTGTTAGGAAGTAATCTTAGTAAATACAGATGTTACACCATCGTTTTCCTCTGTTGCTGTATTTTGAGATAAAAGGAATATTGCACTTAATTTTAGATAATTGTGTATACAGCAAATGTCGTTTACACAGGAATTTGGATTTGATGGAACATCTTGTTGTGGCCAGGAAAGAGACGAAGACCAGGTTTCCAGGGAAAAATCAAAAAGCCTTTATTGTTTAACAATTTCTTGCGCAAGGACGACAAATATTCAGAAAATGTCGTACCAATTAATTGAGGTAGCATCACTATATACCTTTTGCCTTCTATGTCAGCAATCAATCATTCATTTAGCCCGCCCATCACTGGAGAAAAAGATCTTTAGTTAACTTTTCCATTACATCATTGACTGGCACAGAGGAGAACAAAGAATTAGTTAGAAAATGATACTAAATGATGCCCGTAGCCAAAATGAGGGAGTATGCTTACTCCCATTTAGTTCCCAGACCTTTGAGTGTTGCAAGGCCATTCCTAAAATTTGAGATAAGACAAAGACATCTGCAATTTACTCAGAGGCACAATTCAATTCGCTTATTTTTCCTATGCAAGTGGCATTGGATTTAACCCCTTCAATCTGAGGTGCAATCATACTGCATAATTATAGCACTTTGAACCCATCCCAACTGGAAACCTGGGGTCTGTAGTTTGAGGAGTGTGACAAGGCCTGCTTTTTCTCATCACCGACTGAGACGGCAGCTTCCTGTCCTCCAGGCTGCTGAAGCACCTTGTCACTTTATACAGCTCTGGTTTTTCCTAAAAACACCACCTTTGTGTATAGAGGGTAAAGCTTTTCCATTGTTATTTAGATCCCACTTTTTCAGTAGTTTTTAAAATTTCCGAGTTTCTTTCTCCTCCTCCCACTTTCCATGGGAAGAAGCACAACAAATCATTTAATCTCTTATTCGTGGGACAATTTCCCAGAATTCCATTGATGCACTATGCTAACAGGTTGTACTTTCACCAAGGCTATGCAGTAATCATGAGGGAATCTGCAAGCTCTAAGTAACTTATTTCTGCAATACCTTACTTTTTTCATGCTTCCTCTTCCTGTAGTTTTTTCTTTCTTTCCTTCCACCATTGGCCACATTGCCATAAGTATATGCTACTATTGACTAGATCACCAACCATAATGTCCACAAGTTCTTTGCTCTTTCATTGAGAAAAGATATGGATATTTATATCTTTTCTCCCAGATGTAGAAAAACAGCTGGGTAGGACTTTGATTATTAAAATGACTGAAAGGGAAAGGGGTACCTAACTGCACACTATTCTCTTGTTCTTCATCATAGCTTCATGTTGTTGAACTAGAGCTTTCTAACAGAGAATTCTAAGTACCTCACCAAATTACAAATCCCAAGATTTCATATGATGAAGTCTTGACAGTTGAAGCTGGTATGAAAGTGCTGCCATAGTGCAGTATGGACACACCACTGAAGCAGTCATCAATGATAATAGGCATGCTTTTCTCTAAAGCCTGAATGCTATCCAAGAATGTAGCATTTACTTATGTATGAATGAATGTCTCTTGTCAACTTTTATAGAAAGGAAATAATACAGTCCATCATACTAGTGAAAACACTTCCTATATTCTTTTCAATTACAGCCAGCTTATTGGTGGTCCTCAATTAAATAAAACTCTGAATCCTATTGATTTCTCCAGAAGGAACATTCATAATGATTTCCCTGGAATTCTTTTCCTAATCTCTTACCATACTGTTATTAACAAGATCTTTCTGTTTTTGAAGGCTGCTTCTCTGAGTGTTCTCTCTGCATGGGCTGGGTGTGAATGTTCAAGTTGCACATCTACGGTCTGCACAAATACATAGTAATGTGTACATTTTAGATTTTTGTTTGTGGATTTGTGTGACGTTGCCAATGGCTTGCCTCTCTGAACCCACAGATCTTTGAAAATGCTTCGTTGAAATGCTATTCTCTTTAAACTTTTCATTCCATGTTCATCTATGCTTCTGTAAACAAATAACAACATTGGTTGTTTATCAAATAAAGCAAGGGTGGGTAACTTGTGGGTCTCCAAAAGTTGCTGGCTTGTACCTTCCAGCATTGTGCGTTATTGACAAGAATTGTAGTCCAATAACTTCTGGAGTAATAAACTGAAGTAGGTCAATTTTCTGTTCCTCAGATCCTCCAGGGGCCGCATGGCATCAAAATGGCCTCAAAATTAAAGAAAGAAAATTGGAAGGGGTCAGATATCTAATTCTGGTCTTTAAAAAAAGTTACAGTACGTAGCAGAACCTGCAGTCTTTTCAAAAGGTGAATTGCTGCCCTCAGAGCTGTTTATGACAGGAAAAGAGGGGACTGGGGAATCCAGAGTGGTCAAGGGATACAGCTTCATGTGGCCGTGGCGATACTTTGCCCTTCCCTGCTCTGGAGGGTCAGCCTCCCCATCTGTGATATAAGCACTGCTTTTTGAAAAGAAAAGCATGGGCAATGTTGGTAGAAAAAGAAAAGTTTCCTAAAACAAAACAAAACCCTAAAGCTTTGTACAAGAGGCCCTCACCTTTTGATGTCCTTTTATCTGATGACTTGTTCTTTTGATGTTTCCAAATTAAGAACAAGTTCCATTAATTTGACAGGGGTTCTCTTCTTTCATCAGTTCTTCTTGCTTACGGAATCTCACTTGGAACTGCTTGCTGCTTGCAAAGTGAGCTAAGAAGGGGAAAAAAGGTGCCAAGACAGTTGAGAGACTTTGCAAGCAGCATGCATATGATTGGCCCCAAGTGAGCCTCCGTAAGTCCTTCATGCTCCCTATAGTACATTGGTTCCACTTTTCAACTGGTTCTCCTTTCTGACTCTGCTGTGGTCCCTACCCTGTCAGATAATTGAGGGAACCTGTAAAGGCTAAAAACTTCTATCTTTTATAGCAACAAGGTCTTCTTAATCAAGTGCTAATGACGAGAAAGAGAAATATAGTGGGTATTGAAATTACACAGCTGTGATGCCAAAAAAAAAGCGGGGAGAGGTCTGAGGGAGAAATCACTCTAAAAAAATATGAGACAAATGCCGTCAGCTAATGTAGAGTAGAGGTAGCCAATTTGGGATAGCAGGGGTAGTCCTCCAAATCTGTTGGACTACAGTTCCCATAAACATGACCCACCATGGCCCATGGATACATCTGGAGGACTCCAGGTTGCTTACCCTTTGGTATAGAGAGCACTGAGCTAGATGGGCTGATAGCTTGACTTCACATGAGGCAACTTCCTGGATTCCTACCTCCTACATGATAGGAAGTGCCTTTTGCTTACACAGTAGGATCTTCAGACCTAAGCCACAGAACACTGCTTTCTTGATTATGTGCATGTCTCTTCTTATTTGCAGGCTTGATCTACCTCATTGTCTTGAAGCTCACAAATCAAAAGTGAACATGCATTGAAAATTCCAAGTTGACTTGAGAATCTGGAGGTGTTAAACGCTTTCAGCATGGCTTAATAAAGCTCCAAATGAAGTCTTCATGAATATGAGGCTCTGACTGCAAAAGGCAGCTGTTGGCATCTTTTAGGTTTCAGGATTCAATCAAAACATAGGGTTCCATTTCTGGAGATTTCAGGACCAAAATCTGAGTCAGGCAGAGGGATAGGGTGGACCTTTGTAGTACAAAGGGGTGGATCTCTGTCATAGGGGAAGAGCAGGCAAGGTTTGGGAGAAGGGCTTCAGCTGCCTCAGGGACATAACAACCAGGAGTATTTGACCATTTCCACACTACACTCTTATCGTGCTATTATTCCACTTTCAACATTCTATGGAATCCTGGGGTTTGCAGTTTAGGGAGAAGCATTTAGAATTCTCAGCCAGAGAGCTCTTTGTCATAATAATTGTATTCAAATATCTAAAGGGCTCTCTTACAGAAAACAGAAGAGTCCACTGTTGCTCCAGTGCGCAATTATAAATTATGAATTAATGGGTTGAAATTGCAAAGAAATGGACTTTCACTAAATATTAAAAAAGATGCTTCCTAACAAAACATCTGTTCAGTAGAGGTTCAGACTGCTTCAGGAGGTTCTTCTGTACTGAAGGTATCTGAGCAGAAGCTGAATAGACATTAGATATAGATTAGGGATGGGCTAGCCGAATCCTCGAATCCTGGGCAAGGATTCGAGATTCTGGGATCTGAATCCCCCCACCAAAATAGGCAAACCAAATCTTTCAGATCCTGCTGGTGGTGGGTAGAGAAGGTAGCAGGGAGCTTGATCCCGCGCTCCCCACTCTTCTCCCGCTGGAACCAGGGCAATCTGGAGATCCTGAAAGTTTTCCTGAAAATGAAAACTATTGTTTCAATTTTTTTTCATTAAATAAAGATGTCAAATTCTGCTTCAACACTTCTCAATAGAGGTGCCTTCTTTCCCTTGCTTTTAAAAAAAGTTTTTAAAAAAAGGATTCAAAAGAGTCAAGATTTGTGAGATTCATGGATTCTCACAACCTTCCAGAGATTCAGATTCAGAAAATTCTGGATTCGTCCCATCCCTAATATGGATCCTTCAGTCATGTCTTGTATGATAGAACTCACACCATATAGGGTGGATGGGGCAGATTAGATGACCTTCAACATCACTTCGACTCTGTAGTTTGATGATGTTAACTTCATCTCATATCCCTTCATCCGCCTTCAAATTTGAATTAGCTATGGTAGCCATCTCTGAAACCAAACTCAGTTAAGTGTCCAGAACAGTGTTTTTTCACTGAATTATTTATAGTTAGTTAAGTCAAAGCATTTGGCAAATATCATGCAACAAGATGTATGTAGTTAATGCCGTAATGCTCAGGTCCAAATCTATTTATTCACTGAGCACACGGTGACATTCCTCATTACCTCATGGTAGCCATACTGTAGTTGCAAAATTTAATCATCTTATAAAACCTTTGCCTTGAGTGTTTCTCCCTGCCTCCTTCCCCTAAAATAAAGTATTAAGATTACTTCATTGCAAGAATGACAATGCAGCTGTTTATATCCCATGTCTTAGCTTATTCAGTAACAGGAAATAAAACCAAGGAAGCTATATTATTGGGAAAGACTGAGATTGCTCATTAATTTACCTGACCTGAATTCTGTTCTTTTTAAGACCATTTTCTAATCACTAGGTGCTCTTTAAGCAAAAACTGTTTACAGCTTGGAAGATTATGATCATCCTTTAAAGCACTTGATACTTAGAGGGCATTAATGCTTTAGAAAAAAGACTGAATGCTTTTGAAAGCTGCAAAACCATTGAATTAGCTTTGCTTTGAAAGGTGAGCAGCCATCTTATGTTTGGATGGCTAATGTTCTGATAAGTCACATTTACTTGCAGGCATTAAAAGGTCAATGCTCGACTCTATATGGTGACTGGGGAATAACCACCTTGAAGCCAAGCATGTAATGAATTTTTGGTCTTGCCTTCCACAAATGTAAAGTTTTTTCGTCTCTTTAGGATCTGGATTCTTTTAGATCAAATTCTCCTCTTTCTGTTGAGCTCATAATTAGAATGGGGAATGAGTTTTTCTGCTCTGCTAAGTATGCTCTGTAACACAGTGTAAGCAAAGAAGTCTTGCAAGCAGGCAGATGGATAATGTGCAAAGGGTGCTATCCAAAGGAAAGGAAATGAAGAGTTTTTGTAGGAAATATGGATATCTTGTGAAATACAATCATACTTCAAGAGTACAGTTGTACTAAATATAATCATAGTACAATAGTAGTTCCATAGAAAACCGAATTACATACTTACAATTATAGCCATACAATCCTTTTTATGAGATACATTGTCACATCTGTAATAACAAGGGAGTGTATGTTCATGTGTGTGCCTGCTCTAGTTCTGTGACTCCTTTCACATTATGCAGTTATAGCACTGTTATTCCACTTTAACCGCCATGGCAACATCTTATGGAATTGTGGGATCTGTAGTTTAGGGAAAAACATTTAGAATTTTCTGCCAAAGAGAGAGCTAGTGCCTCTCTGAACTACAAACCCTGGGATTCCATAGGATGTTTCCATGGGAATTAAAGTGGAACAATAGTGCTGTAATTGTATAGCATAAAAGGGCCTTAAGATCATAAAACCTATGGGCCTGAAACCTGGTGTGAACACTAAAGGGATCCCAAGAGTGTGCATCTCACGGTTATGCTGACAGATGTCGTATCAAATAATAAGATTTTCAAACTCGGGGTGGAGGGGGGAACACTTTTAAACTCAGGCACAGAGCAGATACTCTTCAATCCCAAGGCAACTGGCTATTAGAGCTAAACAATCTTTCTGGTAGGAGGGGCAGGGAGAAAGGCTGAAGAAAATCTGAGTTAGATTAATGAAGAGAAATACCAGTTGTCATTCTAAATCGATCTGTTAACCATAGTTATCTCCATATTTATTCATTTATATTTCACTTTTCAAAAAAAAGGGGGGCTTAAAGCAGCTGATAAAATTTTAAAAATCCAGATAAATGCACATACAATGACAGAAAGAAAAACACATTTTTGTTAAAATTAAATTGAACTATCTATTGTATTAAAACCATTTAAAACAAAATAATTAAGAACAAAAATGCATGGGACACTATAACACCATGACAAATGTTTGTAGTCAGTTCCTAAAAGTCTATCAGAACAGAAAATTTCCATTTGCCAACAGAAGGATGGGGCTCTGGATGGATCATTTTCCATTACAAGATTCTCCATATTATTCTGAGAGATACAAAATATACTGAAAAACTGATTAATTTCATTTGTGCCACTGGGTATTCTGGGGAATATTATAGAAGTTAATGTTAGTACAATAATCAAAGCTGGCCAGTAATCTTGGAATGGCAATTGGAGTTTAGGACCTGTAGGAAAGCTAGTTATAGTTACAGACTTAGCAGTTCATTAGTCCAGTAAAACAGTAAAAGTGGGGAAAAACCTGAAGCCAGAAACAGCTTCCATGCCCTCTCTTCAACTTTAGGGGTAGATTTAGCAACTGCTAGGGCTCATTTAAAAGATATGGGATGGCAGTTTACAGATGCATTTTACAAGGAAGAGAGGCAACAAATGTACCAGGCAATTTTTTTTACTCACAAAAGGAAGCAGGAGAAGATCTCTGGAAGCATATCTCCACTAGAATCAAGTGGTTTAAATACTGCAAGGGAGAAATTAAAATGGATGAATGTGCATAGTACAGCTGAGACACCCTTTTATGTTAAACACAGACATGATTTGGAATTTGGAAAGCAACTAGGAAAGCTGCTAGCAAGATGATAAATAATAGAAAAATGGAACGTGAACTCCTTTATTCAGAACATTGACATGCTTATTTAGAAGTCCACATTTTATTTTTTTTCTGAGATTATATATACAGAAAACAAAATGATCATTTTTAATAAACTGTAAAACAGATAACATTGAGAGAGAAGGTTATGACAGACCTCATTTAAGAAAAATAAGTATTCTGCTAATATTAGATTAACAAAGGATTTGTTTTTGGATTGGTTTTTTGAGCTGTGGACACTTTTTTACATTGTAACAGCAGATTACACTTGCCTGAGAACCACTCCATCCCCAGCATTTTCATAATTGTCATTTGGCTTCCATTACCTCAGTGATTCTGAAACTTTTTACCCTTGTGATCCCCTTTAGATCTACATGAGGATGTTGTAAAACCCCTCCACCTTGTGTCCCCCATGTCCTTTCCTACACCACTCTTTCCCTTTCCCTTTCCCTTTCCCTTTCCAGCCCCCTCATGCCACATGTATCCTCCATCTTAATGCTGAGTTGTGCTCTCTGCCTCCTCTGTTCACTTTCCACTCACTCCACCTGAAAAACTGCCTTGTGGTCGCTAAGGAACATGCACCTACAACACCCTGTGATAATGGGGTTTCTCATTTTCCAAGCAAAAGGGCTAAAAGGAGATAGTTCTCTCCCCAGGTAAAAAAGGAGTTAATGTGGTGCTGAGGTTAGATTACATTTTATTGGGAGTCAGCATCACAGAAGGGATCAGAGGTCACAAGAAACCATTGCTCAATGAAGAGGAGAAAGGTGAGAACCTTCGAGATGCTTCGATGGAGGACGGGCCCTCCTCCATGTTCCACCTGTCAGATTAATACACTGTGCTGGGTCGTGGGAGAGGGTCTTCTTGGCTGTGCCATCCCAACTGTGGAATGTCTTCCCTCTGGAGGACTAACTGGCTTCCACACATTTAGGCACCAAATTAAAACTTGGCTGTTCATGAAAGCCTTTGGGCTTCATCAATTCATCCCAAATACAAGTTTACATACTTTCAAAATATTCTAAATCTGTTTTTAACTTATTATTGCTGTTTAATGTATTTTTAGCTTATTTAATTAAGCTATTGTTTTAAACTTTTTAACTTGTTTTAATCCTTTTTGTAAGCTATCCTGAGATGATGTTTCTTACTGGGCAGGGTATAATTATTTTAATAATAATAGTACTACTACTACTACTAATAATAATACCATCAAAAAATGGCCCACAGATTGGAATCAACATATGTTCCAATCCCGACAAAAGGAGACACCAGCAACCACAGGATTATTACATTAATTTCCCATGCTAGCAAAGTCATGCTGAAAATTCTACAACAAAGACTTTTACCACATAATCAAGTGAGAAATGTCATATGTCCAAGCTGGGTTCAGAAGATGAAAAGGCACTAGAGATCATACTGCAAACATATGTTGGATGATGGAGCACACCAAAGAATTTTAGAAGAAAATCAACATGTACTTTACAAATTATAGCAAAGTCTTTGATTGTGTAGATCATGAAAAACTATGGATTGCTCCTAAAGAAATTGCTGTACCACAATATTTGATTATAACCTCCACTCAGGACAAGAGTCTACTGTTTGGACAGAATGTGGAGAAACAGAGTGGTTTCCAATTAGTGACAGGGTCAGGCCAGGCTGTATTTTATCACCCTATCTGTTAACTTGTCTGTTGAGTATATCATAGGGAAAGGTGGATTAAATTCTGAGGAGGGAGGTGTGAAAATTGGGGAAAGGTACATTAACAATTTAAAATATTCAGATGACACCATACTAATGGCAGAAAATAGTAAAGACTTGAAACAACTACTGAAGAAAATCAAGGAAGAAAGCGCAAAGGCAGGTTTACTGTTATACACTAAAAAACATGATTTAGACAACTTTAGTGTAGATAATTAAGACACTGAGATAGTGAAAGATTTCCTATACCTTGGCTCAGTCATTAAACAAAATGGAGACTGCAGTCAAGAAACCAGAAAAAGACAAGAATTTGAAATGTCATCTATGAAGGATCTAGACTAGATGCTCAAGTGTCAAGATGTATCATTGAATACCAAATTCAGGATTGTCCATGACATTGTATTTCCAGTTTCTATCTATGGTTGTGAAATCTGGACAGCAAAGAAAGCTGATACAAAGACAATCATTTCATCTGAAATGTGGTGCTCTATGAGAGTTCTGTGGATACCCTGGACTACCACGAAAACCAATAAATGAGTTGTAGAGCAAATTAAGCCTGAACTCTCCCTAGAAGCCAAGATGACTAAACTGAGCCTGTCTTACTTTGGACATATCATGAAAAGATTTGATTCACTAGAAAAGACAGTTATGCTTGGCAAGGTAGAAAGCAGTAGGATTAGAGCATAACCCTATTACAAGTAGATAGATTTAAGAAGCCATGGTCCTGAGTCTATAAGACCTGAGCAGAGCTGTTGATGACAGAGAGACCTATAGTTCTCTCATTCATAGGGTCACCCTAAGGCAATGTCAACTTGACAGCAGTCAACAACAAACTGATAGTTATAAACAACACTGAGGAAAGTAATTAACATACTTTTTGGGCACATTTGCTTAAATCATAATGTCATCCAAAAATGAACAGCACTTAGATCAAGCTACAAGAGATGGTCAGCTGTGCATTTAGAAGTGAAATTCCCTAAAGTGCTAAAAGACATTTGTTCATCCCAGCACTAGTTTTTCTCACCTCTGTATCTTGCAAATTAGCTTGCTTACTTCATTGCAAAGTAATCACAGACTTCATTTGCAAATCTGAGTGCCCAACACAAAGCTCTGTAGGAGTCCTATCAATGGAGACTAACGCAGCTTCTAACTGCAAGCTGACCATTTCATTGACTCTCCACTGTCATTGGACTTCAGACAGATTTATCTTCTTGTTGTAAATAATACTACAGAATCAGGAGGGTGAAACAACTTTTAAAAATTAAGCTCATTTCTGTGTTGTAAGGTATAGATAGTTTCATATCATCCAACTTCCCAATTTGGCAGGGACAGTCCCATTCATCCTCTGTCAGTCCACTTTTTCTGCTACTTTTAAACTATCCCAGTTTCTCTCTCTTCTTTTCACTTTCCTCCTTTGTCCTCAGGTTATTTCAGTTGCTATAAACTGGGTTCAAAATAGCAAAAGTAGTTGGTACTCAATTAATTCATCATTGGGGGAGAAGAGAGGCAGAACCTTGCCCACTGCAGTAGATTCAGGAAAAGCAAAATGTTCCACCCTCTCCTATCTTCTTTCTTCCCTCTCATTACTAGCCTTTCCTACTTTGACCAAGACAATATGGTATAGTAGTTTAAGTGCTGGACTATGACCCTGGAGACCAAGGTTCAGTTCCCCACTTGGCCATGGAAACTCCTAGATGACCCTGGGCACATCACACACTCTCAGCCCCAGAAAACCCTATGATAGATTCATTTGAGAGTCACCATAAGATGGAAATGTCTTGAAGGCACCCAGCAATGACAATTTTGACCACATGCTGATGTTACTTAACAACATGTGTGCTAGTCTTTGTGTGTGAAATGTTAGAGGGTAAGCAGTTAGAGATCTGTGCTGAGTACCACAGACTGACGATGAAGCGTGGGAAGATGAGTCCAATTGTGGTCTTCAGAGAATGGGAGATGAAGGAAAGAAATATTTGGATATATTTTTACTGAAGTTCTAAATTAAACCCCAGCTAATATCTTCCATATTGGTAATGAACAAGATTAAGGGCCTTTCTGCACTACACAGTTATAGTGCTATTATTTCACTTTCAACCTCCTATGGAATCCTGGGGTTTTCGGTTTAGGGAAAAACATTTAGAATTCTCAGCCAGAAAGCTCTTTGGTCTCAGTAAATTACAAACCTTAGAATTCCACAGGATGTTGAAACTGGAATAATAGCACTATAACAGTGTAGTGCAGAAGGGCCCTAAGTGTCTTGTGCTGTCACAGTAACTAAATGCAAATGTGAAGCACTAAAATATGTAGGACCTTCCTCTTCATTCCCCTACCCTGAGAATGTGGCTGCAACTATATTAGCTGGTGGTGTTTTTCCTCTGAGAAGAATGGCCTTTTCCGTACAGAGTGAACAGACTAACATAACGGTGAATGAATGAACCTAGCTCCTGTTGCAGACTGTATACTGACAAAATCATATTAGTTCTTGCTAAAGTCGAATGTATTGCTTAAGCGTACTCCAGATCTTGGCTGTAATTAATGAAACAAGATTAGGAGGCATAAAGGAAGCATAGTAAACCAGACAGTTTATTGAAGTGCAGATCTGTGCTTTTGAATTATCCAGTATTCCAGAGGCAGCATTTAAATGAGGCACTGCAGAATTATGGATGCAGAGCTTGATATTGTAATCATCTGAAGTGATTCACAAGAAAAGTTATCATTTTCTCTGCCAGTGCAACCAGTAAAGGCAAGAGCACAAACTGTGCTCTTGGACAGGATTCAGGTAACACTGTGTATCTGGAAAGAGGCAACATGCCACTGCTCGTTGTATACCCTGTCCTTTTTTTTCCATCCCATAATTGTTTCTCATCAGACAGATTTTGCAAATTTTTGAACTGCTATAGAAGCATTGCTTAACTAACATAATGTTGAGCAAGCTGATAATGGAAAAGTTCCTGTGTTGGATTATGAGTTCCAGATTTTCCTGCCAGCAGTGATGCTTTTGCTTACTGGATGCCTACTGCTGTCTGGATGACTCTGGGTTGGAATACACAAAAATAATTTTTCTTACCTTTGTAAAGATGTATGCCATAGAAAACATTGTCTCCTCTGTCATACATAAAACACAATTTAATTTAATCCTTCTCTGTAGACAGTTTTAGCTCTAGCGGTCCACTTATAAAACCTAGATTTTGTCACCCAAAAGAACAAACAATTTATCTTCCACCAACTAAAGTAAATCAGGCAGCAGAGTAAGGTAGGCATGGGTTGAACTAGATGACTTTTGGGGTCATTCCCAGCTCCATGATTTCATTATTCATTGTGTTCTTAGTAAGCACAACACAATCAACTGGCCCTGCTTTGCTTGACAAGAAACTTTTCACATTGAGAGATGGGGATGAGATCACTGTTCATCCACAAAATTCACTGTATGACCCTGAGTAAATCAATATCTTTCACTTTAACCTATCTGATAAGCTTGCTGCAAAGATAAAATGACATGATCACACTATACACCATTCTGATTAACAGTGGGTGAATCTGTCAGCTTTGATTTCTCTGATATTCAATTTTGCCTTTTTTAAAAAAATCTTAAATTCTTTCCATCCTGTATAAGAAGAGATTTGCAAATCTCAGTGAGCTCATATAAAAAATGAACTGAATAAAATTCTGAGACATCTGTACTGGTTAAATGAAGTACACACAGCAATTCACAGCTTGGAGAGGATTGTGTTGTACTTCCCTACCATGGGCTTGATAAAGACGAAGAGCCTGTAATAAAGAAGAAAATGGCCACTCTAATTTGGTACCCTGAAAATGGTTGAACGTACAGGAATTGAAGACTGATCTTTGAGAGCTAAGCACACCAAGACCATTTCTGAATAGACTGTTACAGTGCTATCATTCGACTTTCAACATCCTAATGGAATCCTGGGGTTTGCAGTTTAGGGGAGGGCCTCTGAGGCCCCTCCCTAAACTGCAAACCCCAGGATCCATAGGATGTTGAAAGTGGAATAATAGCACTATAACAGTCTAGTGTGGAAATGGCCCAAGTTCTTTGTCCAGCTAGGTGGACCTGTTGGTTGTGTTTCTGAAATACTTTAATATTTAAAATCTCCAGTTACTTTTGATGATTTTTTTTGAGGGGAGGAATAAATTTCATGACCTCCAACTATCTTGAATGTCAGGAACAGTCCCAATTAACCTTTCGTTGTTCCACTTTTTCAATTGCTTTTGAAATGTCCTAGTTTTTCTCTCCTCCCATTTTCCCCCTTCATCCCTAGTTTATTTCATTTGGTGCAAAGTAAGTTCCAAAAGTAGTTTTGTACTCACTTAACTCAAAGGAGAAGAGAAGGCAGAATCTTGTCTGTCCCAGTAGGCTCAGACAAAAGCAAACTGCTGCAGCTATTCTTAGCTTGTGTGTTCTTCCTCATTAAAACTTTTGTCATCTTGACCACACTCTAATGTTGCTTGACTGCCTGTGTCCTAGTTTTCTTCTGTGAAATGTTGGAGAGTGCAAAATTTGGGAAGGATGCTTTTGGAGGTTTGTTTATTCATTTTATTTTAAAGAGGTTCATGAGAAATATTTCTCTACCAAAAAATTGGAAAGACATATGATTCTGATGAACCCATCTTTGCAAACACATTTATGTGCTGAAAGTGCACAAAGAGGCAGATCCAGGCTCCATACTCTGTAAAGTGTGAAATAGCTCTGATTTCCAAAACACTCAGTCTATAGCTGCAGCTGCACTGTAGAACAAAAAATATAGGATGCATTAAGCCTACTCATTTGTAATAGACCTGCTCATTTGAAATAAGCCTACTCAGAAAATTCATGTTCTTTTCTGCTCTTCTCTTTGGACCCTATTTGTTTTATGCCTAGTCATTTCCAGGCCCAATTGAAAGTGATGGTAGTTATCTTTATAGCTCTAAATCACACAAATGCCTGGGGAAGTGCTTCTTTCCAAACCAGTCTGGTGCTGTATCTTCTGCACATGCCCCACTCCAACTGTTTTCCTTTTCAGAAGTGTGCTATGGAGAGGGTTTTTGCAGAGGTGGCACACTGGCTTTAGAATATGGTCCCTGAAAAGGCAGGTGTTCTACCTATTTTGCAAACTTTGGGTTATTGGAGTTAGGAGGTTTTTAATTACCCACACATTTTAACTTGTTCACACTACACAGTTACAGCATTATGATTCAAGTTTAACTGTCATGGTTCCATCCTATGGAACTGTGAGATTCTAGCTTTTACAATTCTCAGCCAGAGAGCTCCAGTGGCTTAGCAAACTACAAACTCCAAAATCCCATTGGAAGCAGCTGTTACCCTGTGAATTGGGGGTCCTGAGAGGGGCACCCAAACAACCAAAACCAACACAAACAAGATGGGGAAATTAGCTGGAGCACTCTCTTGGCTAACGAGAGGCAGGGCAACGCAGCAGGATCTTTTACCATGTGTCTACAGCGTCAGGTCAGTGAGGAGGCAAATGATTCAAATAACAATTAGATTTATTAAACAGTTATTCAAGAAAAGCACAAACACACTCCTAACTAGAAAAGGAAATAGAGTTTAGAGAGGAATGGGTGATACGCCACCTGTCCTGTAGTCCTGGAGAAGCCAATTGTAGAAGAGGAAACCCGGCGTGGCGGCCGAGGGGAATCTGCTGAACTGAGCAGCAGCAAGGCAGAATAGAAGTCCAAGCGATCCGGCGAGAGTTCCAAATTGCTCTCAGAGCGGGGGATTTTTACAGGGGAAAGAACAACCGCAGGCTAGTCTGGTCTTCGGGTGAAAAAAATAAGTTTTGGGTTGGAGACAAAGCCTCCAAAAGGTCAGAATTTGCATGATTGAGTTAGAGTCCGAATTGAAAATGGTATGGCAGGTATGTAGATGCAGCTAGCTTGGCAGTTAAGTACCTAGCTCACCAAGGTGTCCTCTCAGGGCAGAGGATCTCTTTGTAGTAGCGTGCATTTGTAATGAAGGTGTTTGTCTCAGGAGGTCCCCTAAAGCAGGTCTGGCAATATCTGGCTTGGTTTGGTGGGAGCAACAAGTAATAGCCATGTCTAGCTTCGCGCTTATTCGGCGGGCCTCACAAACACTTGACTGGTGGCAGAGTAGGGCCAAATTATGATATCAAAATGATATCTTTGGTTCACCAAAGGCCAGGCCAGAACACGGTGGTAACACAACCACAGCAGTTAAAGTGGAATTGCTGCACTACAACTATCTAGTGGGGAGAAACACACTATAGCCCAAGGACTGTGTGAATCTCTGTGTGGCTCCCAACCTGACTTTTTCCACTTTTCTCTGCAGTGGCTAGGTGATAGGGAGGAAAAACAATATATCTTCTCTAGGAATAAGAGTACAGTAGAGGTAGTATGGTAATAGTGTTTGTATATGCATGTGTACTTATGTGTGTTGTCCCTGCCCTCCCACCATGAACACCAGAGGAACCCACGGGAGCTGAAAAAGTGGTATGCTCTTGGTGTCATCTGTCCCAGTTGGGTTGAGATGTCTGTTTTTTATCATGATTATTTAGTGTTAGCATTTTATTAACTTAACTTTATTAACTTATTAACCTTTACATTATTTATTATTTATATTGTTGTTCCTTGCCTGGAAATCTGATCTGGTAAAAAACACAAGTAAATGGTTTTGAATGAATGAAATAGATTTCCTTAGTAGTTCTTTGAGAAATGACACTGTTACCTTCTGTGGCATCAAGATGTCTGTATGTGGATTGAAAACAGCAGTATACAGATCCATTTATTTCTGATTCATAACAGTTTTGCACGTGTTCAATTTGCCTAACCTCATTTTCAGTGAAGTTTTCTTTTGTACTAAGAACCAACATACATTTTCCCCCATAGGCATTTCTGTACCCCTTTTCCCATGAAAACATTTACAAAAATATACATTCTTCTATGCATGTCTGAGTCAAGTAGTGCGTTGCAAAATTCAGAGGAATGCACAATCCAAAGGATCATTGTGCTCTGATCTGTGCCTTCACCTAACAAGTGTGAATTAGTTAAAATGTGAAGCGAATGAAATTCTTCAGCATGAAGAGTTGCCAGGTGACCACTATCCCAGGCTCTGAGGTTTCTGAACCAAAGTTTGTGACCTGGGGAAGGAAGGCACCTGAGAGATCACAGGAGGTGGGCCCTGGGGATGTTACAAGGAGAACATTAGAAGAAGTAGCCCCTGGCAATCTCATTAAGCATGATACATAAACATCAACCAGGGCTTCACAGAGTATGCTTTGCTGTTGTTGGGATTGTTGCCATGTGCCTTTAATTTCTGACCTATGGCAGCCCCATAGAAACCTGCTGGGTGATCTTCGGTGTCACACACTCTCCTTTCCAGAAAGCCATGTGATAGGTTTGCCTTTAGTTTGCCATAAGTCAGAAATAACTTGAAGGCACCCAACAACAACAGCAATAGTAGCAGCACCAGAGGCGAACCTCTCATAGGACATTCTTGGCAAGATTCCCTGAAAAAGATCCTTTGAGGTTGAGAGAATGCGACTTGCCCAAGGTCACCTAGTAGGTTTTAATGGTTGAGCAGGGATTTGACTAGTCTCCCAGATTCCTAGTCCAACACTTAAATCGCTATACCACACTAGTAGTCAATCTTTAAAAAAAGTATATTCACTTTTTAAAAAGCAGTGCTCTTACCCTGAGATTCTTCATCATGAGGACTAGAAAAGAGGTATAAAGTCCTGAAACTCAGAACAAGGTTCTGAGATCTATGAACCCTACCATCATACCTTCTGGAGTTACAGAGGCGAACCCATCCATCCAACTTTATTTATAATATATGAAAACTACACTTTCAGAGTACCCTGTAATTGAAAAATACCTCTGCCAACAGGTTATAGTTTAAGAAACATGAGCCTTCATTAAACTGGCAGATAATAGGAAAACTTTGCACTTGTTAAATGGGTTCCAAACAGAAACCAAGAAGATTATTGTAGAAAGCTGTGCAATAATTAGCCTAGCAAAAAGAAAAGAATCAAATGCATCAGAACAGAACATCATAGAGTGGGAAATACAAAAGAAAAGATAGGAGTTTTAATTAACTTCTTCATGAAGTATAAAGAGGCGGCCTGTCAAATATCTAAAGGGTGAGAGTGCCACACATAAGGAGCTGGGAAAGTGAAAGCATCCTCCAGTGAATAGAATAAGAGAGCAGAGGTTTAGTCAAAAGATTAGGATTTGATGAGTGGAGTGACCCAGGGGAAGACTACAGAGAAGCTGGTAAAGAGGGGCAATACTAAAGTGGAAACACAAAGAAGTTAGGAGTCATTCAAGCTTAATACAGGGCAGCCAACAAGGCCAGAGAAACAGGTCAAGGTACAGTTATGACAGAAATATGAGGAAAAAAATAAAATCATGTGACCTGAAGAACTGAGAGCTAATATAAAAGGTTTAATCTGAGATGGGAGAAAACAAAAAAATTGCAGTGGGTGAGGCTGGATAGTACAAGGCTAAATAAGAGATTTAATGGGATCAGTAGGTCAAAAAGGAGACATTTCGAGAACAGATGTCTATGTGACTCAAAGATACGAGAAGAATATGTGGATCAAAGGCAATGCCAAGCTGAAATGATCCTGAAGTGGAAACAATGGTGTAACAAGGTGAAAATAAAGATTTCTGGGGAAATATGTTTAATTCTGACTTACACTGGTTGAGAAATCAAGAGAAGATTTAAGATCTTATCTGATTCAAGTTAAAGCCTGAAGCGGAAAAGACCATTGGGAGCCATAAGGCTCATTTTGGGAGCTGTAAGGCTCAAAGCACTGAGAACCTCTCAAATTTGTATTTCTAGTGCTTACATTCAGCTCTCACCTATATTGCTACTGCTGTAGATTGATAAATGCTACCAAAAGAGAAAAGCAATCATGATGTGATCATGATATGACTGGATCAATACTTTTTAATTGTTCTCATCAGGCTGTGCTCAGAAGCATAAATATGCAAAAGTAAAACACTGCACAAAACAACCTTGCTTCATGACACACTCATGTGTAACTAAGATTACATTTTTGTAGCGATCTATTAGGGAACAGGTATATATTTTTAAGGCAGAATAAGAACGCTAGATGAATTGGAACTTTGTGAATTCCAATGTGAATTGACCTGCCTTGTAATTCCTGGGCTAACATACAAATTAGAATATAATATCCCTTTTGGTTTCACACTTCTCTGAAATTTGAAATACTATGCTAGACTGGGGGAAAAAAAATCTCAAATATGTTTAGAAATACCTATTTTGAGATCAAACATATGCATTAAAATGTTTTTTTTTTCAGATTTCTTTTTGAAAAGCAGAAACAGGACGAAACAAACTTATGAATGAACACGTTACTGTGAAATTGTTATGGAACAGTAAGACATTGTTTGGAACTATGAACCACTGTAGAATGATAAAAAGATACACTCAACTGGAAGGAAGTGAAAGTTGTACAGAACTATGAATGCTTCAGTGCCACAAATAATTTAAAGAATTCTCCTAGTTAGGGAACATTTTGAGGTAAAGTTAAGTTAAAGTTAACTTAAAGTGAAGAATTTAACAAGTGAAAGCAGAATTTTAGAAGAGAAGAATACACAGAAGAATGATTCAGTGGAACCCAAGAGAGATAAAACTGGAGAAATTTGTCCAAGCTTATTTTTATTTCTTATTTATTTTTAATTTTTTAAAAAACTTATGGTCATTCGAAAGGGAGTCTAGAGTGATGTACAACACTTTTCAGTAATGATTAAAAAAAGAAGAAGAATTACTGAAGAACAATAACTGCCATAGACTGTGAAGTGAATTAAAATGCAAATGAATCCTGGCACTGTAAAGCTTGTAATGTCAATGCCAATCAAACTTCCTTGGGGAGGATAGTATCCATTTTATGCATATAATGTAGTTCTACTGAGAGTAAACAATGCTTATGTATGTGTTTCCTCAAGGATCTCACCTGATGATCTGCAATGCAGGAGCAATTTGGTACGAGAGAAGGCACTTCTTTGGGCATTTAAATCCAGAGCTTGGAAAAAAAGTTACTTTTTGGACTACAACTCCCAGAATCTTCTAACCACTGTGAGAGTCTGGGAATTGGTCGAAAAAAGACAAGTCAGTGCTGGCTAAAGGACTGTGAGAGATCTTTTCCCAATTCTGTTTAAATCAATCAACTTATATCAAGCAAATAGAAAAATAAATCTAAGTTGTGGTTGTAGACATTGTTGCCTGGAAGTGAAGCCTATTAAACTGCTCCCACCTCATAGCTAAATCTCTGGCTTGTCTCATATTTAGTTATTTTATTTCATTTCATTTGTATGATGCCTTTCGTCCAGAGTGGGACTGAAGGTAGTTTCCAGAAAGAGATAATTAAAAAAACAAGAACTGACCAATGAAATTTTAAAAACAATTTAAACTCTCACATAAAACAATATAAAATTCTGATTTTAAAATCATTCAAAAGACATGCAAAAGTTTTAAAAAAATAAATAAAGTATCCAAATAAAAGCTTTCCTACTTATACATTAGAAACCTGCTTAAATGAAGAGGTCTTTGCCTGTTAGTGAAGGGACTGCAGGGAGGGGGCTATCCTAGCCTCCAGTGGAAGGGAGTTCCAGAGGGTGAGAGGCACTGAGAAGGTTCTCTCCTCTGTCCTCACCAAACAAACCTGTGATGATAGTGAGACTGAGGGCCTTTCTGTGATATACTGTTACAGTGCTATTATTCCACTTTCAACGTCCTATGGAGTCCTGGGGTCTGCAGTTTAGGGAGGGGCCTTTAGAATTCTCAGCCAGAGAGCTCTTTGGCCTTAGGAAACTCCAAAGTCCTGAATTCCACAGGACGTTGAAAGTGGAAAAATAGCACTCTAACAGTGGAGTGCAGGAAGGTCCTTAGAGAAAGTTTTCCTCTGCAGTTGAGCTGAAGATCAGGAGCTCCTTGAAACACACATTTCTGAGCTATGAAATATGAGTTTTAATGATACCTCTAATTAACTTTGATTTTTTTCATGGCTATTACATCATGATTTGAGGCTTCTTTCCACCATTTAGGGACTATTTTAGGAAAGGGAACAAGTCCATTTTTGGTGCTGACTCTAAATAAATAAGGCTTCCAAGGACCTCTAAATAATTACTTATATGTTTTCTTCAAAAATGTAACCCTTTCCTGTTTTCCAAAAGTAACTAAATTGTTACTTAGTAATATAGTGACTGTTTTAATTACCGTTAGTAGCTTTTAAAAATCTGGATGCCCCTGGATTGAAGTACAAAACAAAATTTTTCCCTCTCTTCCTCATCATTGCTTCTACACCACAAAATACAAGGCAGCAGGCCAGGCTAGCACCTGAACCATGAGATATTCATCTTCTACTCTTAGCTTCTGCTTTACAAATGTTGGTAGTTTGGATTGTGTTGGTACCAAATCCTTCCTCTACATAGTACTGTTATTGTTGTGTGCCTTCAAGTAATGTTTGCCTTATGGCTAAAGCAAACCTATCTAGGGGCTTTCTTTTTAGAATTTGTTCAGAAGAGGGTTGCCTTTGCCTTCTTCTGAGGCTGAGAAAATGTGACTTGCCCAGGGTCATCCAGTGGGTTTCTGTGGTCAAATGGGATCTGAACCCTTGTTTCTCTGTATTTGAGTCCAGTTCTCAAAGCATTATACTAATCTGACTCTGTCTCCATAACACAGAAGATCACATCTCTGGACCATTGTTCATTGTTGCTTTTACAGGCTATCAAGCCAAATTTGATCAAAACCCTTTTATAGGGTATCTATAGCAAGATTTATTCAGAGGAGATTTGTCATTGCCTTCTTCTAAAGTTGAGAAAGTGTAACTTGCCCAAGGTTGTCCAGTGGGTGTCCGTGGCTGAGTATTCAGATTTTGGTCCAACATTCAGACTACAACACTATGCTGGGTCTAGTCTACTGGGTCTAGTCTACCCCTAGACGAGGTATGGAGAGCTACAACTTCACAATCTCATAGGTCACGCTGGGGGAGGTTGCTAAGATTTATAGATGGTAACATCTGAAGAGCCAAAAGTTTCTTACCCTTGCCTTCAAGCTACACAGGTATTCTCAAGAGTGTTTCCATTTCTACCTATGATGGTTACATGAACATCTATTTTTCAATTGGCCTTACATAATAGAAGACTGATAGTTTTTGAATGGAAGGCATGTACAAAACCCTGACCTGCAAGACCTCATTGCTTCTGGGAGAAGGATTTGCTTCTGGGCTAAGGTAAAAATGTCATTCTCTGTCTCCTATCTGGTAGTTGTTTGACCAATTATTTTCTGTGCTTCCAAGTAGTTCCAATCAACAATAGGCCAAATTTAGAACCAAATGAACTTGGAAAACAATGAGGAAAAACCAGCTGAAATCCTGCCTGTCTTAATAATAATATTGTATAAATAAGTTGTCAGTATTCATTGCTATTATGAAGAAGGTAAAAACAGGAGTGGTTGTCTCAATGTCTTTATGTTCTGTAGGCATCCTGTCAGGTTACCAGATAATGAAGCCCAGTAGGGTCTTGTTTTTAGTGCCGGAGGGAAGCCTGTGGTGCTGTCATTGATAACTATTACCAGTGGGTTTTTCTTTTGACAACCAAATAGCAAATAGAAGGGAGGGGAAATGTGAATTATATGTAAATGTGAATTTTGAAAATGAACATATCCTGACTGAAAGCAATCTCAAAGTACTATACTTCTAGCAATTTCAGCAATACAGCAAGATCTGCTGTATAGTTTAAATCAATCAGTTGTGATTGACCATAACCACAAAAAAGCACGTGCATATGGATTACAACAGCTGATGACTGAAAAGGATGGTCTACTATTGGGTGACCCCCTCAGGTGGTGGATGCTGGGGTTTGTGAGATAAAAACAGTGGGACCACCTTTCCTCCATACCATTTTGCCTGTGCTTGCTGGCCACTCCCTTCTGCTGGAGGACAGAACCATGCTTGTCATACAGGGTCCTTTGCATCCATAGAATCATAGAATCATAGAGTTGGAAGAGACCACAAGGGCCGTCCAGTCCAACCCCCTGCCATGCAGGAACGTACATTAAAGCACTCCTGACAGATGGCCATCCAGCCTCTGCTTAAAAACCTCCAAAGAAGGAGACTCCACCACACTCCAAGGCAGCAGATTCCACTGTAGGACAGCTCTGACCGTCAGGAAGTTCTTCCTGAGGGTTAAATGGAATCTCTTTTCCTGTAGTTTGAATCTATTGCTCCTTGTACTAGTCTCTGGAGCAGCAGAAAACAAGCCCATTCCCTCCTCAACATGACATCTCTTCAAATATTTAAACATGGCTATCATGTTCCCGCTTAACCTTCTCTGTTGCAAACTAAACACACCCAGATCCCTAAGCCACTCTTTATAGGGCATGGTTTCCAGACCCTTCAGCGTTTTTCACCCAAAGCTATCCTGCTCCTTTCAGGATTGGTGGTTGTTGTGTTGTTGTGTGCTTTCAAATCATTTCCAACTTATGGTGACCCTAAAGTGAATCTATCATGAGGTTTTCTGGGGCTGAAAGTGTGTGACAGACCCAATTTCAGCCAGTGGTTGAGTGGGGAATCAGACCCTGGTCTCCAGGGTTCTAGGCCAACACTCAAACCACTACACTATGCCGGCTCTTCTCGGGAATGGTATAGGTTGCTTTTTCCTTGCCCATGTTTAAGATGCATCTGCCACTATGGTCTCTTTCACGAATGTGAAGGAGAATGGTTGGGTGCTGACCATCTTGTCTGTTGCTTCAGTTGTCTTGGGCTCACCCCAAATACCACCAGAGGTTAAGAAAAACTAAACTTTCAAGGAACAAGCTAAGACTACTGAATTAGTCCCAGATAGTTTCAGGAGAGGCATATGGAGCAAGTATTGGATGTAGACTGAGCAGAATTGAGTTCAGATATCAATTTACCTATGAAAGGCATTGTGTGGACTTAAACATCTTGCTATGTCTCGTTTTTACTCTTATGTAGGAGCAGATGATCCATAGCTCAGTCTAAGAGCACATGCCTTATGTACTGAAAGTACTAGGTTCATTTCCAGATATCTTTAGTTTAAGATATTAAGAAGAAGAAAGATAGTTGATGTACAAAATCTCTGTGAGAGACACTAAAGGGCTTCTGTCAGTGAAGTAAGACAGTACTGGGCTACTTAGCCAAGCCTGGAAAAATGAGGAATTTTTGGAGTAAGACATACAGATTCCTTCAGCCAGCAAAGCCACTAGCTATTCTTCCCCCCACTCCCACCCCATACACACTGAAAAATCCCTTTTCCATGCTCTGTTATTTAGACAAATAGCCCAAGTTTTCTGATAAAATTAAATAGCCATCCTGAACATTTTTGGGAGAAAGGTTAGGACACTAACAGAATTGCCAGAGTACCACCTAGCATATGAATATTTACTGTATTGCTGAACTCCCTGCAAGTTACTTCCCAGAAAACTTGATAAGATCAGTCTGGAAGTATTTTTTTTAAAAAACAAAGTTGCATTCATCTGGAGTGAATGCTGAATATACCTTCAATCTTGGCTTTCTGGAATGAAAAAGTAATTGATCTTGTCCAAAATAATTTTTCCTTGTCAAGACAGAGAACATAGGAGAAATTACTGCAAAGCCAGAGGGCCTTTCTTGGACAAAGTCCCCTTTCCCTAGTCTCAAATGCATTTCATTGTCAGTGCATCAGAACTCTAGAAATCATGTTATGAGCCATTAGCCAATGTCTTGCTTAAATTAGGGAGTAGGCCACATTGCACAGAAAACATTTTCTGTTCAGAAATATCCAGCAATTTCTATGCAGAATTTTTTTTTTCAGAAAATGCTACAGTTGGGGCATTTCACACAAAATTTTGCACATGGCTTTTTGCACAATTTTGCACAAACAGTATTTTCTGTGCAGAAAATGATACTTTTTTTTTAAAAATGTTAATATGGGTGCAAATTGGGAGTTAATTTGTGAGGCAGGCTTCCCTGCTTTCCCCTTTCTCTCTGTTTTGCTGTTTACACATACTCAGTAAGGGATTCTGGAAGCAGCCAATATTTACCTATCCTGTCATCGGTGTCAAGGATTTATACTGAGTCAGGCATGGTTTCCTCTAAGTGGACAGCAGAGAAAGAGGTGATGTGGCCATGTTATGACTATAACTTGTGTACTGGGGAAGGCCACATGCCAGAAAGCTGATTGGATCACCCCACACATTCAGGCGACGGTGAGACTTAAAAAGGCTGGGATTTGCCTTCATAAGTCTCCAGTTAGGTTTTCCTAGTTGGTCATGTCTTGCTGCTGACAATTTATGCCATGTAAGGGGAGATGCTGTCCGTTTATCTTCTGATGTTTTTCTTACTTAATTGCTTTCTGGAATGTTTGTTGAATGCCTTATCTTAGTGTGCAGCAATAAATCTGCCTCTAAGGTTAACATAATGAGACTCCGGAATTTTTTCCTGCCTCACTGAATACCTCTGCCACGGCAAAGCCTTGCTTCACTGTCTGAACTCTGCGTATGCTCAGAGGAGCCAGTTTCTGCTAACCCTGACAGTAGGCAGCTGCTGTTTGCCTACCCTGTTGTGGTCAGGCAGGCAGGCAGGCAGGCAGGACTACAGTATGGAGCAGAACCACATCTCAAGCGTTATTGCATTGTTTACTGCAGACAGGCTGCTCTAATCTAATACTGAAAATGTTTCTCCCAGCCTTTCTTTACCATCCTCTCAATGCTGATCCTGCTAAAAATCATCCAGCTAAACAGAGGGAAGGAAAAAGGGAACTAGAAAGATTTAAAAAGACTTAGTAAGAAGGAGATTTTTAAAATTTTGTTTAATTTTATTTATGTATTTATTTTGGTCAGAAACTTTGTTAACTGAGGTATGCCTGTATTGTGGCCAGACATTGTTAGCCTTCTTATCATTGCCCCCTTGGTGAGAAACAGCTCAAAGAAAGAAGAAGTCAAAAATTGCTGATTCCGATCAGCTGAACAGAGCGACTCTGCATTCCTGTCCTTTTCTACATCTTCGTAGAAAGAAAGGCTGCTGAAGAACAGTTTGGAGATGGGGATGGAAGGCAAATCCTGGCCTAATGGGCTGCTTTGGAGATAGCACTGTTTTGCTCCTATGAGTCTTTTGCAACCTGCTCCAGAGCTTTATCTTCCACAGGCTGTTGGGTGGTATGCATTAATTAATTCAAGAGCAGCTCTTAAGATGCTCTGAAAATTTTAATGGCTAAATGAGTCTCAGGATGCAAGCAATAAAACAATGATGGCTCAGAATGCAGGAAGACATTGCTGTCATATAAAATGATGAGGTTCAACACATTTGATTAACAATAGCTATGGAAATTTGCTATGTAAAGTTCCTGGAGCCGGAACATATATTTCCCATATGAAAACTGTTTGTAACGTCAAATTCTGAGCACTTTTACATGGGGTCCTTGCAGCCCAGGTTAAAAAGAAAGTAAGGTTATATAATCAGAACTAGGGAACTGTTTATTTGGACCTCCTCACAGCATATTAATCTTTTGACCTCTGCGATCTGCACAGAAATAATGGACCATTTAGTCTATGGGACCATTAACAACTTCTTAGTTTGTTGCCAGTTATTCTCCCCTTCCACAGAATTCAGTATATATTTTGTCTGATAACCAAGGCACACTTGGATTTATTGCATCCTCTTCCCCCTGCAGTGACCTTGGTGAGCAGTTGTTCCTGAGTACCTGAGTAGCACCATGTCAGATTTATGAATGTTGCTATAATGTGCCTCTCAGTCTTATAAGTGAAAAATTCCCACATTCTTCCTGAGTAGCTTATGTGAAATATGTATCTTTGCTGGTTTCTTCAGTTCCACCCCCTCCTAGCTGTCTTCACTACATTCAGGAAATCTGATGACAAAAAAGAGAATTAAGCATTCTATATATATATATATATATATATATTTAATAAAGAATAAAAAAACTCCTCCCCATTTCCATGCATCTTTTTTTCAGTTGAGGCAGTGTTTACAGTCCATACGTACATTGTTTCTGTTTAACAAATAATCTTACGCTGTTACTTTTAACATTGTTACGTTACAACTTATGATTTATCTATAACGTTGTTAGTTTACATTATCCACCATTTCAACAATCTTTCTTTATTCCTTCCTTTTCTTATTTTTTTATCCAATTCAAAACTTCTTGCCATTCTCTTTCAAAGTTCTGGATTGGCTTATTTTTAAGTGAAAAAGCTAACTTCTCTATCTCTACCATATCCAGGACTTTTAATTTCCATTCTTTTATATCAATATAGTTTCTTTCTTTCCAATATTGAGTGTATGTCAGTCTTGCAGCAGTTATTACACATAACAGTGTCTTCTGATGAGATCTTATTTCTCTTTGCTGCCCTAACATATTTAACAAATAAAATTCTGGCTTCATTTCAAAATTTAAACCATACATTCTTTGAATTTCATCATGTATTTCTTTCCAAAACTTTTTTGCTACCTTACAGGTCCACCACATATGAAAAAAGGACCCCTCCTTTCCATCACATTTCCAACATTTTCCATTCCCATTTTTTATCTTTTTAAACCTTTCAGGTGTCATATACCATCTATGTAACATTTTACAAAAATTTTCCCTTAAATTCAAACTTGGTGTAAATTTTACATCTGTTTTCCATGCCCTCACCCATGTACCCAGCTCAATTGGGTGTCCTATATTTTGAGCCCATCTGACCATATTATCTTTAACAATCTCTGGTTCCATTTCTCTTTGCAACAATATTTTATAAAATCTAGAGATTCTCTTTTTCATCAGTATATCTAATTCATTTTCATTTTTTTCAAACCCATATAATTTTTGATCCATCTTGAATCTCTCTTTTAACTGTCTCCATGGGAACCAGTTAAATTCATGTCCTAACTCTTTTAATTCCTTTTCTGTACTTGTTCTTAACTTATATCTGTCCCATTTCAGCAACTCTTGATACATCAGTAAATTCCCTTGTTTTGTTGGGGCAATTTTAAAAGCTTCTTGAGGCGAGGTCCACAATGGAAGTCTTCTATAAAATTTATGCTTTATTTGTAACCACACTTTCAATAAAGTCTTTGGATACAATGATTGTTAAAGTCACTGTTTACAATTGCTTTGTCATAATATAAGTATCCATGTCAGCTGACTCTATTATTTATTCCTTTGACTTCTTTTATTGTTGTATTCTCCACTTGAATCCAATCTTTTATTGTTTCTAAACAGCATGCTTGGTAATAGATTTTCAACAATGGCACCTCAAAACCTCCTCTCTCCTTTGCATCTTGTAATGTTTTAAATCTTATTCTTGGTTTCTTTCCCTGCCAAATAAATTTCCATAACTCTTTTTCCCATTTTTTGAAGATCTTTTCCCTCCCTATTACTGGTAAATTTTGGAAGAGAAACATTAGCTTAGGTAATAAGGACATTTTGAAAGCATTTATCCTTCCTAGGAGAGACAAGTTCATATGCATCCACTTTTCCATTTTACTTTGAATCTCCTTCCATGTCTTCAAATAGTTATTATCAAATAACTCTTGATTTTTATTTGTTATTGTTATTCCTATTTTTTTTTTTTTTGCAACTTGATATCTGGATCTCTTCTCCAAATCCGCTAGTTCTTTTTTTGTTGTATTTAAAGTCATCATCTTTGTCTTTTCTCTGTTTATCTTATATCCTGCTATTTGTCCATATTTTTGCAAAATTTCCATCAACCTCTGTATAGATTCTTGTGGTTCCTCCAGAAATATAATTACATCATCAGCAAAAGCTTTATATTTTATTTCCTCCTTCTTTATTTTTAAACCTTTTATCTGTGAATCTTCATTTATTACTATCAATAATATCTCTAGAACTACTATAAATAATAATGGTGATAATGGGCACCCTTGCCGTACCCCATTCTTTATTTCAAAACTTTGCATTTTATCTCCATTTATTATTAACTTCGCTGATTGGTCCCGGTATATCATCTCCATCCATTTACAGAATGTTTCTCCCTGGCCATATTCTTTTAAAGTATAACGCATAAAGCCCCAGGAAACATTATCAAAAGCTTTTTCTGCATCTAATGATATAATAGCTATCTTCTTTCCTGGGTTTTTATCATAATATTCGATTGCATTCAATAAAGTTCTAATATTATTCTTCATTTGTCTACCTGGGAGAAAACCTGTTTGTCCTTCCTGTATTTTGTCCTGTATTATATGTCTCAATTGCTTTGCCAACATCATCACCCAAATTGTATAATCTACATTCAAAAGAGAGATTGGTCTGTAATTTTTAACTTCTCTTTTATCTCTGTCTTCTTTAGGTATCACCACTATATTTGCTTCTCCCCATGTCTGTGGTTTCCCATCTTTCTCTACTTCTTGCAAGGTTTCCTGATATGGGTGAATTATTTCTTTTACAAATCTTTTATAATAAAGTGCAGTAAATCCATCTGGCCCTGGTGCCTTATCCGTTTTCAACTCTCTTATTGCCTCTTCTATTTCAGTTATTGTTATTGTTTTGTTTAATTGTTCCTGTTTCTCTGCTGATATTTTTGGAATCTTGATCTTATTTACAAATTCCTTCCATTTTCTTTTTTATTCAATGTTGAAGATTTTTCTTGAAATAATTTTTCAAGATATTCTTTAAATTTCTCTTTTATTTTTTCGTGTTGTATAATTCTCTTCTTCCCATTTTTCAGTTCAGCTATTATATTTCTTTCTCTCTTCTTCTTTCGCTTATACGCTAACCATTTCCCAATCTTATTTGCCTGTTCAAATTGGGTTAATTTCAATTGTTTCATCTTCTCTATTTCTTCTTGTGAATTCAACATTATCTCTTTTTGTATTTTCTTTATTTCCACTTGCATTGATTTCTTCTTTGGGTTTTCCCTAAATTCTTTTTCTTTTTCTTGGAGTTTTATTATCAATTCTTGATATTTCTGACGCTTTTCCCTGTTTTGAATTTGTCTTTTTTGGATAAAAAAAGCCCGCATTACTGCTTTGGATGCATCCCAGACCATCTTCATCTTCATGTCTTCTTTTACATTTTCTCTAAAGTAGTTTTTCAAAGTTTCTTTTGCCTGTTGTACCATCTCTTCATCATTTAATAAATTATCATTTGATCTCCATTGAAATTGCTTTGTAGTTCCTTGTATTTGCATCATCATTGGATGATGGTCTGAGATAATCTTTGGCAGTATTTCTATCTTCTTTATCTCTGTTAACAACTGTTTTGAAACCAGTATCATATTTATTCATGACCAAGATTTGTGTACTTCAGAAAAATATGTATAGTCTCTTTCAGTTGCATAAAAAATCCTCCATGCATCCATAACTGCTATTTCTTCACATATCTCAAAGAAGGTTCTTAGAAGTTTTCCTCTCTGTCCTGCATCTTGTTTGTTCATGGAAGATTTTCTGTCCATTTTCGCATCAATGACTCCATTCCAGTCTCCCGCTAATATTTAATCTTCATATTCATATTCTGATATTTTTTCTCTCATTTCTTTATAAAATTTTCCTTTGTTTTCATTTGGAGCATACACACCAATTAATAATGTTTTTTGCCATTTTTTTTTCAAATTCTACTCCTAATATTCTTCTTTCCTCATCTTCTAGTATTTTCTTTGCTGGAATATTCTTATCAATATATATTACTACTCCCCATTTTTTCTTTTTATATAGCGAAGTGAAACACTGGCCTAATTTAGAATTGTATAGATATTTATCTTGGTTTTTCTTTATATGGGTTTCCAATAATATTGTTATTTGAGGTCTTAATCTCTCTATGTGATGAAAAATCTGTCTTCTTTTAGCTTGTGAATTTATTCTTCAGACATTCCAGGTTATTATCTTCATGTTTATTTTACTGTCTTTGCTTTCTTTTCTTCTTTTCTCTTCTGGTTCCATGCTAATCTTCTCTGTATAGTTCCAATTTTAGTATATGTGCTGCCGAAGTGAGTGCTAAGCATTCCTTTTTTAAATGGCTTCAGAAAGGGCACTTTCCCAGAAGAGTACTGCTTCTCTCTACCTATATTGGGCTCAATATTGTGGTTAGAATCACAGGGTTGAAATGGACTCCAAGGACCATTTAGTTCAAACCTCATCAGGGCAAGAATCTACAGTGAAAGCATCCTTTTGAGCTGGCCATCTTACTTGTGTTTTAAACCTGCCAGTGAAAGAGTCTGCCACCTTCTAAGACAGTCTGTTCCAATGCTGAACAGATCTTACCATAAGAATGCTCTTTTTATTGCTTAGCTGACATCCTTTTTCATAGAAAGCCAGTTAGTGTAGTGGTTTAAGCATTGGACTATGAACCTGGAGACCAGGGTTTACCTCTCCACTCAGCCATGGAAGCCCACTGGCTTACCATGGATACATCACATCACATCATCTCAGCCCCCAGAAAACCCCGCAATAAGTTTTTTGTAAGTCAGGCCCTTTCCACACAACAATGATGCCATGGGGATGCGAAGGAGTGGGACCGCACCTATGCTTCTGTATGATATTGTTGCAGTCCCATCCTTCTTGCATCACCAACCGGTGCCATTGTGGGGGTATATCATTGATGGAGTTTCTCTGTCAATGACCCCTGATTGCACAATGGTCACATTCTTCCCGGCCATGTGGAAGGGCAGGAAGCATGATGGAGGCGCTTCTTTCCCCAGCGCAGCATGGGAAAGAGCCCAGACGCACTGTGGAAGGCAGGCACGTGTCGCTCATGCTCCCGTCCACAGGGAGCTGGTCGGCTGCAGAGAGGAGTGTTCCCTTCTAGGCAAAGGCACAGCTGGGATTGTGACAGGAAGACAACTGGATCAGGTAAGGTATGGAAATAGCCTCAGAAATGACTTGAAGCCACACAGCAAGAACAGTCTCGTTTCATATAATTTCAAATTCTTTGATTTGTGGCCTATCCTCTGGAGCAGCAGAAATCAGGTTTCTTCCATCTTCCATATGACAAACCTTCAGATGTTGAATTATGGTTGTAACATCATTTCTCAGCTCTTCCCTGGGCTAAACATTCTCAGGTCTTCCAACTGTTCCTCATAGGGATTTGCAGACCCTTGATCTGACAGGAACAGTCCCAATTAATCTCTGTTTTCCCACTTTTTCATCTGCATTTAAAATTTTAAGATGTCCCAGTTTCTCTCTCCTTTCACTTTCCTCCTTTGTCCTCATCTTACTTCAGTCGCTGAAAGGTGAGTTCAAAGTGCAAAAGTAGTTTGCATTCAACTAACTCAACAGAGGGGAAGGGATCAGGCAGAGGCATATCCAGGGTGGGGCAAGTAGGATACATGCCCTGTGCTCCAGTGCCGGGAGAGGTGCAAAAAAACCATGTCAGAAGATTTAACGGGCAAGGGAGAAGGGGGAGGAGGACGAGGAAGCCCCAGAAGTAGGCGTACAACTTTCATGCTTGTCTAAACACTGTTTATACCAGATATGCCTCTGGGATTAGGCAGAACCTTGCCCTTACTAGTAGACTGAAGCAAAAGCAAACTTCTGCAGCCTCTCCTAAGTTATATTTTCTTTTCTATGAATAACTTCTGCCATCTTCATCACACCCCAATGTTGCTTGGCTGCACATATCTTAGTTTTTATCTGAAATGTAGAGAGTATGGATTCAGTTTCCAGACCCTTTACCATCTTGATCATCCTCCTTATTTCTGTTTTAATACCTTCTGATGGTGAGCCATCAAGAAGATTCTGGCCAATGTCTCCAGTAGTGTGGAGCTTGGATACCCATGTCCAGTTATGAATCAAGTTGACCATTACTGTTTCAGTCTTTGAAACAAAATGTTTGAAGCCATGATAACAGATGTTTTACTTCAGATACCAGTTGTGGTGCAGGGCTGGTTTGTTGCAAGTATGTGAGCACTTTGCATTCTATTAGACATGTAGAATTAATGAGAACATTGGGGATGTTTCTACTTGTACTATCCGCAAACCTCCTCCAGAGCAACTTCATTGTTTTTACAGTTTAGCAAAGGCTACAGGAAAGGGTTTTATAAATCCAGTAAATGGAATCAAAGCAGACAGCAGAGTTCCTGCAGAGCATCTATAGATTTAGGTAGGGGATGAACAGCTGGCAAAATCTACTCACTGAGACAACTTCTTTTGTGATTTGATTATTTTGGGAACATAGGGATCCTATATGATTTTCTCTTCACTTCAGAAAGATCTTGCTTTCTAAGTTCTACTCTCCTTCTCCCACGAGAAAAAAAGTTGTTTCCGCTTGTCTGTCCTACAATCTACTGAAGACAGACCCCATACTCATGTCTGATACAGCCTCAGTGAAGGAAGAATCAGTTGGAGGTAAAAAGTGTGCTTGTAGTTTACAAAAAGAAACATTTCATGTCATTGGAACCAGCACATTTCAATGTAATCAATGAAATTAATTAGTGAGCAAGAGTTGGCAGAAATATGTAAGACCATCAATATAAACAATGGGAGCAAATGTTACTGCTGTGGACTAATTGATTTAGCCAGTGGGAAGGAAAATCCTGAAAGAAGGAACTGGTGTTTTTTTGGCCAAGAGAGAGAGTTGGAAAAGAAAGGTACCCCTTGAGGAGAAGAAATTTAGTGCTGTTCTCTAAAGAAAAGAAATTTAGGCCCTAATTACCTTTATTTGGGTAATAGCATTTGAAATTACGTACACAGAGGAGATGGAAAGGTAAATTCTTTTCAGTGTGTTGTTGTTCTTTGCCATCAGTTTACTTCAGTTTACAACAACTTTATGAATGAGAGATCACCAAAAGTCCTAGTCATCAGCTTCTCAGTCCTTGCAAACTCAGTGTTGCAGCTTCCTTTATTGAATCATTCCACCTGTAGTTCAGTCTTCCTCATTTCCTACTGCCTTCCACTTTGCTGAGCATTATCGTCTTTTCCAGTGAGTCATGTTGTCTCATGATGCATCCAAAGTAGGGCAGCTTCAATTCAGCAATCCTGCATTGTGTAGCTTAAATCTTCACATGTTGAGTGGTATGCGGATTCTGCTACCTGATCTTTGTGTTGAATGGTAATGTTGTGAAACTGAATGCACAAGCAATTGCACCACTGAAATGCAGCCAAGTATTACCAACAGTTTCAGCAGGGGCAGATGAAAACTGAGCACTGACAGAGAATGTGCATCTGTACATGGAACAACAGCGCAAATGCAACCCTGCTGCTGCAGTGCTGAGCTGACTGTGGACATTGGACAAAAATGTCTGACCACTCCAATAAGACACCAACAAAATTCCAATTGTGTTATAAATAGATAATATACAGAAAATGACAAAAGTATATATAAAGATGCTACTCAACCTATGAGAGCACTGGTAAGAAGTGTGTAGTAAAGTCCTGATTAACTCCAAACTTGTTCAAAAATGAACTCCTTGTGGTTAGTGAATGCACCTGTATTTCCATTCTGAAGAACTTTTCTTAGCTGTTACTTTCAAATGATGGATTAGAACAGTGGTTCTCAACCTGTGGGTCCCCAGATGTTGTGGACTTCAGCTCCCAGAAGCCCCAGCTACTATCATCAATGCTCAGGGCTTCTGGGAGCTGAAGTCCACAAACATCTGGGGACCCACAGGTTGAGAACCACTGGATTAGAATAATCTACAAGTCTTGTAAATGATCCAGCATAGAGAATTTTCAGTTGGAGCAATAGCTATTTCTCAAAATAACTGTAGTTCAATTCATATCAAAGAATGGAGACAATTTATTTGTGACCACCAAACAAGAGTAAGGCCCATGGAATCTCTGCCATTTTGGACAAGCTTCTTTGGGCTTATCACTGTGTAAATAAAATTTTTAAAAGGGGGCCATTTCCACTCTACACTGTTATAGTGCTATTATTCCACTTTCAGCTCCTGTGGAATCCTGGGGCTTGCAGTTTTGGGAGGCACTTAGAATTCTCAGCCAGAGAGCTCTTAGGCCTCACGAAACTACTACCCCAGAATTCCACAGGAGGCTGAAAGGGGAGTAATAGCACAATAACAGTGTAAAGCAGAAATGGCCAATGTCTATACAGACAGTAATGCTACAGATGCTGCTGAAAGATATACAGGACCAAATAAAGTAGTTACCTTACTTCTCTGGCAAGTAACAGCATGAGTTCCTTTAAAAAAAGCATAGGAAAAATTTAAAAAACTATCATCATAATTAGCCAGGCCGGGACCAGCTAAGTGACCAACATGATTCCAGCAGTATGTGTTACTATATTTTTGTTACTGTTAGCATTACTTGTTATATTGTACCAAGAGCCAGTGTGGTGTAGTGTTCTGAGTATCTGTCTAGGACACTGGGAGGCCTGAGTTCAAATCCATGCTCAGACATGGAAACCCACTGGGTGATCTTAAGCAAAACATAGTCTCTTAGCCTCAGAGAAGAACAAATGCAAACCCCCCCGGCCAAGAAGACTCTCTGCTAAGTTCACCTGAGGGTCACCTTCAGTCAGAAATTACTTGAAGGTACACAACAACAACAACATTGTCTTTGGCCAGGGTTTTAGGATGCTATTTGATAGAGCTGCTTTTTGTTGGGCTGCATGAGAGAATGTACTGGGAGACAGGAATGCTTTAAATATTCATTCATGGACTTGGAGAACAGCAGGACTTCATTGGAACCTTCATCAAACACATCTGTAGTCTTTGGTCATTAAACTCAGGAAGCTGTATATCTTTGCCCGCATATTACACATTGGTGGATTATACTTGTGTTGTTCTTCAGCTGCCTGCTTTAAAATACAATTCCTTGCTAAGTTTATAATTGCATTTTGTATTATTATGCAAAACATTTATTATCCCCATAAAATGCAAGAGAGGTATACACAAACACATAAAAAGACAGAAAAATTCCTTTTGTATGTGGCCGTTTATTAAATTGATTTTGAACACATTCCATTCAAAGTTGTTAGTATCATTAGACTGTGAAAACAATAGCAGGAGCAATCTACTAATAAGTTCTAATTTATTGCATTTTTTTCTCAGTCTGCTTGTCGTTGAAATAGCTACAGCCTTGCCACATTTTAAAATTTAACAGCTCCTTCTTTCTCCATATCATCATCTCAGCCAATCAGGGATCACAGAGTAGACATGACAGTATTACAGAACCATTGAGTCTGCCAGATTTAGCTAGCTGGTAACATAACTGAAGATGTGGGTGGTAGGGGGGACACATTCCTTGGAAGCCCTATCTGGCTGAAATTTCATAAAAATGTGATTGGAACCAGTTGTGATGTGGTTGGCTATACTGGAGTGTTTTCATTTCTCTCCAGGAGCATTTGCCTAATTTCCAAGGAAACCAGGATATGATCTCTTTCCCTTGGATTCCTTAGCAAACACTCTAACCAAGTATATTATTTTTGTCTGCCCCCAGTTCATCTAGCTTTCCTCAATCTAGCACCTTCCATAGGATTTGGACTATAATTCCCATCTGCCCCAAGGCCCCTTGCATGTCAAGGGTGTTACCAGGTATGCCCTCAGAGCACATGGATTAACTCTTATTTGTTCTGAATACAGATGCCTATCAAGGATTTTGTGACCTTGATAATAGACAAGACATGTTGGATTAGAAAAACTGGACTTAATAAACCATATTCACACAGAGGCCCTTTCCTCACGGGGGGGGCGAAACGAGGCTGCGCACGTAGGGGCGGAGCTTACCCGAGAGCAGGTTGCTCCGTCCCTCTGACGAGCACAGATCTGCCGTTCCAAACGCCTCCGAATTTCGGCGGCACTCCGCGGCGCTCTGCGGCTCCCGGCAGCACCCAAAATGGTGGCCAGCAGCTTCCGGCAGCGCTCCACCAATTAGGACGGTGCGCCAGCCGGAAGCCCGCCCCGGGCAGATCTGCAGGGGTGCGCTGCCACGTCCCTGCAGTTCTTGACCGGGGGCTGCTATGGGGCAGCACGGGTAAGTTTTATAAAAACCACTTTTGAGGGTGGTTTTTATAAAACTCACAGCGCCACCCCCGGATCTGCGCTAGAACAGTTTGAGGTTTAGAACCTCACTTTTCTTAACTGCTCTAGCGCAGACCCCGGTGAAGAAGACGTCCTGGGAGGTCGCTCTAGCGTGGGCAATATGCCCATGTGGAAATTGCCAGAGTTCTCTAAAAGAGAAATTTTATTGAACAGAGGGTAATCAAGATATGCATAGTAGTTAGACTAGAGAATAGGAAGTATTATGATAGAGCTTCTTAAATGGCAAATTCTACATGCAAAATACAAATGCCTAATACAGTACAGTTGCATTAGGACTGAGAAACTGTAGAGGGAGTTAAGACGAAAGAAAGAAAGGAGGAGGTTCAAAATTAATGACAAATCAGTCCTCCTCCACATTCATGGGTTTGACTTTCATGAATTTAATTATTCATGAGGTGCCCTACCTCTCCCCACAACCATTCTTCTCCTCCTATTCTCTTGTGTTTTGTTGACACGGAGGAAGAAGGCAAGCTTACAGAGACAAAAGGTAAGGCAATGGGGAGGGGGGAAGACATGTGTATGCTTTCCTTGTGCCCTTCAGAGCTCTACCCTCCCATTGCTTTGTCTCTGCCCCAGCACTGAGAACTTGCACTAAGGTAAAAGGTAAGTTGGGGGGCACGCACACTCCCTTCTGGAGCTCCCCCCTCACTCCCTCTGCCCCTGGTGCAGAGAAGGAAGGCTCCTGCATAAGAGGCCTGGAAGGGAATGGGAGGAACATCATGGAGGGGGAGTTATTCATGATGTTTCCACTTTCGCCAGCGTTCTGTGTCTGTACAGTATTCCAATAGTTTAATCAGTTTTCCAGGAAACTTGGTGATAATGGAGTTCAGTCTGGATACCAGCTATAGGGTAATGGAGTTCAGTATGGTTGCTAGCTATGGGATCTGACCCAAGGCCTTTTCAGCTAGCCCTTGCTGTCCTAAGCCAGGCAACCAAAGAGTTTTCATTTTACGACATGCACACATGCACATCTTGGCAGGGGCGTTGTACTGATCAGTCAGTCTATTAACAAGGGACTTCATAACATCCATGTTAAGTTACACCTTTCTGCACATGCTTGAAGTGGATTGCAGCATCTATTCTGTATGCTGTGAAGCCACATTAATCACTCTGTTCTGTCCTCAACATTTCAGAGCAGGACATAACTTTAGCATGGAGGTCGAGAATCTTATAGCCAGTGGGGTGAGCAGAAAAGAAATGGCAATGCACACAGAAGCAACCAGCTTTGTTAGGGAAACTATTATTCTTTCTTCAAATCACCTTCTTTCTGACAATTTCACCACGTGAGGCATCAGTGACAAGGAGGAGGGTAGCATCCACCCCTGAAGGTGGATGTGTGGAAGAAAGAGGTGGAAGATGTCTGGCTGATACAGCAGTAAGGAGGGGCAGCAGCTTGTCACTTGCTGGGTAAGCAAACAAAAGAAGAAACAGGGAGATGAAATGGCAAAAAGGGAACCAGACACTAACACCACTGACCAAGAAGCACCAGGGGGTGAGTGAATTGGTTGGAGGTGCAAGGGAGAAGAGGTGGAAGACCTGAGAGTGATGGAGGATATCAGTCAGAACAGTGAAGAGGAAGAGCAGAAGAAAAAGGAAAGCAGCAGCAACACAACACTGTGTGAGTAAGCATGAGTAAGAATGGCAAGTGACATAGTAGCAATATTTACAACGTTGTACACCCCCACACTTTGATATGATTTAATTGGCAAGATTTAGTTGATTAATTTGATTTAATTTGATATGATTTAATTGGCATTAATATAAAATGAACCCTGATGTGTCTGTACGGCCAAGCTGAACAAGAGGAAGAGAGTGGCTGAACACGTGTGCTGCAAAGTAGGTCAGAGACCCCCTCTAGGTGTAGCCAGGTCACAGCCAGGTCATAGTCACCAGGTGACTGCAGAGATAATAGGCTTAAGCTAGCCTTGACAGCTCAGCCTTTTGGACAATAGGAACTGGTATATTCCCACCATACTACTGATTATTTCAACCCTTCTTCCCACTGACCTGTAAATCTCTCCATTGTCCTTTCACCTGTCCAACCATTACAGAGCTATCATGATGTTCATTAGTCCTTTGTCACCTAAAGCTAAGATCTTTAACCCATTCCAGACCTCATTGTTCACTCTGTGAACTCCATTGTTTACTCAGCTGGAAAGCCATTCACACTCTTGCCCTGCAGGCAGAAATCATGTAAAAAAAACCCAACAACCCAGTTTTGAGAAGAATTGCTATAAACTATCTTGGAGATTCAAAGTATTAATTTGATTTTCTTGCTGTAATTTTGAAATTCTCTTATATTGTTGTGTTTTTGAAATTTGCTCTTTTTTTGAGGTAATAATGATATCATTTTGCCACATTTTGTGTTCTTACATTTTTAATGTATTTATCATGGCCTTTGGCTAGTACAATAAACTCATTGGCTATGATGAACATCTACCCCTTGTAATCTTTTCTGCTGAGGCTTTGGAACAATGCTAGGCTAAACAAATTGAAGGCAATGAAAAATATGACAGACCCAAACTGCGCTTAAGTGGTTCCGGTCCTATGTCTCAGGAAGATACCAGATGGTGATGCTTGGGGACAGCTGCTCCTTGAAAAAGGAGTTTAAATCTGGCGTCCCTCAGGGCGCTGTCCTGTCCCCAATGCTATTTAACATCTACATGAAACTGCTGGGAGAGATCATCAGGAGGCATGGAGCAAGGTGCTATCAGTACGCTGATGACACCCAGATATATCTCTCCATGCCTTGGATAATAGCATCAACTAAGAGTGGCATCTCGCCTCTAATGGACTGGATGAGGAAAAACAGACTGAAGCTGAATCCAGATAAGACAGAGGTACTCGCTGCTAGGGGCCCTAGCCCAGACATGGAGGTTTGTCAACCAATCCTAGATGGGGTCACACTTCCCCTGAAAGACTGTGTTCGCAGCTTGGGGGTGCTCCTGGACTTGCCACTTCAGATGACAGCTCAAATAGATGTGGCGGCCAGGAGTGCCTGTTATCAGCTTCGGCTGATACGCCAGCTGCCCCCCTTCCTGGACCTGGAACACCTAAAAACAGTGGTGCATGCACTGGTAACTTCACAGCTTGACTTCTGCAATGTGCTCTACATAGGGCTACCCATGTGCTTAGTCTGGAAATTTCAATTAGTTCAGAATATGGCAGCCAGGTTGGTCACCGGTAGACCTAAAACTGACCATATAACACCAATTTTAAAGTGTCTTCATTGGCTGCCTATTAGTTTCTGGGCATAGTACAAGGTGTTGGTTATTACCTTTAAAGCCCTTCACGGCTTGAGGCCAGCCTACCTGCGGGATTGCCTTCTCCCATATAATCCACCCCACACATTAAGGTCCTCTGGGAGGAATTTACTGCAGCCAGTCAGAACTAGGTTGGCTGCAGTTACCCAGAGGACCTTTTCTTCTATTTCTCCCAAGTTATGGAATGGCCTGCCGTAGGAGACCCGGTATATTACCAGTCCTGACTGCTTTAAAAAAGCAGTCAAGACTGATCTCTTCCGACAGGTCTTCCAAGACTAGTATTTCCATCACCTCCCATCAATTGTCTTGCTGTTTTGATAATATTTAATTGATTGACTGTTAATTGTTGTGTGTTTTAAGAGGTTGGGTTAGGTGGGTTGGTGGGTGGGGAGGATTGGGTATGTTTTTAATGTCTTTTAGTGTATTTAATGTATTTCATGTTGTTCGCTGCCTCAATCCATGTGGAGAGGCGGGATAGAAATAAATTTTATTATTGTTAAAAAAAACAAAAACAAAAAAACACTTGATACCTCCACAGAATGCCAGACCGATTAACAAAGAGGGCAGGCATCCAGCGAAAGTATCAGCAATGTTTCTGCAGAGTATTGGGGCAACTGACAACCTGAAACTGCTCAAGGACATTAGGGTCTGAATCTGGCCCTGGGTCTGATAAGCACTGTTAAGATACAAAATACCTTCCAACATTCCACAGATGAAAATTGGCATATGTGTGTCACGGGCCAGCAGCCAGTTTCTCCAGGTGAACAGCAGCCTTGAAGGAAGACAAGCAGATGCAAGCACATCAGGAGCTAATCAGGCTGGAATAAGAGCCAGCTGGCTCCAGCCTTCTTAAGAAAGGCAGAGGGCAGTGGCCCAATGCCACAAACAACTCATGTGTTTACTGGCCCTTTCCTTAGTGTGTGCTACAAATTTCCTGCTTACTGTCTGCCTGCCTTCTCTGACCTTTGGACTATCTGACCTTGCTTCCTGCCAGATTCCTGATCTTTGGACCCACACTGAACTTTGTTTCTGCTTCACTCTGACCAGGTAAGCTTTAATGGACTGCTAAGCTGTATCTGTTTGCCTGCTAAATATCTTGGCACTCCATTGCCAGACAACAGACAGCTGGAGCCTACAAGAACATATGGTCAAGCAACATCAGTGTAGACAAGATGGCAAACGTTATTCATGAGGAAAAACACACAATAAAAACATCAAAAAAATGAGGAAAAACACACAGGCTAGGAGATGCTGCAGCAGTTTGCTTTTGCCTGACTCTATGAGGAAGGACAAGGTTCTGCTCCCTCATCTCCTTTCCTTCCACTAAGCTAATTGAATACAGACTCCTTTTTCACTTTGAGTTCTGTCTTCAGCTTACTTCAGTTGCTGCACACTAAGAGGGAAAGTGAGAGGAGGAGAGAGAAACTGGGACATTTTGAAAGCAGCTGAAAAAGTGGGATGAGAGAGGATTAATCAAGATACTCCTAGCCAAATTGAGACAGTTAGACTGTACATGGTACAATCCTGGCACTTTCATACCAACATTCAGAGCTAAAAAGTGTCCAGAATGAAGCCCCTTCCTTGGCTCTCAACTGACCGCTTTTAATCACCACTATTATTAATTCTGGTAGAAGGAATTAAATTCTTTCTTGCTAGCCCAGCCTAAGGACTTTTGCTTAGAAGGATTCTATTAAAAAGTTGCTTCATTTTTCATGTGAATAATTTAGAGACATCCTTGGGGAGGGAGAAGAGATATTGATGGTTAAAGTGCAGCCGCCATTTCTCTGGGCAGGGCTAGACAAAAACTCCAGCATCCATATGAAACATGCTGTATTTTGCCTTTGAGTATCACATCAAGTCTCAGAAGGGACCAGAGTGAGAATGACTATTAAGGCTTGATACAGTATTTAATCCCTTTCCTATGACCTCAATTAATAACCAACTTAACCTTTTCATAGAGGAAGCTAAATTACATTTCTAAGTCCAGGTTATCCCACGTGCCATTTGATTGCCTCTTGCATAATTAAAAACAAAGCAGTAGGATTTGATTGGCATACTCTTGAACATGACTATGAAAGAAAAACCTTTCAACCCAGTAACCTTCCAAAGAGAAGTCTATATGATTCATATCCAGCAGAAGAGGTAGACATTAGGTCAGAGATACAAAGAAGGTTGTTTATTGTTCTTTTATGCTCCTTGATATGAAGAAAATATAAAAGATGTATGTGGGGAGGAATAAAAGAAAGATTCTTAGTTTTCTTCCTTGTTTGCGCTTGATAGTTTTTTGCATGTGAATGTGCTGGTAAAATTGAGGTTCACTGAAGGGTGGAATCCAATCTTAAAGCAAGTGCCATTTGTCTCAATGATAGCAGCAAAGATATTCAGATTAGCTCTTTCTCCATTATTTCACTTCCAGGCATAATTCAGAGTGCTAGTTATGACCTATGGAGCCCTGTGATGCTTAGGCCCAGACTAGCAAGATCAGATCAGGACTATCTCAGAAGCTGAGATTTCATGGCTGAAAACTGAGGCCTGGGGACACCCTCTTGTGATTTCACAGAGGGTAAGCCCTCATGATGTTATAAAGGGGATGTTACAAGGGGGACCCCCGATGATGTCATTAAGCATAGTACATTAAGCATCAAATGCAGTTGCATAGAGTATATATAGTCAGTCCTCCACATTTATGTGTTTGACTTTACTGAATTTGATTATTTCCAGGTTTCTTCGGCTACTGCCCTTCCCTCCATGCTTCTTTCCAGGGGAACTATCTCTCTCAATGGCTCTGATAAGGTGATGCAGTCCCTTAAAAACCTGACTCTGGTCCTCCTCCTCTTCCACCAGCTGCGGCCTGGCCAGCTTGGGATGGCTCACCGTCTGATTTCTCAGCATCACAAACTCTCTCCCAATGCTCCCACACATCCAATGAAGAAGATGGGTAAGAGAGAGGAAGAGTAGGGCCACCATGCTGACTCACCTCTTTCCCTTTTCTTTCCCTGGCCTGGCTTGGACTCTAGGTAATTTTCTCTCCTTAGCCCCCTAACTACAAACACACACTTTTTGATATTTGCAATTTTTCCACTTTTGTAGGGATCCTGCACTTGCAACCCTAGTGAATGTGAAGGGCTGACTGTAATTCAAACATATAATACTGACTCTAACAAATGAAGAAAATACACACACTGTTCAAGGCTGTACTTTCAGTCTGAGGTTCCTCTCCCTTGCTTTGGGTACCGGAGAAGAGAGGCCAGGCCCTGAAACTCCAAGCCAGGGTATAAGACCTCAAAACCCTAGTCAGCCTTTGTTTTGTTTTGTTTGCCACCTTTTCTACTAGATCTTCAAGAGAGGCCTTTCTGTCAGTCTCCCAACCATCACAGGAACATCTAGTGAGGACAAATGAGGGGGCCTTCTGGGTAGCTACTTCTAGGATGTGGAACTCTTTCCCTGAAGAGGCTATACTGGCCCCTTCTCTGCTTTGCTTTTGCAGGCAGGCTAAAACCTTTCTATTTAGGCAGACTTTGGGTGATTAACTGATTGCTGCAAAAGGTTAGTGCAATGCATGTGTGTGTGTGTGCTATTAGCCTTAAATGCTGTTAAACTGTTTGGAATTACTAATGGTTTTAGCTTTTTAGTTTACTTTTTAATTATGACAATTGTTCCTTAGCTGTACAGTATGTCACCCATGTCCATGTAACTGGTATCCACAGCTTCACCTATTCATGCTGAAATGCAGTTCAAAAGAAATTTTGTTCCTATCTCTTTTTGGACCAGATGTTGTTGCTAATTTTTATGTTTTTACCAGTTGTGCACTGGCTTTGGACTGCAAATAATAGCTACAAGGCTTTCATTCTCTTAGATTCTAAAGTTCTACCAAGTTTCAGGGTCTCCTCTCCAAGCTGCATACTCATCTTGACATCTATGTTGTTCATCTCATTGAACAAAAAAGTGTTATGTTATCCATGGCAAGTCCAGGTATGTATCCCCCATGGGTACAGGGGACCTACCGTACTTTGATTTAATGCATAATGTGAACAGTTCTAGGTCCCATGTTAAATAAATATCTGTAAAGTCAAACCTGGTGGCTTGCCGTGCGAGTGTGTGTGTGTATCCTGATGCAGCACATCCAAAAATTTTGAATTGTGCCCAGTAGGTCAACCCATGAGCATGTGTACATCAGAACTTCCTCATGTAATATGGGCATTTTGCATGTATTTTTCTTAATGTGGGGACTTTTTTGCAAGTGTTTCCTCCAGGTAGAATGCATTATTCTGGATATCTTTCCATAATTTACACAATTTTGTGCTTTTTTCTAATGCATGAATTCAGTTGTGAACTAGTCCCTGCACTTTTAGAGTGCAAGATTGTGGCACTCAAGTGCATTCTTATTGACTCCACAGTTCCCAGTTTGGAAGCTCATTGTATTCCTGCAAATATGTAACACCTGTATATGTAAATATGACATAGTGCTGAATATTAAGCATCACAGGGAGGAGTATTATAGTTGTGATAATGGGGCTTCCCATTATCTAGACTTAGCTAAAGGGGGATACTTCCCTCTTCAGGTAAACCAAGGGTTAATGAGGTGTTGGGATTAGATTACATTTTAGTGTGGGTCAACATCACAGGTCACAGGGTGAGGATTGACCAATCAAAAAGGAAAGAGGTGAGCATCTTCAGGATACTTCGAAGATGCTTCTTGGGAGAAGTTATAAAACCTCTGGGAGGCCATGTGGCAAAGAAGAACAAAGGGAGAACAAAGAGACAACAACCAAGGAACCTCCTGGAGGGGGGTTCTGTGCCAGTAGCAATCTGCAGGCATGCCTCGCCTCCTGGCTTCTTTCCTCTTAGAACATCTAAGCCTATGAAAATCTGTGAGTACTAGAATAAAGTAGTTAGCCGCGTTAGGGCTGTTTATTATTTTGGAGTGGCTGATCTAAAGAATGTATCTGTTTTTGTAACTACTTGTAACTTAAGTGTACATGGCAGGGGGGAGCCTCTCATGTGTATTATTGTCTTGTTTATTTGCATGCCTTGAATAAATGCTTTTCTGTAAAACCTCTGTTTCCTCTCCATTCCCACGCCATCCTTCGGCACACGCTAGATAGGACTTCTCTCACTCAGAAGGGGGAGGTGAGAGGGAAGGAAAGGTCCTTAAACACAGGGATTGGCAATCCACTGAGCAGGGTCCCGCTGTACTGCTCAGATATTCAGAATTCAGTGGGTGGTGGCAGCGAAAATTAATAACAATAACACGCTGGAATTTCCATTCCAGTATGACAATAGTGCCAGGCTATTAATCTAATATTCTTATCTACTTTGTACTATACAGTTATAGAAGTTTGTAGTTTAGTGAGAGTACTTAGAATTCTCTACTTGACTTGCTATAGCTCAAGAGGACTCCAAAGCAGAAAATTCTAAGTACAAAACTACAAATCTCAGTGGGATCTCAGTGCCAAACTACAAATTCCAGTATTCCATGAACCCATGGACCCTCTTTAATTGTCAAGAGGTATAAAATTTCTATCACTGTGTGGGGTACATACTTCATTGTTGACAGCAACTGATAGCAACTCACTAGGCATTCAGATAAGAGTCTTTTTCCCACTTCAACCTCAAGATGCCAAAGATTGAACTTGAGACCTGTACCCTTCAACCTTCTTGTGCTACGTCTCGTCTAGACATGCAGACTATATTTTGGTACTCCTAAGAGACAGTATGGTATCATGACTCAGCAGATGGCATTTCATCATTCCTGAAATGGCTCCTCATTGACTGTGTAACCTCTCTTCCATACAAAGATAAGTCATCACAATTTTCAAACCAAGTAGCAGTCTTTCAGCAAGACAACTCAAGGATTTAATGATAAGTTCAGTTGCCTGTAAAAGAGGATCTCTTGACTAGAAGGAAGTCAGACCTCTTGAAAAATTAAGGGTGGGGTGATTGATTTCATCCTCTGGAAGTTGCCTTCCCATAGGCATTCAGTTGGCTACTGAAGTTTATGGGATAGGGAACTAGAAAATATTTTATAGCATCCAGCAGGGCTCTTCTGAAGCTCTTAAAAATTGGCATAGACCTAATGTTTATACATTTCTCCCATTTGTACAGTGTGTACTATGTTGTGTATAAACACAGATGCTGCTTCTATAGCAATATATGAAAAATAACTGATGACTGGCATTAATTTTTGATTACGTGTACATCACTTTAAAGCAAATATAGTCCCTGTGCATCTGCAGCAATTTAGGGTTGTTTACAGCGTGTCGGTAATTTCTCTTTTTCACCTGGATCAGAAACAGAACACATGTTGATTGATGTCGAACTACAAATATTATTAGCAGCCTAACAGGGGCTCACCCAGCTGGAATTTAGATATTAGTCATTTCAGTTTTTCACTTGTAATTAGTCAATTGCATCCAAAACTCCACACACCACATCATCAGCATCTTTAGCGTTTGTACTTGATGCTTCATTTGCAGTTTGTATTCCCTGTTACGCTCATCAAAAATGTGTCACGCTGTCATTCGGCCTTGAAAGGGATTTTTTTCCTCCTGTGGATCCCCAAAGTTAAAACTTGTTCTAGCCAAACTTTTCTGCTCATTGTTCAGCCATGCTTCGCTGAAATATTAATAGATCATATTAAACCATCTGTAGCTGGTGGCCAAACAAGACGGAATGATGGAGATGATCTCTCAGCTCTTTTTTTTTTTTTTTTGGTTAAAAGAGGGCATGGTGCGGGAAATGGGTTCATTCTTTCCCTCTGTGTCATTTTCCTGATGAAAATTGCTCTGTTGATCATCTATTTTCCATGTTCAACCAATAATTCAGAGGAAGATTTCTTCAAGAAAAAAGAGGATTTCTTTTTACAAGAAATTAAAGAGATGCTGATCCCAATACAGAATCTCCATTTCTTTGTCAAACCCTGTATCAAAAGGCACTGCTACAACAAAATAAAGATAGATATTACAGGCATTAATAACTTCGAAACAGATGCACATATTAAAAATAGTAGAAAGCAATCAGGCAGGGTAGATGCAGATCAAACGCTCTGCATACTTTGATAGAAATAAAGATACTTTGCATATACGTACTTTCATAGACCTGTAAAAGTCTATTCATACAAAGCCACACAAAACACAAAAGGGCTTTTGGATGTTGTTCATGACCTCAATGTCTGTGTTTCTTTTTCATTTTGTGATAGAAAATACCATGAATAGATGATTAGGATAGAATGTAATACCAGAGGAAAGAAGGTTGCTACTACCCAAGAAAAACTCAATCATTATAATGAAGCCTCCATCTTCCTCTATCCACTAAGTAATGGTTACAATTTATTTGGGATCTGTGTCCCTTTGCACTCCCCCAGTTGACCATTGTGGCTCCCTCAGTCACTGCTTGCTGGCTACCCCTGATCTATACAGATGGAGGGAAACAATCATTTCCAAATTAAGTGGTGCACAGTGGCACCACTTAAACTGTTTCTACAAGCTTGCAGACTCCAGTTTGAGACTTAAGTCTAACCACAAATCTGATGGTTTCAATGTGTGGATGTCTTCTGGATTTTTCTGTTTCTCCTCTCATGACCAGCCTGATGAAGAATACTGGTGAACTTGAAAGATAACCTTTCAGTGGTCCATTCTCTGGCCATTTTTATTTATTGCATGGTTATTTGGCTTGTGCCTATGATGTGAGAAAAAAAAATAATATGCAGCAAGGGATCTTAGGAGAGCAAAGCAAACCTACTCTTTCCATTAGCATGTGTGTGTGTGTGGTGGCCTCACATTGATGGTCTAAATAACATCTTGCTTCATTTCAATACAGTCTGGTAGTTTCATCATCTCAATTTCCCCAAGGTTTCTTAAGCAGTCATATAGAGCATGAGATTTCTTGTTATTCAAATCTAAGTTAGCTACTTTCAACAAGAAACCAAAGGCCATAACTAATAGGAGCTTCTTACCGGCATCCTCTCAACAATGGGTAAAGAGCCACATGCAGGGATATATTGTATGAGTGCTACCTTACCCCATAAGAATGGCAATATTGTGCAAAGCATGTCAATGACTAGGTGCTATTTCTCAGTGTGTGATGCACAATGCACTATGTGCAACTGCAATATGCAGGTTGCAAAAACAGGACACAGAGAAACATGCTGCTTGTGCAAGTCTGCTTTTTGCCACTATCAGCAGAATATGTCCATTTTACAATGGTGATTTTTGTCCCTTTCTATGTAGCATGGCATATACTTGTGTATGTCTCTAACTGGATGCCAACCATGGATCATGCCAAGATCCATTTCATCTGATGCTGCTTTAAATGTAGACAGAAAAGGGCTGGGGACTTGTCACTCTCCTGATGTTTTTTAAACTCTAGTTCCCATCAGCTCCAGCCAGCTTGGCCGATGATGAGATGGGAGCTGTAGTTCATCAACCTTTGGAGTGTCAAATATTCCCCCTCCCCATATACAGAGAAATATATGTGGATTCCCACTGTAAAATTTTCATTGAAGAGTCATTCAGAAAATGTCCCCATGGGACACAGGGTGTAGAAGTATTTCAATGAGACTATTCCCTCTGTCTAAGCAAGCACATATGAGCTGTGGACCCAGTGAGAAGGAAGCAAGGTTTCTCACTGAGTTTATTAAAGGTGAACTTATTTGCTTCTCATGAGTGAACATCACTACTTTGTATAAAGCCATAAATCTTAAAGTCTCTGATATTTTTTCTCATTCGGTCTGGATGCAAATAACCTATTTCTCACTTAATGTGACAAGAGATTTGATTTATTTTCTCATAGACTGAAGAACGGGAACAAATTCTTAATTAGCAAGAATTGACCACTCAGCTATCAAGCCAAGAGCCATACCAGGTTTATATGATTTGAATGCTTTGTTCAAAGAGATAATTAGCAAAATTACTATAGCATGCTTCAGCTCTCTCCTTCGTGATTGCTACAAGCAGCTGGCTTATTCATTCTGTTCAAGTGATTCACTGGCAGTAGGGTGGCCACTTACGCATTGCCAAAGAAGAGGAAATGCAGCACTAAGAAAGAGAACAAAAGAAGGCAAGAGATTTGCATAAAATGTGCCTTTTTTTTATCTATTATTGCAAATTCAGATATAATTACTGTAATTTAAATAAAAATACAGTGGCCTGAATCCTGTTCTTGATCCCAGCTAGAGTAGCATCAGTGGGATTTACCTATGGATTGACTATTGAGCAACTGACTCAATGGGCTTACCCTAGTTGTAATTAAACAATAAAGAGCTGTGGGACATTTTCTGTTCTTTGTGGAGAACATTCTATACGTGTCACTCTTCTAACAATGTGTTGGAATTAATATCACAAATACACAATCTATAACTATCATTACACATTATGTGATGACACTTATCTTCTAAATAAAACAATGTGGATAAATGCAGAGGTTTATTTAATGTCTAAATATCTAAATATTTAATATGTAATTAAAGGGAAAGCTTACAAAAGTTATTCTTTGAACTACAGTTATCAGTATGCCCCAGCCAACTGGACTTGTAACTAATAAGTAATTAGTGTCTGGGTCAAGGGAAGTGATAGTATTGCTCTATTCTGCTTTAATCAGACCCAATCTGGAATATGGTATCCAGTTCTGGGCACCACAGTTCAGGAAGGATATTGACAAGCTGGAATGTATCCAGAGGAAGGTGACCAAAATGTTAAAGGCCTTGAAACCATTGTTATCACACCATACACCCCCATTGCGGGAGGTGCTATTTTCATGATTGGACACTTATGGCTGAAACCCGTGTTTGAAAGAGCACTGGCTGGAAGTATATGCCAGGTTAGGATGACTTCAGACATGATCAGGTCATAAATTCAGAGAGGATTAGACAGGAAAGCCCAATGCTAATGGCCGTGTGATAATCCTTTCAAAAACTGCAAGTTACAAGCACTCCTGAAAACAACAAAACTGCCCAGGTGAAGCAGTCAGTGACCGTACTGTGAGCATGGAGACCTTCCCTATTCGCATTTCCTGACCAAAATATCAATGTTTTGCAACCTAGAGTTAAGGCAATGTTTTGTAACCTAGAGTTAAGGCAGTTAGCCCATTCTGGACTCCTGTGAGAAAGCCAATATTGTTTTGTCCATGCACCCTCCTTCAAGATAGGAAATAGGGTATTAAAAACCCAGCTCCAGCAACAATAAATTGTAGTATGTGGACATAATATATGGTGTCCAGACCACCATCTGTTCTTGCTATTCTCAAATGGCTGTCTGACCCACCCTGCTTCAACCTTCTGCTTCAGGACTAGTAACCATCACCCTTTCTATCCAATTTATCTCTATCCAATCTTTCTTGCCTCACTTTCCTATGGCCTTGTATGGTTCTTAAAGGTGTCTGATTTCTTGTGTGTTTGTTAATTCTAAATAAAATACCTTGTTTAAGTTTTAACTGGAGCCCTTCTACAGTTAGTAAAGGTATACACAGGTGAAAAGACCCTGCCTTTACCCTCCTCTTGCAGGCCTCCTTTGAGTTATAATTCCCCAAATTCTAAGGAGATGCTGGCATTGCAATTGGACCTCAAAGTCTTCCACCTCTTAGGGTAACACCATTCCCTATCAGGAAAGGCTTTGGAGCTGGGAATATTTGCCTGGAGAAGAGAAGATTAAGAGGTGCCATGATAGCTATGTTTAAATATTCAAAAGGATGTCAAATGGAGGATGGAGCAAGTCTATTTTCTGTTGCTCCAGAGACTTGGACACAGGGGAATGGCTTCAAACCTCAGGAAAAGAGGTTCCATCTAAACATTAGGAACAAAATCCTGATGGTAAGAGCAGTTTGACAGTAGAATAAGGTGCCTCAAAGTGTGGTAGAGTATCCTTCTTTGGAGGTTTTTAAACATAAGTTGGATGGTCATCTCTTGGGAATGCTTTGATAGTGTATTCCTTCATGGCAGGGGGTTGGACTCGATGGCCCTTGTAGTCTCTTCCAACTCTATGATTCTACTTTTCTCAGCTCCACTCCCACTGATATCCTACTGAGCATCCTAGCCATTTTCTCTTACTTCTGGCCTTGTATAGTTAGCTTGGATTTTCCAGGCAACATACATTCTTGTAAGATCAATGGATCTGGGAGCATCACTCTTCTTTTGTGAACAGAATTTAATGTGCTTTTTTTAAAATGAACTCATCAGATAATCAAATGAAATGTAAGCAAAACCTAATTTTCATTGCTATTCGTTTCAGGAAGGCAGTTGCTTTGGGTTCAAAAAACCCCTAAGTTCTTTCAAGCACTTGACCATCACTTGCAAATGTCAGTGAATGCTCACATTCATTTTTCTTTTCTGATGAGATTCAGTTAAAAGAAGTAATGAACAATGATACATCCCTACAGTAAGAGAATGCAATCAGAATAATGGCATTTGTGGCAAAAGTAGTCACAAAGAAAACTAGTCACAGTGTTAATAGCATCCCAATACTAAATGGGGACAGGCATTATAAATTGTACAAAATTGTCAGAATTTCATCATTTATAAATAATATCCCTCCCTCAAGCTGAGGCAAATCTTTTTTTTTAAAAAAAAAATTATAGAACCTACAGAAAGTCATGTCTACTAGAGGACATGATTCAGATGAAGGAGTGGAGGGCATGCTTATCAAATTTGCAGATGATACCAAATTGGGAGGGGTTGCTAACACACCAGAGGATAGGATCAAATTTCAATATGACCTTGACAGATTGGAGAGCTGGGCCAAAGCTAACAAAATGAATTTCAACAGAGAGAAATGTAGGGTCCTGCACTTGGGCAGAAAAAATGAAAGTCACAAGTATAGGATGGGGCATGTGTGGCTGGATAGCAGTACGTGTGAAAAGAATCTAGGAGTCTTGGTAGATCACAAGCTGAACATGAGTCAGCAGTGTGACACAGCAGCCAAGAAAGCCCAATGCAATTCTTGGTTGCTTCAACAGGAGTATGGTGTCTAGATCGAGGGAGGTAATGGTATCACTCTATTCTGCATTGGTTAGGCCTCATTTGGAATACTGTGTTCAGTTCTGGGCACCTCAATTCAAGAAGGGTGTCAACAAGCTGGAACGTGTCCAGAAGAGGGCAACCAAAATGGTGAAGGGTCTGGAAGCCATGCCCTATGAAGAATGGCTTAGGGAGCTGGGTATGTTTAGTCTGCAGAAGAGAAAGTTAAGAGGGGACATGATAACCATGTTTAAATATTTGAAGGGATGTCATGTTGAGGAGGGAGCAGGCTTGTTCTCTACCGCTCCAGAGACTAGGACGAGGAGCAATGGATTCAAGCTGCAGGAAAGGAGATTCCACTTGAACCTCAGGAAGAACTTTCTGATGATCAGAGTTGTCTGGCAGTGCAATATGCCCCCTTGGAGTATGGTTGAGTCTCCTTCTTTGGAGGTTTTTAAGCAGAGGCTGGATGGCCATCTGTTGGGAATGCTTTGATGGGTGTTCCTGCATAGCAGGGGATTGGACTCGATGGCCCCTGGGGTCTCTTCCAACTGTATGATTCTATGATTCTAAGATGATACTCTCAGTGACCCAAACCTAGAAAATAATAGCTACTGAAACTCCTAGACAAAACAACAATGACCAATGTCCTGTAAACTCTTTCCTGCTAAACTTTCCCCTTTTCCCTCACCTGCCCCTGACATTAAGAAGCTATCACAGTTCCCATCAATGCTTTGTCACCTAATGCTAAGACCATTAGCCAGCTTCAGATCCCTTTTGTTTGCTGTGCCAGAGAGCCATTAACACCTTCCCCTTCACAGCAGAAAAAGGGTATTTAAACCCTGGCTTCAAGCAAGACAGTCTGCAGTACGCTGGGCATAGGCCATCATTCTCCTTCTTAGATTCTTGTTCTTTTGCTATCCTTGGACCCCTTAGTCTGAGGCACATCACTTCATCTCTTGTCTTCAGGATAGCTATATATCGCCCACTTTGTCCTAAGTTCTTGCTATCCAATTTTACCATACCTTCCACCGGTTAGCCTTGTATGATTGTAAAACTGAAAGAACCTTGCCTGTGATTGTGATTTTTTTTCCAATAAAACATTATTTTGATCTCCAACTGGCATCTCTGCGTTAGGACTGGTATACAAAAGTCAAAAGATCCTGAAAGTTGCCCCCTCTCACAAGCTTCTCTTTTTGAGCTAATATTTTCCTACTTTTCCGCAGAGGCATTGGACCTCTGAGTCACCCACCTTTTGGGGTAATCACCCCACTACTGCTTGTTTCACTACCGCTATTTAAAGCTATAATCTACCCTATACCCACTGGAGTTTATCCTGAAGTTAACTTTTTCTATTTCTATTCCCTGACACTCAAGCATACACACACACATGTATATATGTAAACCTCTACTGACCAAGGCTCTACTACATACATCTGATAGTGGACTAGAGTCAACAAAAGCTTATGCAGAATAAAACCAGCCAGTCTTTAAGATGTTTCATTGATTGTCTGGGCTTCCTCATGAAGTAGGTTCCAACTCTCAGAAGGCCTTCTGAGTGCAGAACCCAAGAGAAATGGACTTTTAATAAAGCACTAGATTTTCTCCTTAGTTATGAAAGAAGTTACTGCATCTTATTTAAAATCCACTCCCACCATTCTTTATAGAACATACAAATACCTTCTACATATTTAATATGTTTCAGCCATTCTTTGGAGAGCAATTTCCATGCATTAAGCAATTGCTTTTTTCCCAGGTATCTCTTTAATCTTCCCCCACAATGAAGTTGAAAAGTTTTGCTGGCAGATGGTTCCAAAGTAAGCTATTTCACGTTCTCTCTTAAGTTGAAAGTAAAACTTACTGGAGAATTAGTTAGAAAATAGAGACCATTTAGAAAAAAAAACTGAGCCAAAGTGCTCCAAATGGAATGAGAAATGGAGAACAGCCTGGGAAGTGTTTCCAAACCTGCTGCTTCTGATTTAGACTAATTGTGAAGATGTTTTAATGAGGCCACCAATGCCTCATGGGGCAGGTGGGCTGGTTAGTCTTCTTACACAAGTGTCATCTCTCATATATCTGAGGTGGAGAAGTGTCTGCAAGAGAAGAAAGCTAGAAAACTACAAAATGTGAGAGGCTCTCAGGTTCCTGGTTTCGTATTTTGTCATCTCCATCAGGATAGTCTCTTGTTTTGTTCAGTCATTCAGAAGTAATTCCACTTTGATTTGTGAAAGCTGAGATTGGTTGGTTTTTTTTCCTAGACCCTCCTCTTGATAAGAGGCAACTGTTCATGCATTCTTTTTATTCATCGCTTCAATAATTCAAAGATGCACACCTGTTTATCTTGAAGGGTGGGAGAGGAGTATCACTTTGAATGATAAATTTTCCATTTTTTTAAATAGAAATGTGGGAAAAAACAGCAGAAAGCAAGAACTAACTGATATTATGGAACACCAGGCATTCTTCCTGGACAACTATTCAGACAGAGGAAGTTCAACCATCTAAACCAAGCCAATGCAATTCTAGGCTCCATCAGGACACAGACAAAGGAAAGTAATTGGAACACCATTCTGATTTTGTTGGGCTGCTCCTGGAATATTGCATCTGGCTCTGAGTACCCACAATGAGAGTGATATCTAGTGGTTCCCATGTCAGTTGGACAGTTAATCTATTCCACATTTTGGCAAGGGAGCTATCCAAAGTATAGAATCTATTTAGGAATAGGATTTAGCATTTTGGAGAGCTCCTTTTAAGCCTGGATAAAACCTGGTGGGAATTGACTGCTCCACTGACATGGAACCCACAGCCCCTACAGAACTGTACTGACTGCCAACATCTTGCCAGAGCTTTGTGCTCTCCCAGTATATGTCACCTGAGACAGCTGACCTAATGATATGACTGGCCCTGCTATGATGACCTCCCTATTCTATAGTGTGGCTGAAGCAAGTGGATTGTTCATTCAGATAATGTAGTGAGTTGTGTATGTTTGTGAATGCATGCATACTGAACAGCAATTAATGTTTTCTACCATATGTACCTTCAAGAATAGTCAACTTTATTGTTCCACAAAATATGTTAGACTAAGATGAGGAAAGGTGACTCCCCAAACATTTTAGCCTACAACAATCATCATTCCTGCCCAGAAAGGACAGTGATGAGGAATTGGTGGAATCACATTGTGAAACATCAGTAGAGCCAAAGTTTGTACACTCATCCATCCAAGCAGCTCCCTCTTGTCATTGGTGAAATACTGTAGATGTGTGGAAGCCAAATTACTAAATTCAGAAATAATCTGATAGTGTGCATAGATAAGGAATGTTCCTGTTATGCACATGTACCAATATTATGAGTCAGGAAGAAATCTCAGAAAATAGGCAGACTTTTATTCCCGAGAATGTTCATAAATATTCAGGAATTTCCTAACTGAACTGAGAGGAGTTCACCTGCTACCAGTTGTTTACATTGTAACCTAAGCTTTTTCAGTGTGTACAAAAGTTGTAATGGAAAAATGTTCAGAATTTTAAATCAGATTAAAATGTAAGAGCACTGTTTGATTAACAGGACTCAACGATGCTGAAACTGCAACATTTTTCCAGTTAAATTATGCAGAAGTATACATCTTAGGAAATGACACTTGGGTTTTGCTTCAGAATAATACGATTTCTCAATGATCCACTCAGGCTACAGTTTGTGGGTTATTAGGTAACCTTTCATTTAAGATGGAGAATAATAATTTTTCTTCTTTGCTCAGAATGTTAAAAAGCCTTTCATACACTTTGCTTGTATCTTTTAACAGTCATAAAATTCAGAGCTGGATGTGTTTTGCACAATGTTTACGCAGACTGTTTATACTGGCTGCCTGCAATCAGTGTGAATGAAGTCGTTCTGGTGACGATGGGTTAAATCCAAAGATGCTGGTGCACAAGCAGAAGGTGCTTCTACTTTCATATGGTGTGTATTCATGTACTAATCTCCCCATTTGCCACCATTTGCTTCTTATGAAACCTTAGAACTAGTTTGTGCAGCATGTTAACTTTGAGAAATGTTGTAGCTCACTGATAGACCCTGTAATTTGCATGCATACCATCCCAAGTTCATGCCTCAATAAGTCCAGATGGGACTGGAGAGATGGATGGAACCCAATTCAAAACACCAGACTACTGCCACCAGTCAGGGTACAACAGTGATAAGCAATTAGAGGCCCTCCAAATTAACTGGACAATTCCCATAAGCAGGACCCAGCAGGACCCAGTATGGCTAATAATCAGGGTTTGTTGAAATTCTGTTTGCTAGTTAGATACATAGAGAGGGCACCAAGCTGCCTGCCCTCTGGAACAGACAATATTGAACTAGATGGACCAAGATTCTGACTTAGCATGTGGCAACTTCCTGGATTCCTACCTCTTCCATGATAGGAAGTGCCTTCTGCTTGCACAGTAGGGTCTTCAGATATAAGCCTGGAGCACCACTCGCTTGATTGAACACATGTCTTTTCTTGTTTCCTTGCTCTCTCCATCCTGAAACTGACAAATCAGAAGTGAAAATGCATTGTAAATTCCAGATTGAACTGAAAAATCTAGAAGTGTTCAATGTCATGTCCCAGGCAGACTAGGTAATCAATTAGCAAAGCGGCAGAGCAGAGCTTACCCACAAAGGCAAAAGTGGGGTAGTCCAAACAAAGTTCAAAGTCCAAAGCAAACAAATCCACAACACAAATCCAAGTCATCGTCAAACAGGCAGAGGTCCAATATAGTCAGAAGTCAAGAGAACACCACACAGGGCTTCAACCACAGGGAAGATCAGTTGTCATCCCTAAGAGGGATGGGCCAGATGCCTGCCATTTATCCACAAATGATGTTGCCACAGGTGTTCCTTCATTAAGATTGGTTTGTTATTTAAACAAGCTGAGTGGTAGAGCCCCTCTTTCTGACATTGTCTCTCTCATATGGTAAGAGTCTGTGTTGCCTCATCTTCTCATATTTGTTCCCCCTGCTCAAGCCTCTACTGTTGGTTGTTATGTTCCACTGGGGAAACTTCTATCCCAGATTCAGAATCCCTCTTCTCACTGTCAGGGTCTCCAAGGTAGGGCATGACACCCAAAGCTTTCAACATGGCCCAATGAAACTCCAAGTGAAGTCATACTGATTGTGAGGAACTGACTGCAAAGGGCAACTGTTGATACCTCTTAGGTTTCAATATATGGCCAAAGAATACATTTCATTAGCATTCCATTTCTGGAGATTTCAGGGCCAAAATCTGAGACAGGGAGGGAAATGAGATGGGTTGTTGTGGTGTCATGGGTAGAATTTTTACCCTAGAGGAAAAGCAGGCAAGTGGGAAGGGATGAAAAACTGCTTCAGGAGTATAGCAATGGTGGGGGCAAAATGATGTCATTGTCCCACCATAAGAATTCTGCCCCTAAATTTCTGGCATTGCAGAGGGCAAGGCATCAAAAATTATTCATATCTAAAACTTTTCTATTTGCTATGTTTTTGTTCCGTTGGTAACTTTGCCTGTTTCTTTTTCCTTAGGTGTCTAAATTGTAATCCTTAATGATCAACTGAAATGTTAAGTTACTGCAATACTAGAAATTTGGAGACTGAAGAAAATTTTCATGGGGCAGGGGGAAGATTCTGGTTTGGGAGGGCAGTATCTTCATTTTACCCCCACCATCCCCATAGCTATACCCCTGACCTGTTTCTAGGCCACTGGTTGTAAAAAGGGACATAAACGACATTAAGTACATGGGCTAAGGAAAAACCCAGCTACCCAGATAATCAGTGACATAGACTTGAGTCAATTGACTTGAACTTAGGTCAGGCTTAAGTCACTTCAGGGACTCAGCTGAGACTTGACTTGGCAAAAATTACAAACTGACTTGACTTGAGACTTATAAATTTTTAGTGACTGGCTTGCTCAGTAACATAACACATTCATCCAAAAATCTTACAACTTACTGGTTATATGACGATCAGTCTCAAGGCCAAAGTGTGGACACATTTCTCAGAGGGAACAGAAAATGGATTAAGCAATGGGCTTGAGGTGGGGTTGAGATCTGCTCAGCAGCCTCTCCCCACTACATATAGGAGAAGCTTTCTAAATCTTTTCCTAAGAGTGGAAGGCAAGCCTTATGCTCAGAGCGCAGGCACTTATCTCATAGGGGAACAGAAAATGTGTTAAGCAATGGGCTTGAGGAGGAAGGAACCTTCCTTCTAAAGCTCTTTAAGCTTCTGTAATGGGGAATAAGAAGGATCCTATCCCCTACTTCTGAAGAAGCCTCCAGGCTGGGGTATAAAGTTCACTCCCAGACTTGAGACTTGACTTGAAAGTATCTTGCAAGGATTTGAGACTTGAAGGTAGAGAGACTTGACTTGAGACTTGGAGTAAGAGACTTAAATACATCACTGCAGATGATATGGAAATCCAAAGCCAGAAGAAAAACTGACACCATTGCCACCATTCTTATCAGGTTTGAAATTCTATGCAGCCTTACCTCAGCCTCAGACGAAAGGACTGACAAAATGCCTCTGAACATATCATGCCAATAAAACCCAAAGACAGGGTCATCTTTTTTCAGAGTCAAACTGAAAGCACCTAACAATTAATGCTGCTGCAGCAGCAGCTTGCAGAAAATTCACCATCTACAATAAATAAACATCTTTGCTCATTTTTTTATTCTACACAATAAATACAAAATCTTAAAAAGTCTCCCCACTCAGAAAATTATAAGAGGGTTGCATTTTTTAATAATTTTTCAGGAGGAAAAAAATTGTTCTAACAAAAAAAAATACTGAGTTTTGCCAGAAAATATTATACTTTGTGGGAAAATACAAGCTTCATGTGTTTTTGAGAAAAACTACTGAAAATGAAACAAAACAAAACTAGTAGTCAGCATTTTTTATGGGATATGAAACACCCGTTCTTACTCAGGATGACAAAGTTTGCAAGTCCTCTGTACAAGCCTACTGCCAGTCCTTGGTTGCTGTTGCTTTGCTCAGATCTTGAACACTGCTGACGGAGCTTGTACCATATGAAGGCACATGAAGGCAGTGCTGGTACTCTGCTCCCTACCTTGTACGATGGGCCCAAGTATATGCTCCCATCAGCTCTCTCTCCAGTCTCTTTTCGATCATTCTTGGCATTTGGTATATCAGGGCTATGTAAACACAAACTACTTAAACAGCTGTTCACACTAAGGCCATTTCCATACTACACTGTTATAGTACTACTACTCCACTTTCAACATCCTATAGAATCCTGGGATTTGCAGTTTAGGGAGGGGCATTTAGAATTCTCAGTCAGAGAGCTCTTTGGTCTCAGTAAACTACAAACCCCAGAATTCTGCAGGATGTTGAAAGTGGAATGATAGCAGTATAACAGTGTAGTGTGAAAATGGCCTCAGCCAGTTAGCCCTGTTGTCATCTGGAAATGCAAGGAGATATATACCAAGGCTGCATGTTTTGTTTTTTAAGGCATGATTTGGGTGTACTTTTTGCCTCCAAACCATGAAAAAAGCCCCCCAAACACTTGAAAACATGAGAGATTACACTCATCCTACCCAGTTCATCCCCTTCCATCAGCATAGTTGAACTGGAAAATAACAATAAGCCATCATAAAATACTTTGGATTACAATAGGAATAGTTTGCACACTCAGTACACTCTTGGTAGGAAAATCTGTTTTGTTTCCATCACTGTGAAGACTGTATAGTGGGCCTTCCGTATCTGCTAGGTTTTGGCTGTAGGATACCAAAATTCTTGGATGCTCACGTCTTAGTATGTACAATGGTGTAGCAGCATGGCATCCCTTATATAAAATGGCAAATATATGGAGGGCCCCCTGTACTTTAGTTTCTTGGAGAGAAGACAGCTTGAGGGGGTGGAAGCTGAAGTCAGCACATCCCCTGCTAATCAAAAACTCCTATCATTTTGTTCCTTTGAATTCTGGCTCCACTACACCTCTTTTACTGCCCAAAAGAAACCCTTGTTGTGGAAAGCCGATGAACTGGCCCTATACAGTCGTTGGCATCCTACTTAGGTAAACATGCTGCAACTGTTGTCCACTCTCATTCTCCTACATACACAAAGGATACAGAATACTCAATAAGTCAAATCTTTTGCTCTCACATGTCATTTTCAACCTGGTTAATGAGTTCAACTTCTAATTCAATATTTTATTTTTTAAAAAAATTATGATTGAGGGAGGGATTTCAAACTGCTTGATTGTTTGTTATGGCCACATAAATCACTGCTTCACATGATTTCTAAGCAAGCTTGTTATTGTCAGCTTTGTGTGGCTGATAGCACATTTTGTGTAAGGTTCTACCCTGTTCTCAGCTTTATCCTAATCCACCCTCCCTGCAGCTCTTTTTATGTTAAAAAGGGAATTATCTTCATTCTCATGCAAGCTTAGACTTTGTTTTAACAGCAATTTAAATCAGCCATTTAACCTTCTCCTTCTTTATCTCCACTGGTGTTGGCATTTGCTTTAGGCTAAAGTAAGCATAAGTAGACTGACACTTGACATGCTCTCACCAGAAACAAAGCTCAGAATGATGCCACCATATGTACACTTATCAACGAAACTGAGACCCAAGAGATAGCTCAGTCATCACTGTCTCATAGAAGAGGTGCCCTCAATAGGATGCAGTTTACTGTTCTCCTTCCCATAATAAGGGACTGCATTCTCTGGGTGGCACTTAAATTAGCTCCTCCATTTTCCTCTTTAACCTCTGGGCTGCAGCAATTAACTCCAGCTTTCACAAGGGGAAGTGATGATGTGAACAGCAATGTCTGCAGTCGTATCAAATTCAAATGCCAGAGCTGTAAATCAAATTTATTGAAACCCAAATGCCAGAGGGGTAAAGAAAGGGCAGTGCCCCCAACTAGATTAGTACTGTGAAATTAAGACAGGTAAACCTCATATGTAAGTGCTTTAAAATGTACAAACCATAAGATTTAAAGCCCTCACAAGTCATGATAAAAATCACAAGTATCAGAGACTTAAGGTTGAATGGCAGTTTATCAGGTAAGCAGAAGGCTTAAATAGAAAAGGACGAACAACATAATGTCTTTGCTAAGATGAACAGAAAACCCATTATTTTATCAAGAAATCCTGGCTGGGGCCTAATTCTTAATTCTTACATACTAGACTATATCAGTTTTTCCGCAACAACATTATTTTTCTTCCTTGTTCTTTTTTCTTTATTTGTCAGTTACCAGCTGACTTTTGCCTAATACAGCCTACCATTCCTCTATGACATCTCCTCTCTTATTAGTGGTTCAGGCAATTCTCATTTTGCCTAAATATTGTGCTATGAAGATACTCTATCAGAGATTACTACTCACAGAATTCCCCAGCCAGAATGGCCAATGGTCTTCGTGGCTGGGAAGATTCTTGAAAGTAGTAGGCCCAAAAAGTAACTTTTCCAACAGTTTGTACTTCAGAAAGTCTATAGTAATTCATTCTCTCTGTATTGATCAAGTCTCCCTTCTCCCAGAGCAAGAAAGAATCCTTGATATTAAAATTTCACCACTTCCTTTGAATTTTGTATCAGCTGGTTTTTCCTATTGCTATATGGAAGGGAGATAAAGATCTAAATCCTATTGGTAGTCCTGACCAGAGCAGAAGCATTGAATCAACTGGACTTACCTGCATGTTGATTCACTGTTTAGCAATTGATTCACTTTAGTTGGGATTCTACAACAGGATTCTGGCCAAAGTGAGCAAGTAAGAATATGAAATATCAATGTCAGTGGGAAGATGAAACTAAATAGTCATATGGGCTAGGCCCAAAACTCCTAAGGGCCTTCAAATTTAGATGCTGGGTATTAATGTTATTGATTCAATAAACAGCAAAGTCAGACCATCTATGCCATAGTATTTCTGATCTGTATATATGATTATGGAAAGTGAACAGTGAAGAAAACTGAGGGAAGATAATAAACTCATTTGAAATGTAGTGGTGGAAAAGGGTTAAATGAACACCATGGACTACCAAAAAGACAAATAAAGGGGCCCTAGAGTGAATCAAGGCTAAACTCTCACTAGAAGCAAAGATGACTAAATTGCTGCTGCCATACTTTGGACAGATCAAGAGATAATGTGACTCATCAGAAAAGATGATAATGCTTGGTAAAGTTGGGGGCAATAGTAAAGAGGAACACTGCATTATAGATGGATTGACTAAATCAAGGAAGCTACAGTCCTGAGTTTGCAAGATCTTAGGACAGGTCTTTGAGGTATCTTATTGATAGAGTTGCTATGAGTTGAAGCTGACTTGATGCCAATTAACAATAAAGTTCCAAAACTTTTATGCACGTGTGGTTATATACATCTTCAAGTCACTTTTTGGTTTATGGTGACCCCATGAATTTCATAGGGTTTTCTTAGGCAAAGAATCCTCAAAGATGGTTTTGTCAGTTCCTTCCTCTGAAACGTAGCCTACAGAACCTGGAATTCCTTGGTAATCTCCCATTCAAATACTAACCATAGCTGACCCTGCTTAATGTCCAAGATCAGACAGGATCTGATGCCTGTCAGGTATTTTTTATGCATCTCCCTATAAACCAAAATGTGACATAATTGCTCAACTCAGAACTGCAAATATATAAGGCCTGGTAAAAGATATTACTCCATTGCTAACTGACAGAACTTTTATCATATTAAACCATTTGACAAAGGTGATGAAGTATCTTTTCCATTCACCTGATTAAATAACAATATTGATGATTCCAAGAATACTTTGGCCTCTGAACTATTTTGCTAATACACAGTTGCACTATATATTTTTTGTTAATGTGCTTCCTTCAGTGGCTTCAAGTGAATGCAGTTTCAACATATTGAAGGCAGTAAAGATATATCACCATTCATCTATAAGATATGAGCAGTGAATGGGTTTGCTATATTTAATAACAGTTGTGACATTGCATTAGATTTTCTTCTTTTTCACATAGAAGAAGCTAGAAAACTATTTATAATTTTTTAAAAAAAGTCAAATTATGTCTCACTTCTCTACCTTATTTTATTTTAGTTGTCGTCATTTAAAGGTTTTACTTAAATGTTACAGGACTAAATAACAAGCAAATCATTGGAAAAATGAACCTAACTTCCAATCTGGCCTATAACAACTGTTCACTCTTCCAAAGTATCTTTATCAGCTGGAAATGATACTTTTTTGTACTACAGCTCCCAGGGTCCCCCAGCCAACATGGCTATTTATGAGAACTATAATTCAAAAACAGTAATTTTCCTAAATCTGATCATTGGTAAGAAATACTCCATTTTTGTGTATGTGACACAAAAGTTAAGCTGTACATAGCAGAATGAATGGATACAACTCTAACTGGAGATGTTCAGAGACCAATAAATTAACAGTTAGTCTTGTGCAACATGCTACAATGGATCAAAAGATTGCCATTCTTAAACAAAAGAACTTCAAAAGGAAACTGTCCTGAAAATGATAAACCACAATGTGTCAAAAAGTTTGGTTCTGTTCCTTAGGGCTTGAAAGGAAATTATGGGTTCTTGTCCCGTTATAGGTGTTAATTGACATGACAAATATTTAACAGTTGCTCTTCTGCAACTTCAGAGCTGAAGAGAAGCACACTTCAATTTCTGTCAGCATCCAGGGGAGGCCAATGGAGTCCAACAATGGAGCCCAACTGGCAATTTTCCAGTTAGACTCCATGCATTGCTGTTAAAGGGGCTCCTGCCCCAATGCTTGCTGTTGTCTTCCCCTTCCCCTTTTGTATTGCATTTTCTCCTGTATTCCTGATCTGTGGGCTGGTGCTCTAGTGGTTTAATAAATACACTGTATTGTTGTGTGCCTTCAAATCATTGCCAACTTTTGGCAACCCTAAGGTGAATCTATCACGGTTTTTTTTCTGAGCCTGAGAGTGTGTGATGCGCTCAAGGTCACCCAGTGGGTTTCCACTACAAACCACTATATCACACTGGCTCTTAATAGATATGCAGCAGTTGTAAAATTGTATTCACTTTTCAAGTGCATTTTTAGTTTCATGTTCTGCCAGATGTTGCTGACAGAGTTTTGAACCATCAGGGACTCTGATTCTATTCAAAAATCTTGGAATCAGGGAGTTATGGTTAGATAATGTGGCATGTTTGAATTGTGCTACTGAAATCTTGCATTTATAGCAATATAATTCATATATTTTACCAGCTTGAGAATTGCTCAGACCGGCTATCACTATTGGAACCAGGCTTTTCTTTTTCTCAGAGGCCTGAAAAACAGTTTGTAGATCTCTATGTAAATATACGATGATAGTGAATAAAAATTATGATGACAATGTTGATGCTATTGGCAGTCACTGCTGCTCCAATCACTGTTTGCATCCATGTTAAATTTTAATTACATTGTACCTGTTTGTACTACTTGCATTTCCTTTACCACTTTTCTTAAAGACAGAGACAGAGATTGTTTCCCCTGCTTCTAGCATCTGTCTAATACCGGTATTAGCTCGGTAAAAGGAAACTGGCTTCAGATGTTGTCATTCCTTTTTGTGGTGCAATCTGGATTTATAGTTCAACATGGTAGTTCCCTTTATTGACTCTGAGCTTGCCTGCAGTGACACTTTTTTAAAAAATTGTTAGCTTTAAAATAAACAGTTTAATTCACAAAGAAATATACATCCAAAAAAGAAAAAGAAAAAAAGGATAAAAAATCCCCTAAAACACAGTACTAACACACTAAACTAAAACACTGAAAGCTAACCTACCAAAACACAAAAGGGCCTTGACACCCCCCAGGCAAACTGTAATGAAATAAAAAGAAAAGAAAAAGAAAAACGTTTTTATTCTACAGATCCAACTAAGGCTATTTCTGCACTACATTGTCATAGTCCTATTATTCCACTTTCAACATGTATATATGTATGTATGTACGTATTATATTTGTAGGTTGTCTTTCCCCTGAAATGGGACCCAAGATATAAAAGGATATAAAATCATAAAAAAACCTAAAACAATATTCACTTTAAAACAAATTAATAAATAAACATCATGTGGAATTCTGGGGTTTGTAGTTTACTGAGGCCAAAGAACTCTCTGGCTGAGAATTCTAAAAGCCCCTCCCTAAACTGCAAGCCCCAGGATTCCGTAGGATGTTGAAAGTAGGTGCGGAAATGTCCTAAGAGCCTCATCACACCATACCCAAACCCCTGCATTGTTCAGTTAGAATCCCAGTATAACCATTCCCACAATGGTATCAGGTTATTAATGCTCTCTATCACATCCTGTCAACATTAGCAGGTTAGTCGCCTCATTCACACTGTTTTACCTCTGCATTACAGCATCACTGCCAAGTCCTTTTCCCTACTCCACACCTCATGCTTGGTCCATGTTATTTTTTAAAAAAATTATGCTGTACTTGTGCAGTAATGTTCTGAGAGAATGACAACCTCAGAATGCCCACACCACACCCACTAATGGATCAGGTATGGAAGAAAGCACTGTAAGGAATCCACACTCCAACAGGTAATTGGATTTTTGCGGGAAAGCTGGCCATTAACAGATTATTTACAGCATGAAAAAAAAGGCACATTTAAAATGGATTGCAACACGATAGCAGCTGGTGAGCAATGATGTTATGCGATAAGACTGATCCCAAAACAGAAATAGAAATACCGCATTGCTGTAGCAATATGCATTGCTGTGGCATTGTTCTAGCACTTTGACATCTTGGTATAATAAGGCAGAAAGTAATCCTAGTAGAATTACTAGTAACTATAGCCACTGTCAGCGCGGGCTGAGGTCAAGCAGGGGCTGGGCCAAGGCAGCCGGCAGCCGCGTCCCAAGCAGTCCTTCGGGAGGGCGGCCACAAGCAGGCGGCCAGTAACTAAGGATCGCCTTAACAGCAGGCACACAACAGAAAAGAACGACGGGTTGCCTCACCCTAAACACAAAGCGGTTGCAGCACCAGAACGCAGGGAAGAGTTGCGGGGAAGCCACACAGTAGCCCACAGGCACGGACCGGACGGGGCCAAGGCACGGGCGACAGACGCACGGGTAGCCGACGGTTGTTACTCCGTGCCTTGCCCATCCCCGCGCCTGCCTAAAAAGGCCAGCAGCTCGGCCCGCAGCCAATCCGGGCGGAGCGCGTGGCTGGGCTCGCAGCTGAGCTACAGCTGGGAGCTCCCCGCCTCCAGGTGTTTCTCCTGGAGACGCCGGGAGCGGCGGCTGGCCTCCTTGGCTCGCCGCCGCTGCAGGAACGTCGGCGGCGGGGCGGTTGCCTCGGCCTCAGCCTCGGCCTCCTCGCGAGTAGGCGGAGCCCCGGGATCGGGCCCGGGACCCGCCTCCTCCCGCGGCGCCGCGTCCGCCACGCCCCACGGCCTGGGAGCCAGGCCGGCAGCCTCCGCAGCGGCGGGCCCTCCCGCGGCGTCCGCAGCAGTCTCCGTCCGGCGGGATGGGCCCTCGCCGGAATCGTCGTCCGCCGTGGCGTCCCAGCGGGCCCCCCCTGCAGCGGAGCCCTCCGCGACGGCCGCGGGGCCGCCGCCGCCGATCGCGGCCCCCGACGGGCCTGGATCCGCGTCCTCCTCCTCGGAGGTAAGGCCGGCGTCGGCCTCCGCGGCGCCCACCGGCGCGGCCGTACCTGGGGCCCTGACAGCCACAAACTATTGTGTCATTAGATATGTTATTGCTCAAAAGGTCCATAAATGGTTTTCACTCTTTCAATTGGTTTATCCTTTAAAGCCCACATTAGTTTGGTCACTTGGGTCAACTCAGCAACCTTAACTATCCATTCTTCCATCATTGGTGCTCCAGACCATTTCCAAGTTTGAGCAAACAATATTCTTCCTGCTGTTATTAAATATCAAAGAGGTAATCCATACTTACTATCCAATTCTTTATCCATAATGCCTAGCTAAAATATTTCTGATGACATTTTAAAAAATCCACCTTTAATTTTTGGGAGGTGGGGTGGGGTGTGATTAGCATATAAAGCTTAGGCCCTTTCTGCACTGGGCTTTTTAAACGGTGCAGAGCAACCTCCGACGGAGGTCTTCTGCACTGCAGAGTGGACTAGGGCAGACTACTTTTTGCAGTTCCGCACCTCAGTCCACTCCAGAGAGACCAGAACTGGTCGTGCGCGCGTTTTTTAAAAACCTCTTTTTAGAGGTTTTTAAAAAGCATGGAGCGCATGACTCCGTGTTGCTCCGTCCCCGCGCTCCAGTGCAGATTTGCAGGTGCACACTAGTGCGTGCCTGCAGATCTGCCGGGGGCGGCTTTAGGCTGTGAGCTTTTCCAGTTGGTGGAGAGCCTCCACCAACTGGAAGCCACCATTTTGAATGCCAGAGCAGTGCAGAACGACGAGCTCTCACTGCTCCTTGTCCCAACAGACTCAACCGGATGCCAAAGAAATCCGGTGAGTCCCATTTTCGCATGGTTCCTTTCCCACATGCGGAAAGGACCTATGACTAATCATTTTTTTACCTTCTTACAAGTCCACCACATATGGAAAGTGATACTGTAGGGATACTACAGACAAGTCATGCCTTCACTACCAAAGAGAAATGTTCCTGTTTTCCTTCTGTGGAATATCAACCCTCAGCCTGCATGCTGAGCTCTTGTCAAATGAATAATTTGCTGATCTATAATATTTAGTCTGTACTGTAGGGTAGAATTTATACTACAATGCTTTGTGCCGTTGAAATATTTTGTGCCAGTGACATGTAGAATTTGTTCTTGTCAAAATTCAGACAGTGCTATATATGGCTTGTGCAATTTGCCACATGAATAGAAATGATAAGCTGTGGGGCCTGAAATGTTTTTGGCAGTTGTAAAAAGTTGTATCTGCATTCGCTTTTGGCTGCCGTAAGTGCAAGTGGAAAAATGGACCTGATTGCTCTCATTCATACGTAAACAGGGCCTGCAACAAAATATTGCAGTGATAGATTTATAACATCACAGATCATTCTTTAAAACAATTAAAACAGGAGTGGGGAATCATGCAGCATAACTGTAGCTGGCAAAGCCAGTGGTGAGGAGTACTGGATGTAGTAGTCCATGACCAACTGGAGTGCTACATGATTTTAACCCTTGACTTCAAATAAGAGCAGTAATAAACTAAATTGGCCCAATTTTTCTGTCTGTCTAAGGGTGATTTGAAATAACAGTTTCACTAAAAGAAAATAGGGAGGGAGCCAAGAGTATCTCAGGAGATAAAGAGAGCCAAAGATGAAAGAGCCAGTACCAAATAGGCCTCATCATATATTTTCATCAAATTGAATATAACTGTCTCCGGATTTTGAGAGCAGCCAGTCTTTATCTGATATTAAGGGTTGAGCAAGTGGCTTAATCTTTACTCAGTTTTGTACAAGTAGTAGAAAATTCTTTTTTGGTGCTGTTTTACTCCTTTTCCATGCCTTTCCAAAGCCTGAATCCCACATCAAGTTTCAGTGTCTGTCTTCAGTTTGCGTAGTTGCAGAGAAAGGCCCATAGGCCTGTGCAGGGCTCTCCTGTTTAATCTGGATTCCACTTTTGATTGAGTTTTGATTTAATGTAGACCAATCAGAATCTAATTTCATCTTCTCTGGATACTGAATCTGAATTGAGATTTGGAAATTCAAAGTTTTGGGTCTCTAATTTACCTGCGTGGGGAGTGGGGAGAGACATTTGTAACTTTTCAGTTCTTTTTAATACAAATGCACAAAATGCAGAAATACGGTCTTCAGAGTAAATCACACCATTCAAATTCCAGACAGGGAGCTCTCAGAGCAGATGTAAAGCAAGGTAGCACAACAGCTAGCCAGCCAGCCCTTTATCTGTGAAACATATGAGGCTGGCTTTGGAAGCCAATTTTTTAAAAAACCTCAGATTTCTAAGGATGAAAAAGATCACAGTCTTATATTGAGTCAGACTGTTGCCTGCTTATAGCTAAGAGTTTTTGAGGAGAAGCACATCCATGGTCTTCTGTGTGCAAAAGCTCTATATACTTCAGACCTTAGGAAAGGTATATTGGGGGAACCGCAACACACACACACACAGCCCCAAGCCATGATTTCTCTTAAGCTATGGTGTCTTTTCCCCTTAACTATAGTCCCTCCTGCAATACAGGTGGGGAAGATTAAGGACTGATCTCAGGCCATTTCTGCACTACACTGTTATAGTGCTATTTTTCCACTTTCAAGTTTCTATGGAATCCTGGGATTTGCAATTTGGGGGGCAGGGGCATTTAGAATTCTCAGCCAGAGAGCTCTTTGGCCTCAGCAAACTACAAACCCCAGAATTCCATAGGATGTTGAGAGAGGAATAGTAGCGCTGTAACAGTATGGTGAGGAAATGGCCTCAAAGTAAGCGAGAACAGAATGAGTGAGTTCTGAGATGAGGCCATGGAAGTGAAACAAGAGAATCCTGGTAAGCAGAAGTTGGCCAATAAGAAGGTGAATTCAGCACTGGAAATAAAATTCCCAGTCAGGTGATTCAATACATTATGATATACTACAAGGATATAGACAACTGGAATTGATTCAGAGAAAGGCAATGAGGTTTGTTAGAAACATGGAGAAGTGGTTGTATGAGAAAATACTGGGGAAAAAGGAGACTCATTTATTTTATGTTGTCTCCCACCTTTCTCCCGGGACAGGGCTCGAGGTGGCTAACATGTCAATGTGAAGGGCTGTCATAGTGCCAATCCTAAGGTGAACCTATATGGGATTTTCTTAGCGAGATTTCTTCAGAAGAGGCTTGCCATTGCCCTCTCTAAATCTGAGAGATTATGGCTTGCTCCAGGTCACCCAGTGAGTCTCCATGGCAGAGAACAGATTCAGAGCCAGGTCTCCTAGGAATCCGAGTCCCACAGTCAAATCACTATATCACATAGGAGGAGACAAAGCTTTATTCTCTGCTTCTGTAGAGAATTTGAGCTTTTAAATTAATGGATTTAGTAGGCTTTAAATTAAAGGATGAGGGATTCTAGCTTGAAGGTTAGGAAAAACCTTTTTATGGCAAGAGCAGTTCAGCAATGAGACCAATTATCAAAGCTGGTGGCGTCTTTCTCTCTCTGGAGAGTTTTGAACAAAAGCCAGAGAGTAACAGTCAAGGATGCTCTAGCTCCAGTTTTTCTACATTGTCAGACATTTGGGCTAGCAGGCTTCTTCCATCTCTATGATTCTGTAGTTCTAATTTTAAAATCCCTGCACCAATATGTAATTCTATGAATTATTTCTTATTAAAAAATTTGAACTAGGAAAGGGCCAGAAATAAGAATGTGTTTATTTTAAAATGTTTACTGATAGAGCAGATTATGTTCTTTATCTGATTGATTTTTCCAAACACAAATCAACTTATAAAAAGTAATTTGCAGTGTGTTCCTAGCTTGATACTTGCAGTGTATTTCTGTAGTTAATAGGAAGCTGAAAACTTTGGTGTGCTGAAAGCCCAAGACACCCTGATTAGTCTAAAAATTTGAAAATGGAATGTTTTGATGTCTGTCACATTAAACTTGCACTCTGAAATCTACTTCAGAATGACAGCCAGCACCGTTTAGTAATATCAGCATGAAGAGAAGGCTCCTGTCAAGAAATTCCCTCTCGAAATGCTTGAAACAAACTTGGGCTACAGAAATTGAAGGGGGATTTGCAGTGCTTTTTACTGAAGCAATGAAAAGGCAGGATATTAAATAAATGAATGAATATACCAAAATATTTATACTCCACCATCTATCTGGAGATCTCAAGGCAGCAATAAAATCAACATGATCAATTTAAATAGCAAAAGGGCCTAAATACTCCAAAGGCACCAGATTCCATTTGATCTTGGAAGCTAGACAGGTCGGCCCTGGCTAACTCTTGGATGGGAGGCCGCCAATGAATATCAGCTGCTGTAGGCTATATTTCAGAGGAAGGAACTGGCAAACCAGTTCTACATATTCCTTCGCTAAGCTAACTCTATGAAATTCATGAAGTCACCATAATTTGACAGGCGACTTGAAGTCACACACACACACAAATAGCAAAAATTACTTTCACATGTGTAGATTTGTATAAAACTAGTAAGACTCCGAAAGCTTTTATAAACAACTATGTTCTCACTTGCCACTGATATGACAGCAAAACAGCCTTACTTTAAGTTATTCTATGACTGGGGTGACACAGCAGAGAACGTCCTCTCCTATGTCCTCCCATAGTATACTGCCCTGACTGATGGGTCACAGAGAAGGACCCTTCCAAACCTCAAACAGGTGTGCCTTCAAGTGTTGAGATGCTTGCTCCTTTACCTAAACACTCTAAAGCAGTGGTTCTCAACCTGTGGGTCCCCAGATGTTTGTGGACTTCAGCTCCCAGAAGCCCTGAGCATTGGCCATAGTTGCTGGGGCTTCTGGGAGCTGAAGTCCAAAAACATCTGGGGACCCACAGGTTGAGAACCACTGCTGTAAAGGTACCAGATCCTTTCTGATCTTGCAACCTAAGCAGGGTCAACCTGGTTAGTACTTGGATTGGAAATTGTCTATGAACAGCAGGTGCTTTGGGCTATATTTCAGAGGAAGAAACTGGCAAGACCACCTCTGAGTATTCTTTGTCCAAGAAAACCTTACAAATTCATGGAGTTGCCATAAGTCAACAGATGACAGTTCAGGATTGTCTTAGACCCTGAGGTTTCCAGGCCAAGCCTGAGATTGAGGGATGGGCCCTGGTAATATCATTAAGCATTATGTATTAAGTATGAACCACAGATACTCTCAGCTTGTCAATCACATCCACACCATATATTCCTGTTTGTAAATTAAGGCCATTTCCACACTATACTGTTATAATGTTATTATTCCACTTTCAACATCCTATGGAATCCTTTGATTTGCAGTTTAAGGAGGGAGATTTAGAATTCTCAGTCAGAGAGCTCTTTGGACTCAGTAAACTACAAACCCCAGAATTCCACAAGATGTTGAAAGTAGAATAATAGCACTGTAACAGTGTAATGTGGAAATGGCCTAAGCTAGAAATCTTAACTAAGGGGCTGTTTGCAAATCAAGGTGAAATGTGGAGATTATTCATTGTTACTTACTTGGGGAGATGGGATAAGGCACATTTAATTAAGCCTATTTGCTTCTAACCAGAATGTAGATGCAAACTAGAGTGGAGGGCAAGCCTTGGTGATGTTCTACTAGCTGGGTTGCAGATTTGCACATAGTCCTTGCTCTTGCCTGCAGCTGAGCCCAGCAAAAGTGGAGAATTTGCACCTTCATCTTGTTTGAGGTTGAAACTTTTGCATGCCTATACTCACTGATAGTTAGATTGCACATTACTCTCCAGGATTCTAGGCGCAACATGTTGCTGGCTACTTCCTTTTTGTTTGTTCACGGTCACTGTCTTTCTGCATGATGTAAGCATTTCTTTTTCTCTGGGTCTCATTTGCTCTCACCACATCCCCTGCCCCTGTCATACATAAAAAATGCATCTTTTTAGAACTCTCTCTGAGCATAACTCTTATGAAACTTAGTACTCTATTTCCTTATTTTCTTCAAGAAGATGAACTTGTGTTTATTATGCACAAGCATTTGTGAGTAAATTACTTTTATATACCTTATGGAGAAGACTAAGTTTGTTTTCTTTCTCTGCTAGATATGGAGGTGGGATGGCGAGACAGTTACTGCTTCTAACTTCTGCTTAGTGTGTTAGTTACTCTGCTAGAGAGATCCACCAAGTCTCTCACATTTTCCAAATACCAGTGATGTATTTAAGTCTTTTACTCCAAGTCTCAAGTCAAGTCTCAGGTCTCTACCTTCAAGTCTCAAGTCTGGGAGCCAACTTTATACCCCAACCTGTATTCCAGAATTTCTGGACAGAGTCGAAAGTCAGTTTTAACAATTTAAGTAGAGCGGGTCGTTTACTTTTGTGATTTTGCCATCTGCAGCTTGAGAAGTGGGGAACAGGATCCTTCTAATTCCCATTATTGAAGCTTCAAGAGCTTTAGAAGGACAGATCCTTCCTCCTCAAGACCACTGCGCAACACATTTTTTCTTCCCCTCTTAAATAGATGCCCTGCACTCTGGGCATGAGTCTTGCCTTCTGTTTGTAGGAAAATTTTTAGGAAGCTCCTCCTATCTGTAGCAGGGGTAGGCTGCTGAGCAGACTTCAACCCCTCCACAAGCGCATTGCCTAACCTATTTGCTGTTCCCTCTGAGAAATGTGGCCACACTTTGGGCTAGAGACACTTGTTCTGTGACCAGTAAGTTGTAAGGTTTCTGGATGAATGTGCTATGTTACTGAACCAAATGTAGCAAGTCAGTCACTAAGAATATGCAAGTCTCAAGTCAAGTCAGTGTGTAATTTTTGACAAGTCAAATCTGAGTTGAGTCACTGAAGTGACTTAAATCTGACTTGAGTCCAAGTCTATTGACTTGAATCTACATCACTGCCAAATACATCTCCAACCTGGAGACAACCCATGAAAACTGGAGTCTCAGGGTCAGGTGCTGAGATCTGGAAACTCTAGTCCTCTATAGCTAAACCAGCAAAATAGTTGAGGAGGCCTAGAACAAGTTATGTGGCGGATGCATCTCTGTTCTCTAGCAGAGGGGAACAGCCAGGGAGTTCAGGAGGAAGAGCTAGAAAGTTGACACCACAGACCCCAATTTACCTACTGCATGAGGTGGTCTCATCAATCTGCCTAACTATAATACTGGGTCTGCAGTTAGCAGCATGTATCAGTATTTGAAACAAGGAATCTATGCCACTGATAGGAGGGATGGGGAATTATACTTTCATTTACTTTTTATGTTTCTCAAATGAGATTTGTAGTAGTGACCAAACATGCACATCTGTAGTGGTTTGCAGAATGTAGACTGCTTATACTATCAATAAATTTCATTTGCTCCTTGAGGAAGTTTATAATTTTATCTTGTTCCAGTTAAATCCTCAGACACATCATTAGAAATCTTAATGATGCCATTGAAGGAATGCATCAGCTTCAATGTGTTTAATCATTTTAGGAAATCATACTAAATATTTTCACCACTACAGAGGATCAGAGAGAATGGATCGTGTTCACAGTCAGGAGGGAAGTACAATGTTGTTCTTTTTATTACCAAAGACAAAAGATGAAAGATAATATTGAAGAGGAGGGTAGAAGCAGATTCTCACCCCCTCTGAGGTTTCTATGGAGACTGGCCCATCTAAGTGGGTGTCCTGTTTCTGTTCCTTGTATAGATTGCATATCTAAGATGGAATTACAATTTTTTGCCCTGGAGCAAAAACGGATATTAGTTCAAAGTCACAGCCTGAGGGTTGCATTAGATGAATGCACACACCCTGATTTGAAAGCGGGAAAGCATAATTGGAAGGCCAAAATACACAGAATTTCATGTAACTTCTTCTTTCTCAATTGGATCATCAGTTGCTATTTATATCAGACCAGAAATTTCTCCTTATGGATCAAGTCAGATTTTATATGTGTGAGTTTTGAATTTTCCACATCCCCTTAAATCAAGCACAGGCTTTTTATTTTTCCATGTTTATATTGTCTGTCTTGTTTTCCTAAGGGATGTTTAAGAAATAATCCCTTCCTTTCTTTTTCCTACTTACTTTTCTCAGAAATGGGAAGAGAAAGAAGCACTGGGCACTAGCTTATATGTTTCATAAATAAAAGCAATGCCATGTAATTCCATTTTTTGCTGTTATGTGTCTTCAAATTGTCCCCAAATTATGGCAACCTTGTCCTACTGTTTGTTTGTTTTTAAGATTTATTCCAAGGAGATTTATCCTTCCCTTTTTCTCCAGCGGAGCAAGTATGATTTGCCCTAAATCATTTAGTAGGTTACTGTGGCTGATCAGGAATTCAAACCCTGGTCTCATGGAATCCTTAGTCTAACACCCAAATCTTTACCCACTCAGTATGGATGTGTGGAAATACACAACATTTACAGATAGAAGGAACAGGATGGGGAACAAGTTAGTACACTGCCTCTCCTCTTTGGCTACACATGATTATTATTTTACGATTTTCATTCTTATTCTTATTCTTATTACCATCATCTATTATTATTATTATTATTATTATTATTATTATTATTATTATTCCAAATATACATCAACATGTACTCTTTTCATTAATTTTTTACAAGTATTCCCTTATTTAAAATACAGAAAACACTTCCTCCATTCCCTCCCCCTTTTCTATCTCCCCCTCTTCCACCCCATTATCTCTCTTCCCTCATACTGCTTTTCACTTGGGTTTATGGTTTGTAACTATATCAAATGGTATTTGTTCCTCCAAATTGATTTCCTTGTGTCAATCTCACCAAATTTCAATTAATTAAATTATTATATTTTGTTTATAAAATTTTAGATACTTTGAGGAACCTTTCAATTACTTTTCCCATTGATAGCTTCTTTTTCTCCTCCTTTTTTAATATATATATATGTATGGAGAAAGAGTGGAAGCTGATCTTGGAATATATATATATATATATATTCCAAGATCTGCTTCCACTCTTTCTCCAATTTTTGAACTGATGTTTCTTTTAATGACATTTTCAATTTTTCCATTTCCATCATGTCCATTATTTTCAATAACCAATCGTCTGTCAGAGATTTTTCATCAGATTTCCACTTTTGTGCATAATTTATTCTTGCTAATTAGTTCACGATTTCAGAGTGCCTATCTGTATCCAGCTGGATGTAGGAAGTAGCAATGGGTGAGAATTTAATTTCATTTTTTTATTTGATAAGAAAGAAAATTTACAACTCTCTAATTTTGGGGATAGAAAGGGATCAATATAGATATAGATGGATATAGAATCAAAGGTGTGAGAAACCAAAATTGCATTTAGGCTTAGGAATTTGACCAATGGCACCTCCTATCAAGTGTGTGAGTGAACCCACTCCAGGATTTAGTAGTAGTAGCAGTAGCAGCAGTAGTATTAATATTAGTAGTATTAGTTGTTGTTGTTATTTCTATCTCACTTTTTTCATAGTACGAGACTCAGAGTGGCTTACAATGAATTTTAAAAAATATAGTTAAAAATCAACAAGATATAAAAGTCAAAATATAATATATTATCAAATATAAATACGAAAACTCAAAATAAAATATGCAAGATACAAAAAATCAACAAGATACAAAAGTCAAAATCAGCAGATGCCTGTTTAAACAGAAAAGTCTTTTCTTTTGTGCAGAAAGAAAGTAGGGAGGGTGCTAGTCTAACTTCTCTGGGAAGGAAATTCCAGAGCCTGGGGGCAGCCACTGAGAAAAAGAGCTCTCTTGTGTTCCGACCAGATGTAGCTTTGAGGGCACAGAGAAGCACATACTCCTCCCTCCCCAGCAGCTCTGAAAGAACAGGAAGAATACCGTCTTTCAAATAACCTGGGCCTGATTCTTATGGGGCTTTATAGGTCAAAAAGCTGGACTTTGTTTTTTGCCCAGAAAGGAAGCAGGTTCAGTTCCTTGGATTGTTCAGATTGCAACGGAGCTATCCACGTGCTGAAGCTATTTGTGGGGGATAGGGTTCAGTTCATTAGATAGCTTTGCTACAAGGCCGTACACTCCCACATTTTGATATGGTCTAATTGGCAAAATATATTAATTGGCAGATATGTTTAATTGGCATAAAATATAAATTATACTTATGGCTGGCAAGGCCAGACATTCCAGACACAGTGGTCATACATACCAGATAATAAATATTTGCTTCTGGTAAGAGATGTTCACCTGCTAACAGAGATTTCAGGATGGGAAAAGGGATCTCTATGAATCTTCTCTGCACATAGTTAAAGATATGGCAAGATGGATTGTACCCAGTGTACACTGACTGGGTACAATCATATATCCAATGCAATCATATACTGGTGATGGTGATGATGATGGCCAACAATTAGAAGTAAAATATTTGCTACTCCACCATGGATAACCAAATCATTTTCTTCTACAGCAATGTATTCCTCGTTTAATTTACTAAAACAGGACCATAAGTGACAAATTCAGTGCTTTTAATCACCATGAAGGAGAGGCTTATTAAGTATGATTCAGCTTCTGGCTAATTGAGTGGCAGCAGTCTTCAAGGTTTCTTACTAAATCTAAATGAAGATTATCATGACAGGATAAATTGTTGCTACTCTATTGAACTGAACTCTGCAGCTAAGAATAGCTTTGCTCAGAAAATCAGTTAGAAAGTACTGGGAATGTCCCTGTAATATTTATATGAAGATATACGTAACTGCCTTAGTCAGGACTTCTGTCCATCCTAAACATGAGTGAGAATTACATTTCATATTTAAAATATCAGAATTTACCGAAATGTACCAATGTGGCAGAACCCAAAACAGATGATTTGCCCATCTCCTAAGCATCTGGGAGAATTTGGTTTCATTACATTCTTCATCAGAATTTACCAAGGTTCTCAAAATTAGAATGTGTGAGAGAAAGTGAAAGAGAGGGGTTTGCCCATTTCCAAATGTAGTCAAATCCTGTCTACTTTGACTACTGGTGGCCCTTGAAGTGTTCTGGGAGAAGCCATATCCCAACTATTTGAGATCCACTTGGCTGAAGAACCTGTGGGTTAAAACTGGGATATAGAGAAGTACTATATACTAAGTTATGCTGTGTAGCTATTTGTTCCAGTCTCTGTATGTCTGAATGTATCTTAATATTTTAGACAAAAATCATTCATGTCACTTTACAGATTGGTAAATCTTTCATGTTCAAGTCCTCACAATGCCTTTCATAGGTAAGTTGATATCTGAACTCAATTCTGCTCAGTCTACATCCAATACTTGCTCCTTTATTTAGCCCCATATTCCTCTTCTGAAACTATCTGGGACTAATTCAGTAGTCTTAGCTTGTTCCTTGAAAGTTTAGTTTTTCCTAACCTCTGGTGATATTTGGGGTGAGCCCAAGACAACTGAAGCAACAGACAAGATGGTCAGCACCCAACCATTCTCCTTCACATTCATGAAAGAGACCATAGTGGCAGCTGCATCTTAAACATGGGCAAGGAAATGCAACCTATACCATTCCTGAGGAGAGCCAGGATAGTATAGTGGTTTGAGTGTTGGACTATAACCTTGGAGACCAGGGTCTGATTCCCCACTCAACCACTGGCTGACCTTGGGTCTGTCATACACTTTCAGCCCCAGAAAACCCCATGATAGATTCACTTTAGGGTCACCATAAGTTGGAAATGATTTGAAGGCACACAATAACACAACAACCACCAATCCTGAAAGGAGCAGGATAGCTTTGGGTGAAAAACAGTGAACGGTCTGGAAACCATGCCCTGTGAAGAGCAGCTTAGGGATCTGGGTGTGTTTAGTCTGCAGAAGAGAAGGTTAAGCGGAGACATGATAGCCATGTTTAAATATTTGAAGGGATGTCATGTTGAGGAGGGAATGGGCTTGTTTTCTGCTGCTCCAGAGACTAGTACAAGGAGCAATGGATTCAAACCACAGGAAAAGAGATTCTACCTAACCCTCAGGAAGAACTTCCTGATGGTCAGAGCTGTCATACCATGGAATCTGCTGCCTTGGAATGTCATGGAGTCTCCTTCTTTGAAGGTTTTTAAGCAGAGGCTGGATGGCCATTTGCTGGGAGTGCTTTGAGTGTGTGTTCCTGCAGGGCAGGGGGTTGGTCTCAATGGCCATTGTGGTCTCTTCCAACTCTATGATTCTATAATAAAAGCAGGCACACATATTAAAGTGCAACTAAGCACACAATAATGTTGAAATACTGTTGTACAGAAATGTTCCACCAAATCATTAGAAATGCAATGCCAAATCATTAAATGCTCCTTCTTCTTCAATAACTAATCAATTGCCAAAACCTCACCTGAATAAAAAGGTGTTTTTTTTTTTCCCCCAGAAGCAAAACAGGAAGGAGTCTTGGTAGAGAGTTCTAAAAGCTGGGAGCAGTCACCAACAAGCCTCTGAGTATGATATACCCATTTTTGTATGTACTTTTCCTAAGGTATGCATGTTTGAAATGCATTTTCCCTAATATAATGCATTTTAGTGTGCACTTTCATCTAATATGTGCATGTTTCGTGGACACTGTTAAATTTGTTAATGGCATTGTGATATTTACTGTTCCACTTTGTTTCTACACTCAGGAAATATGAATTTGATAACTAAACAAATTTCTCAGTAATCTCTGATTCACCAGGTTCTCCTGCTGCTACCTGGTCCTTTCATCAAAGACTTAGATCTTTTCAGCATCCAGAGTACATGCTCAATCACTGAGCTACACTAAAGGGCAGGTAAGAATTTTGTTTCAGTTGATTTTTAATTTTAAAAAAACTCCAACATTTGCAAATTTCTTTGTATTTGAGATGGAAAGAACTTGATTTAAGAAAAAAATAACTTAGGAGAAAAAAACCTGATAGATTTGTTCATCCAAATCCAGGGCTTTAAGAGACTGGGTTTGAATCCCTTTAGAAAATGGCAAAGGAGGAATGTTATGAAGATCACTCTAAGCCCACTGGAGGAAAGATAGAAGAGAAATGTGACTGATATGAAATGCCAGTGCTGAATTCAAGAAGCCATCTCTTTTTCCCTCTCTCATCTCAAATACTTCTGTGGTGGGACCAATTATACATTTTTGGTCAGTACAAATGGGTAGAATGTCCTTTCAGTTCATTTTTGAATTGTTTACCAGAATTCACCTGTGTGGCTCGAATTAGAGATTTTTTAAAAAACAAAATGTGGCAGAAAGCAAAATAGTTTTTTTTTAATCCCTAGCAAAATCCATTCCTGAACTAAAGGTAAAGTATCTGCATGCAGCACATGCATAGTCACTAAGCTATTTCCTATTTCCTGTTTTGTCTTTTTGAAGACTGAAAATTGCCTTAATTGTAAACCTTGGCTGGCCTTTAAACTGTCCTTTTTCGGTGGCATCTTTTGACTGCATTGCCTCTTCTTTTTAATCCCTTCAGTTCTATGCCGTTTGGATAAGGTCTTGGCTTTAGTTTTAGCTGCCTCCTCTAAATTCACTTTTTGTGCCATTTTAGCTAAAACAGATCTATCAATTGCGAGCTTTTCCTTAAATGTGAGAGGCACTTCTGTCACTGTGTTTTAAAGTCTCTCATTACTTCTTCAAACTTTGTGCTCAGAGAACTCTTTAATGACATGCAGGTGGCTCCTAGTAAGGCTTGTGAATGGAGTGCTTTGGATGTGGAACCGTAATTCAAAGGTTTGTTTACTGATCTGTGGGGTATTCAGTCATTTATATTACTCATTCAGACAAATTGCTTTCAGTTTTTGGCAGGCATGAAAACTACTCACAGGAGTCATCCAGTGTCCTGGAACTGTAATGTGAAAGGTCGCTGAGACTGTGAATGATGGTTTTGGCATCACAGGAAGAATTATGCTCCGCTGTAAGGGGGTGTTGTGTAAGATGATAAAAACATGATGTATATATATAGAGAGAGAGAGAGAGAGAGAGTTAAGGCTATAAAGAGCACATGCAGTGTGGTGGTTTGAGTCTCCCAACTTGAAGTTTGAATCCCTACTCAGTCATGAAAACTCCATGAGTGACTTTGGGCAAAGGTCATATTCACAGTCTAAGAGAAAGGCAATGGCAAACATCCTCTGAGTAAATCTTGCCAAGAAAACCCTAGGATAACATTGCCATACATCAGAACTGATTTGAACAGGTCACTCAGTGGGTTTCCATGGCCAAACAGTCCAGTGGTCAAGTCATTACACCACACTGGGTCTCTAGTGCTTCATTAAACTACAAAACTCAGAATTCCATAGGATGCTGCCATGATAGTTAAAATGAAAATATAGTGGTATAACTGGGTAATGTGAATAGAGCTGTGGGACTCCAAAGGCCAGCACTAAAGGGGCTGTCAGGAAGCACTGTTGTAAGACAGGTGGCATTAAACCAGTTGCCTTACTCATATGTCCACATTCCATCACCCAACCCTCATTTAGCGTGATTGTAGAACCGTTGGCTTTCTTTGTCTCACTAGTGGTCAGATAGCAAGACAGCTGGATGAATTATGTAGAATGGGATGGTAAGGATGTATATATTTTCTTATTTCATTCTGTTGTTCAAGTATTCAAGAGTGTTTGCACATTTTTCAACAATGGGGGAGCATTTTTCTGACATGGAGGTAAAAATTTGGGCCATGATTGTTTTTGTGCATAAAACCCATGACATTCTGCACTATATTTTTGTGCAAATGTGTTGTATTTTGCAGAAAGTAATTTTTAAAAAACCATGAAAACACTCCCACCCATTAAAAAAAAAGTACTATTCTTTTTGCTGTTGTACAGGGTGAAAAATCTCATGGTAGTTCAGAAATTTGTGACAAAATGTCTCAGCAGTTCAGCATGATTAGATACACATCGTCTTCAAGGACAAGAACATTCACTAATATTTTTTATACCCCTAATTTTGATGTCACTATGGCCATTTCCGCACGGGACGAGGGAATCGCCCCATGCCGGTACTTACCGGACTTCTTGGCTCCACACTTCAGTCCAGGCTGGTCCGAAGCAGTGTGTGGCCGCCACTCCGCACTGCTCCGGGGACGAAAATGGCAGCTTCTGGTTGGTCAAGGCTCTCCACCAACCGCTGAAGATCGCCAGCCTAAAGCCCGCCCCCAGCAGATCACAGGCTCGCACTATTGCAAGCCTGCAAATCTGCACCGGAGCACAGGCACGGAGTGGTGTGCTCTGTGCTTTTGAAAGACCTGTTTCAAGCAGTCTTTCAAAAGCACGTTGGACAACCACTTTGGGTTGTTCTGGAGTGGGCTGAGGTGCAGAACTACACTAAGTAGGTCCGACCCAGTCCACTCCCAGGTGCAGCGAGGACGCTCCCTGGAGGATGCTCTGCACCGTTTCTTTAAGCCTGTGCAGAAATGGCCTATATTTATTGAATGATCCCTCACTGGCTGAACCAGTTGATTTTGTTAAACACCTTAGAATGTCACTCCAAATGTGTGAATCTTTTCTTTGATTAATTCTGCAAAACCTCAACAGTTTAACTCGTGCATCAAAATTATTTAAAAAATAATATTTATTTAAAATTTATTTATTTAAAATTTAAAATTTATTTTAATTAATTAATTATATTTTAAATATTTAACATGTTTAAAAAAATAATAAGACCACAATTTGATGATCTCAAGACTCATTTGAATCAATGGAGTATGACTTATCAAGTCTCCATTCATTCAGTGGGTTAACTATAGTTTGAACAATTGGATTTTGGATATTATCTTTATAAGGATATGGATAAACAATTTACCTGGATCACTTTCTGCTTTATCATGTGAGACAGAAAATAATTCTGCCTAGAAAACTAGGAGAATGTGGATGAGTACCTGTTCATGTTTCAGGCACAGGAGAAATTCTGAAGTTAATTTATACACCACATTAACCAGCTCAAGATATAAACAACTAATCACACATGATGCTCTCAGACAATATAACCTCATACCTCTGATGTATGAGTATACGTGTCCCTTCCTCTACTGGGATCATCCGTTAGTCCCTATGTAGGGTGGCCCTTTAGAAAGGGGGATTCTAAGAGTGTAGCATAGACATTGATGGAATTGATAAGGTTCTGCTGCTGTTCCAACTTGTTGCAAGAAAAACTCTAATCAATCGATATAAAAGGCAATGTAGGGTCAAGGAATGGTATATTCAGGGCAGAGTGGAGTGACTGCCTCAGCTGGAAGATGTAGGAACCAGTCTCTTTACAGCTAGCTGTGCTCCTAATGCTGATGGAAACTGCAGTCTAACAATATTTGCACTTTTCCCAACCTTAGTGTATAGAACATGTGGAAATGACTGGAAAATTGTTTTAGCAGAACCTTAGCTGAACTGGGCTTTATACGAGATTGTGTGTGTATATGTGCCTTCAAGTAGCTTGTTGACTTATCATGATCCCATGATTTTCATAGGGTTTTCTTAGGCAAGGAATACTCAGAGATAGTTTTGCCAGTTCCTTCCTCTGAAATACAGCCTATAGCACTTGGTATTCATTGACAGTCTCACACTGAAGTACTGACCACAGCTTGGTCTGCTTAGCTCTTAAGATCAGACAGGATTTGGTACCTTTACGGTATTCAGGGTATTGGTTGCTAGGTGGAGCTGGCTACAGGAAGTACACAACTCCCTTGTTGCAACAGCTTCACTGGCTGCTGGTCCATTTCAACCTATAAAGCCCTGTAGAGCTTGAGCCCAGGTTATCTGAAGGGCAGTTTCTCATTGTAGGAGCCCATTAGAGGCATAAGATCATCTGGAGAGGCCCTTCTCAATGTCTTACCACCTTCCCAGGCACGTTTGGTGGGGAAAAAAAGGAGAGGGCTTTCTCCATGGCTGCTCTTAGATTTTGGAACTCCCTCCCTAGAGAGGACAAGATGGCTCCATTACTTACTCTAGTTCTGATGCCAGGATAAAACATTTTTGTGCCATGAAGTTTTTATAAATTGATAGGCCTCAGCCTTTTAATAATGTAAATCTCTATTTTTAAGGTTGATACTGTTATTATTGTATTTTAATTTATTAAAAGTTTTTAACATTTCATGTTTTTAACTCTATATATTGTTTAATTTTTTTTAAAAAAAATATTTATACTCCTATGTCTATTTTGATATATGCTTTTTTAATGTTAACTGCCTTGAGTCCCATTGTTGGCAGAAAGGCAGAATACACGCAAGAATACAAAATACAGTACAGAAGACAAGTACAGAAGACAAGTACAGAATACAAAGGCAGAATACAAGTAAAATAAATAAATATTTAGCCCCTGTAAGAGATTCCACTGCAGAAATTTCACAAGGATATTGTTATATATGCCTCTAAAGACATCCTATGGAATCCTGGGGTTTGCGGTTTCAGGAGGGGCCAGCCACAAACCAAACACAAACCCCAGGATTCCATAGGCTGTTGAAGGTGGAATAATAGCACTATAACAGTCTAGTGCGAAATGGCCTATAGTCCCAATTCATGGCAAGAAAGAAGGCAGTAGGAAAAGAGGAAGACCCCATTACAGGTAGATAGCCTCAATCAAGAAAGACATGTCCCTGCGCTTGCGTGACCTGAGCAGAGATGTTGATGGGATGGTAACTTGAAGGTCTCTTATTAGTAAGGTTGCCATAAATCAAAGTGGACTTGACAACAGTTAACAATGGCAACAAAGATACAGTTATATAGGCTCACTGATTTAATATGTTAACTGACTCCCACTTATGTCAACAGGGGCCATTTCTGCACTAGACTGTTATAGCACTATTATTCCACTTCCAACATCCTATGGAATCCTGAGGTTTGCAGTTTAGGGAGGGGCCTTGAGGCATTCCCAAAGCAACACTTAATTACTTAAAACACTTAATTACTTAATTTACTTAATTACTTAATTTAGGGAGGGGCCTTGAGGCTCCTCCCTAAACTGCTAAACCCCCGGATTCCATAGGATGTTGAAAGTGGAATAATAGCACTATAACAGTCCAGTGTGGAAATGGCCAGGGTTAAGTGTTGCTTTGGGAATGCTTTTGAAGCCAACTGTATCATTTAATACTAATGTGATAGCAACCACCTTTTGGGACACTTTGTACATAGTGGCTCCTAATCATGACCCTGATTATAGGCGTGCATGTACCTTTTGGCATTTTCTGAGAAAGGAAAATGTTAGTTTTTGGTATTTTCTGCTAAAGGTAAATGTTATTTCAGCATTTAGCCTTCTAGGATCTACAAGAGTGAGTACATTACTGACAACCGTAACATTTAATAATTCCCATGTTGTTCAGTACCTTTAAATTAGGAATCAAATACACAATACCAGAACAGGCCACTTTCTTTCCTGAACTAAATATTTATAGCTGAAGGATATTTAATCCTGAATATTTTTATAAGGGATATCATTTCAGAGGAACAGCAAGCATTTCCTCCTACTCACAACTCTTAAAAAAGAAACATTTTAAGCTGTCTGGAACAGAAATTCAGGTTTCAAATAAGGCATTAACAGTAAGAACAACTTTACAAGGTGATCCTATCCATGTTGAGTAGTTGCCTAACAGGGTTATGATAGGTTAGAGTGCCTCTTTTCTGCTAGAAACAACCCCAGTGTGTATGTATATGTTAGCCTGTTGACTTATGGTGATCCCATGCATTTCATAGGGTATTCTTAGGCAAGAACACTCAGAGGTGGTTTTGCCAGTTCCTTCCTCTGAAATATATACCCTACAGCACCTGGTATTCATTGGTGGCCTTCCATTCAAGTATTAGCAAGAGATGACCCTGCATAGCTTCCAATATCAGATGGGATCTTGATCTTTGAAAACTCTACCAGTGGCTGGGGTGGGCATCCTGTTTGTGATAATCTATGTAATTAACAACTACAGATGATAAATTAGGAAATATATGCTATTTCATGAAACTTTTTAAATATCAGGTTGTATAATATTGGAAACCATAAATGCGATGTAGATGTTAAAATGTACTGGTGGTTTAATGCTTAATGTAATTTCACAGAATGTCAAAGGGCTGCAAGATGTAAACAAACAAAAACAAGTACTTTCTATATTAAAAGAATTTAAGGCTGACGTTGAATTCCTACAACCACTCTTATCTGGTGAGAGAGGATACAAATAGTCTTCATTAAAATTGGGTTGGTGAGGTCTATGTTAACAAATGTTTCTAGGTGGTGTAAAGGTGTGGCAATCCTAATCCACAAACATTTTTCTATTTCAATACAGTGAGCAATAATAGATCCAGAGGGCCTTTTTTAATTTACTTGTAAGATGTTTTGAAAAATTAATTAGTGAAGTACCAGACATGTTTCATAATTGTTTTAGTAACCTCATTGACATAGAATATGGTTATTTGATTGTTGGTGCTTATTTTAGCAAAATTTTGGATCCTTTGCTAGACAGAAATATACCTCCACCAATGAAGTAATCCATGGTGAGAGCTGCTTTATAGGCATATGTGAATGAATATGGTTGAATTGGTGTATGGCGAACTGTACACCCAGGAGATAGGGAATATACCATTATCTCTCCGGTTTACCAGTTTTTTCAGACTGAATTATTTCTTAATTTCTGCATCTTTGATTAGTACTATAAATACATGCAAAATTGAGTCCTTGTTAATATCAGACTATACTCCAGTTTTTCTAGAATTGCACTTCTCTAAGGCTCCTAAGCCTTTTTAGTCTCTGGCATTTTAATGGTCACTTGCCAGTGATGATCAAATTAGGGCTCAAATGTCCGCAGATCAGATGGAGTATTTTAAAATGAATGAAGGTTCTGCAAGTTATATGCTATTAAATAGACAGCATGTAAACCCTATATTCAGGGTAGAATCATTGTTTATTCTTCATATAAAAAAGACTAGAGAATTTTAAAAAGGAATTATTGAACAAGTGGCTGGAGCTCTTTTCTCTATCTGCACAACTTTATCAAGAATTTTAAAAAGTTAAATGTTCATTGAATAATATTTAGAAACCAGCAGAACTGGCTTTGACATGCCTGCAGCAATCATATTGGGAAAATAGTGATTGTCCAAACCAGATTCTGGTGTTTTTGCTTTAAGCATCAGCAGCAATGCAATATTATTTCAGCTATCAAAGATGAAAACAATAATTTATATATCTTGCCCACAGACATAGATCTACAGTTTTTGAAGTTTTATGTGGAGCATTATAGCTTTGATAATGAAATTGACTAACAGAATATGGAGACTTTCTTTTCTCATATTGATCTTCCCTGTCTTAGCATATCACAGCAACAATTTCTTTTGAAACCTTTGCACTTAGAGGATATCATCAATGTTATAACAAATATGAGAAATGGTAGTTATCCTCACCCTGATGGTTTTCCAGTTGAAAAGTACAATGCTTTTTCCAGTCTGTTAGCACCAAGATTGCTACAAACATATTTTAAAATCCAGCTCCCTCTCTTCATCATTAGATGATGCCTGTATTACCTTGATACCTAAACCTGGTAAGGATCATATTCACTGTGCTATCTATCATCCCATATCCTTGCTTAATGTTGGTATCAAAATAGTGACAGCTATTTTAGCTAATAGATTACAGAAACTAATTTCATCTTTGGTAAGTCCTGAGCAGGCAGGATTTACCAAAAACAGGCAGAGTGCTGACAATATTCAATTTGTTGTGGACTCAATGGCTTTAAACTTGGATAGAACTGATCAGCCAGCCATTATTTCTTTAAAAGCTGAGAAGGCTTTTGATAAAATTTAATGGCCATTTATTTTCACAGTGTTAGTTAATCTGGATAAAAGAAATTATATTCAGTACCAAGAGTATGTGTTATGACAGTGTTTTTTCTCATCCTTTTTTACACTAAAATGGAGTACAAGGCACAGTCTCCTTTAATATTTAATCTGTGCTTAAAACTCTTAGCACGTTCTATTAGACAAAATCCCAGGATCAAGGGATTTGTGCATGTTGATTTAGAATTTAAAAACATTCTTTTCACATTCTTTTCTTTTGTTGTTCATTTCAAAGGCACAGCAGTCAATCTTTGTTTTGATGTAGTTCATTAATAATTTTGGTAAAATATCTGGGTATTCAGTTAACTGGTCCAAGTCAGAAATGCTGGCAGTGGGAGACAAGATGGACTTTAGAATATTTAAAGCATGGTAGTTTTAATGTTGCCAAAATTCTGTTACTTTTGAGAGGTATAATTATCCCTAAGGACTTATTTCAAATTATTTAGATTAATGTAAGTAAGCTGATAAAAGACTGTGATAGGACCTTGCTTCTCCAAATTGGTGTAGCAATTCCCAATTTGATAAGGTACCCATCTTTACCACACAGCTCTGCTTCCACCCTTATAACACTACTCTGTGTAAAAAGGTGAGGATTTTTGATATTTATTTAGTTATTTATTAATTTAATTTTATGGTACTATGTTTTCTATGTTATCACTATAGACAACTCAAGCTGAGTCATTGTTTACAAAAATAAACTGTAACATTTATTAAGATAATAATAAGAATAAAGTAGCATATTAGAGTTCATATGCAGTTCAATGTTGATACGTTTGTTTAGTGTACTATTCAGACAGAATTAACAGTTAACTCACTGTTCAGAAACAGTTCAATGATATCTTTAGACTTTCATGAAATGCACAATTATCATACAACAACCCTTTGGCTAAACTCTCACCAAATGCTTAACCCTCAATCTAGGTTATACTCTCTGACCAGATCCTACCAAATTTCAACTACTCTTCTGCCTCTCACTAGGCTTTCACTAAGGACTAAACCTTCCAAAATAGCCACACTCTCTGCCTAACTGAGGGACTCTACTTCCTTGCTCCTTGCTGGGCTCTCACTGAATGAATCAAAATATCCACAGGTACTTGGCTTTATATAACTTCTTTGCTCAGCTACAAGTCTCACCTACACACTACTGAGTTGAATTTCTCTCCTGAGGAGCTATTCTGGTTGCCTAGCAACCTTCCTGCAGGCTGTGCTGGCACTTCAGATAGCCACACCCTCAGAATTCATCATAAAGACATTGTACAAGATGTAGACAGATGAGTGGACCCGGATCTGAGTCTGTGGGTAATTGTTTATGTTATGTGTAGAATACCTCTACATGCTTTATAAGTATTTTCAAAAACTAAATGTATCATTTAGGAAATTATTTGGGGGCTCATCTCTTCTTAGGACTTCAAGGGAAAAGATGTAAATTCCAATCAAAGAAAGAGAGTTCAGCCTTCTAGACCTTCTTACATACTATCAGGCATATCTGTTATCTTGTATTAATTTTTGGACATATCCACTTAAAGTAAATAACCCACCATGGTTAGACTTGGACTCTTCATTTCTGGCACTTCTTTTTAAATGGACAGTGCTTGGTTCACATTTTATTTTAAAAGAACCAGTGTTTTCTCAACAATTTCAACAGTTAGAATCGTGTGGCAAATACTGTCTTGTCAACTGCAATTTCACTCATATGCTCATGCCAAATTGACTTAATGGGGGAATCCCAGATTTGAAAATTGGTAGGGAATCATTATTATGGAAGGATTATTACCTTAAATCAGATACTTGACATTCATGATGAGTTTTTGCCTTTTTCAGTTTTGCAAGAGTAGTTTAAGCTATCTCTTATCAGCTAAATGGTGATATCTACAGCTGAAACATTTGTTACACTCCAGATTTAGCCCTAAAACTTTAAGTGCATCTGTGGTTCCCTTGAAATTAGAGACATTAATTAAGCCAATCAAGTGTCCAAGAAATTTATATAAATTTCTGTTATCCTTAAATAAAGATGACATACAAGGTTTACAGCAAGAATGGAATCAATGGCCATGAGTTTGAACATCTATAACTAGTATGGCTATAGATCTCCAACTACATTTTACACAGCAGAAATTGATCAGCAAGTATCTTGTTACATTATCTACTCATGAAAGGGCTTTCTAAATCAGCAAGTTGTTGGAGATGTAACACTGCGAATACTTCCTTAATGCATAGTTATTGGAGTCTTCCCATAGACACCACATTCTGGAGGAAGTTATCACATGAGTAAATTCGGTTTTAGAATGTCTCTTGATATTCAAGGATATGCATGTTCTTTTGAATTATTTCTTAGGCCATTTCTGCAGTACACTGTTATAGTGCCATTATTCCACTTTCAACATCCTATGGAATCCTGGGATTTGCAGTTTAGGGAGGGGCATTTATAATTCTCAGCCAGAGAGCACTTTGGCCTCAGTAAACTGCAAACCCCAGAATTCCACAGGATGTTGAAAGCAGAATAACACTATTATAACAGTGTAGTGCAGAAATGGCCTTAGAAATTAACACATGGTCAATGGAAGTGGATTTTGGTGCCCTTTTGACTGCTAAAAGATTAATATTCTCCACCTGTGATCCAGTGTGTAGAAGATCTAACAATGCTTGCAACATTCAGAAGAATAATGTATAGATGAAATTTACAAATGGACATATTTGAACATTTGGTCAGCTTTTATAGAAACTTACAAGTAATGTGGTTATTTCTCCTCCTTTTCTGGTTTTGTTTTCCCATTTTTGTTATACTGGAATATTGTTGTATGTTACTGAGATCCCTTTTGAATGTAAATAATTTTTTTATTTTTTTTTAAAGACCACTAGCGGTAAATTAACACTTCACCATCTTTGTCACATTTCCCTTGAAAGTTTATGTCATACAAGTCCTTATCAGATTTTTCAGCTCTGCCAACAAAACTGTAGCATGCCTTTCCCCTGGAAAATGAGCTATAACGATGTATCCAACTGTAATATCTGTTCCCGAATAAAGGATCTGAAATAGAAAAAGGAGGCTGCTGGCTGTCTTCTCCACTGCTAGCATTGCTTTTGGGCAGGCACCTGTCTGTTATTGACTCTGCTACAAGCTTTTTTGGTCTCTTCATTGGCTCAGACTTTTCTCTTTGTCCTCTCAGTCTCTCAGTGTCTCTTTGCTTGCCTCTGCCTCTTCCTTTCCTTCCATCACTTTTACACTGTAGCAGATGTGGGCAACCATCATGAGGCAAGAAGCCACTTTTTCAGGTTGGACAATCTCCTAATCCTTACATTTTGTTTTTTATTTATGTTTTTCAAGGTTTTGAATACATAAAAATTAGCTAGGTACAAGTAAAAATATTATTGTTTTTGTTGTTATTATAGGCATTATTCCTCCTTTTCCCCATTATTGGGAGTAGGGGGAAAAGTGGGATTTCCTTCCCAGTAGGAATTCTTCATTCTTTCATTCCTCAAATTTCTAGAATTACAGTAAGTTAAAGCTTCAATTGAGCATTTAGAAGCAGAGGCTAGGCATTCAAATGAAAAGAGAAGGCACAGCTACCCAAACAATGGGAGCAAATAGCGGAGTTCTAGCTGTGAACAATTTTCAGTGATTCAATCCTGCTATGCTAGAAATTTGGAGACTGAAGGAAAATTTCATAGGTGGGGCAGAATTTTAATGGGGGGCAAGAACAATGCCCTCATTTTGCTCTCACCTCTGATTTGAGGCTCAAGGCAGCTTACAGAATAATAAAAGATTAAAAACTTATAACAAGTTAATTCTATGGGTGAATTCTATGGGTTGTTTAACAGCTTTGTGAAATAACTTTTATATTTTGTTAAATGACAGCATACACACACACACACACACACACACACACACACACACACACACATTCACAGACAGAGAGAAACTACCATTAAAAAAGCCCTTTGCAGTCCATTCTTAAAAGCCTATTGAAATAGAATATGAAATAGAATAGTTTCCACCTGGTGTCAGCAGGAAAGTAAGCAGGAAGCCATCTTAGCCTTCATGGGGAAGAAGTTCCAAAGTCTGGGGTCAGCCACTGAGAAGGCCCTCTCCCTTGCAGCCAGCAAGCATGCCTAGAAACATGGTAGGATTGAGACAAGGGCCTTCCCCAAATCTCTTAGAGCTTAAGCAGGTTCATATAAAAGAAATGCACTCCTTCAGCTATCCTGGAGCTGAGCTGCGCAGGGCTCTATAGGTCATAACCACCACTTTGGATTGTGCCAGAAATGGACCAACAGCCAGTGGAGCTGGTGCAACAAAGGAGTTGTGGGCTGCCTCTAGCCAATCCCAGTTAATGTGACTGCAGCTCTTTGGCCAACTGAAGTTTCTGAGCACTTTTCAAAGGAAGTCCTATGTAGCGTATGTTACAATAATCTAGGTGGGATCTAACTAAGGCATGTGTTACTTTTGAATTTTTTAAACAGGTTTAAAATGATCTGAAACTAATTAAAAGTTAATTCTTCATCAAATATTATTAAATTCACTAAAATTACCCCCATTTATGATTAAAAAGCAGCAACACACACTCATACTTGATTAGTGATTATTTTATGTTAATATATATTCTTTATTAAATTTCAACCAAAGAAATTACATATGGATAATAAAGTATAATTACTACCAACAAGAACTAAATCAACAAAGAAAACAAGAGGAAGAAAGTATACAAAGAATAAGAGAAAAGAAAGAGAGGAGAAAAACACAGATAGTAATACACCAAAGGGTACCGTTAGAAAAGTTTTGTAGCACAACAAATCAAATATGCCTATTCATCAGCTATTTATAACCTCAAAATATGCTATATGGGAAATAAAGAAAGGTAGATGAAAGATAGAGAAAAAAGAAAAAAAGAATAGATATAAAAGGATTATACAGTGGAAAAGGTTAAAAAGAGGAGAAGAGAGGCATTACCAAGCTTGCTGCTTACCTCCCTACCCTGACTTCCAACACTTTCCAGCATTGGTTTATTAAGTCAGGATCAAAATACATCCCATCACTTTGAAAAAATTCTTGTAAATTATTTTATCTCTGAATTCCATAGCTATTTATCCACTAAAAATCAAAACCTAATTGCACTTTTTTACCAAGCCTGTCCTCAACATAAAGTATATAGGTCCTCCAAATTTTTAAATATGATTGTGTGGAGTTGCCCTTTAACCAATTAGACAATTTATCTATTTTTGCCAGTTCCATCAACTTCTTCAACCATTCATTTATTGAAGGAGTCAATTTCTGTTGCCAGTATCTCACAAAGATTATCCCAGCTGCTGTCACCATGTAACATAACAATATCCTATTTTCTTTTAACGCTTTGTCTTCAAGGTCTAACATATTCAAAAGAAACAACTCTGATCTAGACATGATTTTTGTCTTTATTTTTTTTTATTTCTCCATTAACACTCCATTAACTCCTAACTTTCCTGCAGGTCCCCCATAAGTGATAGAATGTTTCTTCTTGTAATTTACATTTCCAACATTCATTACTAATATTTTTATATATTTTTGCCAATTTAACTGGGGTTAAATACCACCTATACATCATTTTAACAAAAATTTTCTTTACAATCATAACAATTTGTGAATTTTAATCCAGATTTCCAAACTCTTTCCCATTGTTCTAGTTGTATGGAGTGTCCCATATTTCTTGTCCACTTTAACATACAATCTTTAATTAATTCATCCTCTGTTTCATAATATAATATTAATTTATATATTTTCACTATTAAATGATCCCTTTCCTTACATATTAACTTCTCTAACTCAGGTTAAGTGATTATTAAGCTGGTGTTGTTGTTGTTGTTGTTGTTGTTGTTGTTGTTGTTGTTGTTATTATTATTATGATGATTATGACCACCACCCATGGAGATCAAGGCAGGGGACAACAAAAAATTAATATGTAACATAGTTAAAAACAGATTAATTAAAAACAGTAGTTAAATACATAACATCAGCTCAGAAGAACAAATAGTACAAATATGTAATTAAACAGCCGATACATATTTAAAGTTCATTATTAAAATTCATAATTTAAAATCATCTGGATAGGCCTGCCAGAAGAGACTGGTTTTAGTGCTGTTTTAAATTCAGACAGCATATTCAGTTGTCGAAGCTCTTCTGGCAAGTCATTCCACAGTCTAGGGGTGACTGAAGAAAAAGCCCTTTGGGTGACTGTTGCCAATCTAGCCCTGGCCGGTTGAAGCGCGTGTGTGTGTGTGTGTGTGTGTGTGTGTGTGTGTGAAGCAAATAACAGGTGAACCTTAAATGTCCTTCAACTAACTTTAATAAATTATAATGACTAGGATATAGACTGGTACTGAAGTAAAAGAAACCAAATTGACTATGGTATTGACAATCCCATTGGTTCTAGTGCATTTTTCTTTTCTTGAATTCAAAGTGGAAAAGTAGTTTGCACACAAGTAACTTTAAAATTGTGTAGCTTTCTAAAATAACTGTGTATTTTTTAATTTTATAATTGCTTTAATGTTTCATTAATACTTTTATCTTTTTTGGAAGCCACCTGGGGCCCCACTCTGGGAGAAAGGTGTCATATAAATACGGTACATAAGTAAATAAACAAACAAACAAAACCAGAGGGAAAGGAGAAGAGGAGCAGAATCTTGCCCTTCACAGTAGGTGCAGACAAAATAAAATTGCTGTAGCTTCTCCTAGCTTGCGTGTGTGCCGTCTTGACCACATTCTGATCTTGCTTGGCGTCAGGTGTCCCAGTTTTCATCTGTGAAATGTTGGAGGATATGCAAATTTGACTTCTAAAAGGCCACTCTGTCTCCTACAGGTCTATCTGTTCCAACATCATGTTTCCCATAATGGGTAGAAGCAGGATGTGAAGACAGATTTAAGTTCAAAGTGGAAAATAGAGAACAGAGTTGCTGATATACGCTAAGGAGGAATGAGTAGTTCCACCACATTTCAAATTCTTGGTTTCCTGTGGGCTTAGAAGAATATAAACACTAAGTTGGAAGGGATTGCAGGGGCTACCTACTTCAATCCTCTTTCATGGGCATGCAAAATGGTAAGTTATATCCAGCCAAGATGGTTATTCCAGAACCTGTGTTCAAAGTTTGATGAGGAAAATTTTGCTTCCTTCTGTACGGAACAAAGATTTGTTTCTTTCTTGAGACAGAACAACATTTGTGAAGAAACTACAGTTCAAAAGAAGACTAAATGGTAGCAATAGTGTGCTGCAAATATTTGATTACATTAATTTGATTTAAACCCTGCTGTCTAGAACCAGTTAAATAAAATGAGTTCATCAAAAACATATTGTATTGTTACATTTTTAACTGTACTTTTGGGGAAGTTAACAATAGCATCACTGTGCAACAAGGCAGTTACACCTTTAAGGCACAATATTTTTTTTTCAAAACCTAGGAACTCACATTATAATGTTTAAATTGATGTATTACATTTATATTGATTGAGGAGTTTCGAATACTCCTTCTCCGCCCACTTTTTTTATGGAACTGGCCCCAAGCAATCCCAAGAGATAAAATCCAAATGGTGTCTCATGCAGTTTATCTACCATGTCAGTTACTGAGAACTGATCTTGAAACAAACAGCAAATTAATACTTTGTGGAGCAGAAGGAAAGGTGTAGATAATGACTAAAGCTATTAAGTTTAGTAGGGAGATGAAGATATCTGTCATCATGGTCTTTCTTGTGTCTTAACAATGCCTCTAGAAAGGTGCACAAATATACATACAAATTTTCATGAAACCTTGACAAAAGATTCTTAAAGATCAGGTGAACCAAATGTTCGAAATCCTGCCTGGAATCCTGTTGGGCAATTATGAATATATAACTTACAATTATGCATTAATATTTGCTAAATATACATGATTCTCAGTTTAGAGGCTACCATGAAAGTCTGCCAAATTGCACTCGCCAGTAAGCAGCCATGGGGATTGATGGAGTTCCATTCTTGTCGGTCAAGAAGCAGCTGCCTGGTGTTCCTGCCCCTCTACATGTATGCAGGAAGGGGAATTGTGACAGAGGTCCTTTTTCTGCCTGTCGTGCTAGAGATTGCTGGAGAGGGTGGTAACATCACGCAGCTTCATTTTAATTGACAGAGCAATGGACTCCCAACTATCTCAGTGGCTCCTCTGCAGTAAGTGGAGTTTGGGGGTGTGTGGATCTGGTCAGAATCCACTACATAGCACCATACTTACAGTGCTATGTAGTACATAATAGTCATACGGGTTTCCACTATCTATTGTTAGGCCCTTATTGCACAACAGCAACATCCCAGCTTGGGGACGTGTTGCTAATGGTTTGCGATGTGTACCATTGCATGACATAATTGTGGTCCTGCTGCTGTCGTGATCCATTGTGATCACACAGTAAACCATTACTGGAAAAAAATCTGGTAATGCCTATCCTTTGCACAACTACCCCTTTGGCTGTGGGCATGTGGGAAGGGCGGAAGTGCTATCAAGCACTTCCTGTGTCAGTACAGCACAGGAAAAAGGCTGGCTTTATTGGGGAAGGAAGGAGTGTGTGTCGAACACTACCCATCCACTGGCAGCCAACTGGTGTGGTGGAGAGCGTCTGGGTCCTGATCCCATCCTGGCAATGGCATTGCTGTGATCATGACAGGACGATGGGGGATTGCAGCATAGTGCAGTAAGGGACTTAGTTTTAACTAGTTTAGACCCACTGACTCAAAGGGGTTTACTCTGTATTAACTCACCATTCAGCAATTGAGTCATGGTCCTACTCTAGTTGGGAGTAACCAAAAGAATTCACTTTGGAAAGAACATCCATTTGAAAGACTGTAACCAAGTATGCATGTCTGGATAGGAGAACTGGTACATAATAATACCAGTGTGTGCAACTTCTAGAGATTGGAGGCTCACACTGGACCACTTGGAATCCACTGAGGACTACCTCACCATTGCTGATTCAGCAACATGTTATCATTTCCCCATGGGGCATGAAATTCCCAGCATGTCCTTCTGGAACATATAGCTCTACCAGTGTATAATACAGATAATCTTCTTTCCTTGTAAGAAGGAAATAGAGGGAGGAAACATGAATAATCAACAGGGTGACAGATATAATATATGCATATATTTATAGTTCTGCTGATACAGCCCTGTCTGCTCCATAGATATATTATTTGCTCAAAGATTAGCAATGGGGAAGAAATTCATTTCATTTATGTTCTAATGCAATTTAATGTGTTCATATTTTTGAACCAAAATGTGAATGCAAAACTCACTTATCTTTAAATTTGCACCTATATGAATGTTGCAGTTGAGCTTCTCCATTTTTAAAAAAATGCACAAAAATGCATATATTATTTTTTAAAAATATCCAGAATTGGTATACCAGAAATACCAGAAACTTTGCTAGCAAAATTGTGTGTTAGTCAAAACTGCGCATGCTGGGAGATAGGTGCACAAATATACATACAAATTTTTATGAAACCTTGACAAAAGATTCTTAAAGATTAGGTGAACCAAATGTAAGACTGAAGCCATGATCAAAGTTCAAGGTGAACCAAGAATGAGAAACAAAAAGAAACCAGATTTGGGTGGGGGAGTCCAAAGCTTTCAATAGAATTTGACAGCATTCCTTTATGCTATCATCTGGGAGCAAGCTCCAATGAAATTGGTGGCACTCCTTTCTGAGCAGACAAATCCAAGGGTGTGTTGTGAATCAAGCTTCTGTGAATCATACATCATAGGTTACTTTGTGTATTGTTATGTGTTTTCAGGTAAATTCTGAGTTAAGATAAATCTATACTAGAATTTTCTGGGCAAGATTCATCAGAGAAAGAAGCGGTTTGCACTTTTCTTACTGTATTTAAATAATGTGGTTTTCCTTTATTGTTTTCCACACAGCTCCTTGTTTTGATTCATTTTCCTGCAGACGAGTGCAAGTTCATGCATTCACACTACCTCATCGCTGGCCACTCCTCCAATTCCCTTCACTCTGCCCTGGTGACTGTGATTGGCTTTTTTTTTTTTTGTCTTTTAGATTGGTACATTTGTATGTATTTATGTACCTGTGTAGGTACCTAGTACTGTATTTACCAGTGTATAAGAGACACCCTCCTCCCAGAAATGCCTTCTGAAAATGGGGTGCAAATACCCTAACTCCTCCCACCCAGGCCACATTGCCACCTACACACACCCCTCTCAGCCCTATTGTCACCCACACACACCTCTCCTAGCCCGATCGCCACCGGCACACTCCTCTCCCAGCCCGATCAGAGAGGTGGATGTGGGTGGTGAGCATGCATGGAGAGGTACATGGGGCTGGTGAGTGTGCACAAAGTGATGTGTGTGGGTGTTGAGTGGGCCTGGAGAGGTGCAGAGGGGATGGCCAGTGGGAATGGAGAATGGAATGGGGGACAGTGGTACTAAAAAATTTTTTGCTAAAGAATGCAGCCTGCAAATACAGTGCATCTTACACCAGTGCGTCTAATACCAGCAAATACCATATGTCCTATTTCTTGTTCCCACAGCTCGCCCACCATTGCCTACCAATGCACATTGGTGTGAATGTACGTTTCCGCATCACTGTGAAAATCCAAATTTGCTTCAATGTCAGAATGTCAATCTGATTTTTTCCAGTTTTCAAATAGCACGCTTTCCCACCACATGGGGGCACATTAACTTGGGATTCCATGTGGAATGACAGAAAATAAAGTGAACCTAATTTGTTCCCACATGCAGAACAGCTCAGTGCTACAACATAGTAACCCGCTTTAATAACCCCATGCAAAAAGGGCCTATGAGAGTGTGACCTACCCAAGTCTACCTGATAGGATTTGATGATTGAAAGAGGAATTCAAACGCTGCTTTCTCAGAGTTCTAGTCCAACATACACACTAGCTCATTTTGTGCAAACTACTGAGACAAAAATATACTAAATAATCATCAGTCACTTTTTCTCTTTCTTTTGCATGCTCCTTTAATGCATAGGGGATCAGTCCTCTGAGACCCAATGACTCATTTGCTACAGAAATGGCTTTTGAAATGGATATACTCCAGCTGCATAGGTGCCCTCATTTGTCTCTGAACTAGTGATCTGTTTCTGTTTTGTCTACCTCATACTTACATCAGTCCTCCAAGCAGCCTTTGTTAGGATAATCTTTTGTCGGGAGCTCTCAGGCAGTTCAGAAAATCAAAGAAAGCTTTGCTTGAAGCACTGTGATATGTCTCCATTTACTAACAATTCATTCATTTGTCTTCTGGCATTAAGACTGCACATTGCAAATGAGACTGTTTATTGGCATATAAAAGGCATGCTTGCACTGGATTGACAGCTATGCCGTAGCAGATTTGTGGTTTGCTAGTGAAATTCATTAATGAAAATGCAGGAGCCCCATTGAAAGGCAATCCTACCTGGGATGTAGTTTCAAAGGAATGTGGGAAAGGCAATTGTAATACAGATATCAAGACAGAACAGAGGATAGCAATAGAGGGGGGAACTTATTTAGCAAGAGGATCCCAAGCCAGCCATGCTTACTTGGTAGCATGAGAGTAATTGGCAATCAAAGTTAATTAGTTTCCTCGTTGTTCTTCCGAGATGGTGTATGTGGTTCCCCTTCTTCTCACTTTATCCTCACAACAACTATGTGATGGAGAACAGTCTGAACAAGATGACCTGGACTGGTTCTAGGTCATCTTCTGAGTTTCATGGCTCAGCAGGGTCTTATTCACACTTTCCAAAAAATGCTTTCAAATATGTACAAAAATATGAACCAATTTCTGTGGTGAAGAGGGGAAGTCTCACAGCCCAATATGGAACCAAGATGGAATAAAAATGCCAGTGAGATACTTAGAAACTCTATGGACATTAATCTGACTGATTTTCACAACCCTACTTCAAACCAGTGACATAAGGTGCTCCACCTAGGTTGGCTACAAACAATAACAAATGTGTCACATTGAAGACTCCCAATGGTCTCAATTAAACATCTTTTCTGAACAGGGTAACCTTCAGCCTCTTTCAAGTACTCAGAAATTAGTCTGGATGTCATATTTAGTTCCTCTTGTTTTTACCATTGCCAACTCACACATTTTGGTGACATTTACTGATACCAAAGGTTTAATTTACTTTTTATTGATAGTATTTCCAGTGATGCTTGAACTAAGAACCATGTTTTTTTCCTCTATTGACTAATATGTGTGTGTGAGAGAGACAGAGAGACAGCGGTGGAACTTGGGCCATTTCCGCACTACACTCTTATAGCGTGATTATTCCACTTTCAACATCCTATGGAATCCTGGGGTTTGCAGTTTCGGGAGGGGCTCGCCAGCCCCTCCCGAAACTGCAAACCCCAGGATTCCATAGGATGTTGAAAGTGGAATAATCGCGCTATAAGAGTGTAGTGCGGAAATGGCCTTGGAGTGGGGGGGCGGGAGGGGGTGGAGCTACAGCATGAGGAGCATGGCCATTGTGTGTGGGAGCATGGCTACAGTGTGTGTGGGTGTGTCCAGGCATGTGGGGGCATGGCCAGGGCATGCAGGGGCTTGTCTATGGGTCAGGATGCCCCAAAAACATTGCAGCCCAGGGCAAATTGCCTCCCCAAAACCCTATGAGACTTGAGAGAGAGAGCGAGCCCAAAGAGAGAGAGAGACTGAGAGAGTTAAAATCTCTGTATTAGCCCATGTTAGCTGAAAAACTCAACTCATGATGTCCAGACATACTGTGACCTGTAGGACTACCTCTACATGTGGCAAAGTTTTCTCAGTGGTAGCATTTCAGTTGTGAAACTCTGAATGACTTGGCTTCCTCATACTTTCATCTTTTAGGCAACAGTGAAAAACATACCTATTTATGCAAAGAAATGGGAAGTAAGCAGTTGTTTAATTTGTCTTTGCTGCTAATTTATGGGCTTAGATATTTGTTAGACTATGTACTTTGTGATTTTTTTAGTATTTTAAAATCTGTATTTTGTGATTTTTGTACTTTGTAATTTGGAGTGTTTTTAAATCTGTGTTTTTAATTGTGTACTTTCATGTTGCTTTTTTTAGGCACCTTGACATTTTAAATGGAAGGTCAGGGGATAAACTGAATCAATGGCCATTTCTGCACTATACTTTTATAGTGCTATTCAACCTCCTGTGGAATTCTGGGGTTTGTAGTTTACTAAGGTCAAAGAGTTCTCTGACTGAGAATTCGAAATGCCCCTCCCTAAATTGCAAAGCCCAGGATTCCACATGATGTTGAAAGTGGAATAATAGCATTATAAGACAGTAGTTGTGGAAACTGCCTTAGACTTTGATTTGTTGGCAAATGGGAGAGATAACAACATATTTCAAAAGCATAGTAATTTATATTTGCAAGCAGAAAGTGAGCAATAACCTGTTGCACCCCACAGAGAGAAACAAAGGAAGCTTAGGACATTTCCACATTACACTGTTCTAGTGCTATTGTTCCACTTGCAACCTCCTGTGGAATTCTGAGGTTTGTAGTTTCCTGAGGCCAAAGTGCTCACTGGCTGAGAATTCTAAACGGCCCTCCCTAAACTGCAAACCCCAGGATTCCATAGGCGGGTGAAAGTGGAATCATCGTGCTATAAGAGTGTAGTGTGGACATGGCCTTAGTTTGCTTTGTAAAACACCCGAAGCAGGTTTCCTTACAAATGCTAAAAGTTTCATAGCATGGCAAGAAACTCTGTAACCTAATCATCAGATATGGAAGAGAAAGAGAGATCTGTAGACTACAAAATGGAGGACAAGCCTGCTCAGACAACACAGACTAAGAAGGGGCGAGAAGAGAACAGGTATGTCTAGGACCAACAACTAGGAAATGACATGATACATGTTATGACTAAACTCTGAGAGAGAGAGATGAAAACTAGCAGCTACTGAGTGCAGACATGCTAACATTGATACCTCTTTCCCTACTTCTGGATCCCACAGTCCTGCATGTTCCTCTTTTGCCATTTGGGGGTCACAGAGTCCTGTTGTGACTGGCCTGGCTTAGCTAACCAACACCCTAGAACGAACTGCCTCTCCCCCCCAATGGCGGAGCTTGGAGTGTGTGGAGAGGGGGGCATGAGGGGGCGGGGCTACAGTGCATGGGGGTGTGGCCACTGTTCATGGGAGCATGGCCACAGTGTGTGGGGTGTGGCTGCAATGCGTGGGAGTGTGGCCAGGGCATGCAGGGATGTGGTTATGAGCCGGAAGGCCCCAAAAACATTGCTGCCCAGGGCAAAGCGCCCCCCACTGTTCCTACACAACTGCCCCCCCTCCATATAGGAAGAAAAACTATCTGTCAGTGTCAATATAGTGGTGGTGTGGAATCTTATTATGTTTGTGTTGTATACCTTCAAGTTGTTTCTGACTTATGGAAACCCTAAGGTGAATCTATCACAGGGTTTTACAAGGCTGAGAGTGTGTGACACACTCAGTGTCAGCCAGTAAGCCAGCCAGCCATGGAAATGGCTGGGATTCAATCCTGGTCTCCAAGGTCATAGTCCAATATCAGTTAGCTCTCATGCCTTCTTCCTAATGTGTCTGGGGCCCTTTTCGCACGGCATCCGCCATGTGAAAGAGGGCCTGGAGCCTTGTGTGATTGTGAGGAGCGATCTGCATGATGCCCTCGCAATTGCGCAAGGCTCCAGGGGCCAGCAGGCAATGATTGTGCACCTTTGCATTGTCGGCTTTCAGCCAAAAATGTTGTGTGATCGTGCATTGCTCCCAGGCCCCGCCCGCACTTACCTGGCATGCGGAGTCTCAGGAGCCAGGCCGGTCGTGTCTTGTCTCAGTGCAGCCTGGGAAGGTCCCACGCTGCACTGAGAAAGGAAGAGGCAGGGCTCTCACGCGAGCAGGAAGCTCATGCAGAGCTGAAGAAACCTGGGTGCAAGGACCTCTCACAAAAGGCTGCTTGCACGAGCACCGCACCCCAGCACCGAGAAGAGGTAGGATGCGGAAAGGGCCTGGGTGATCCTCTATTAGGAAACAACAGAGAGGGATGTGAGTATCATAAGAAGCTTGAAAATGCCTCTTTCCAGGGATAGCGTCATCTTTGATTACAGTGATCTGAAGGAACTAGAAAAAAGGAATGGTTTAAGTACCTTTCTGGAGGTATTTTTACTGATAGTCTTCTAGAAACCAGTCAGTTCCCTCAAAAACACCACAGCATGAGCTTCTCTAGGCCTAAATACCCTAAAGGCACCAGATCCCATCTGGTTTTGGAAACTAAGCAGGGGCAGTACTGGATGGGAGAACACCAGTGAGTGCCAGGCTATATTTCAAAGGAAGGATCTGGCAAAACTACCTCTGAGTATTCCTTGCCTAAGAAAACCCTATGAAAATCATGGGATCATCATAAACTGACAGGCAGCTTGAAGGCACATAAATACACACAAGCTTCTCTTCAACTGTAGCTGCCACACTAGCTTTATCTAAATGTCAGATCTTGCTTTTCAGACAGCAAGGGCTTTAAAAATAACAGGTTTGCCATTAAAAAAAAACCTCGTACACCCCAAACAAAGATATTACTGCTTATTTTGATGGAAACTCATTTGTCAGTCTTCAAGAAGCATCGCTTTTTGAACCTCTGTTATCTATTCATGTTCAAAAGCAATACCCTCAAAAAGTTAATTTCTTCTACTTAGACAGCTGACAAATATTGTAATGACTAAAGTCTAAAGAAACGGTATTATTTTTTTTCCCCAAAAGTTTAATATGCTTGAAAATGAATTTTTGCTGCCAGGAGCTTTGCTGCTGGTATTGGTATGAATAATAGAATTGTAATATAAATATAATGAAAGGTTGGTATCACTAACAACATGATTCAGTGTTTTTCTTACCTTAGACTGTTCAGTCAAGTAAGCTTTTTTAAAATAAATAAATAAATAAAAGTAATACTCGAATAATGAATTGGTAGTATGCTTGGGCATCTTACTTTTGGGGATATATATATTTGTGTGTGTGTGTGTGTGTGTGTGTGTGTGTGTGTCTATGTGTGTTTCCGCCTTCAAGTTGATTGACAGTATATGTCAACCTCATGAATTTCATAGGATTTGGAATATTCAGGGCTGGCTTTGCCAGTTCCTTCCTCTGAAATATAGCCTATTGCACCTGGTATTCATGGATGATCTCTCATTCAACTACTAACCAGAGCTGACTCTGTTTAGCTGCCAAGATCAGACAGGATTGATGCCTTTGGGGTATCTGGGATAGACGGCAGCTCTCCACATCCATGGGCAATAATGGCTAGGGGACTACGGGAGCTATCATCCAAAAAAGTAACACTTCTAAGATCTTATCCTGTCCTATAGGGTCCTTGTAGAACTCAGTGCAGCTATTCTCCCCTTTCTGTGTGTATGTTTGTGTCATAGGTGATTTCTGCCCTGAACAGTTGTACTTGATACTTTTGCCAAGAGGGATGGTTGGAAATGGGTGTAGAAACTTCTGTCTCCCATCCCATCATTCTCTCCTATGTCAATATGCAATGCTAACATAGTCCTAGTAGGGATGTAGCTTTTATTGTAACTATTTCGTTCAGTGCTCTGATTTGTCTAGTGGCAGCAGCTGGCTTCCTTGCCAGAGGTATTGTAAATCCACCCCAGGTTTTAGTCTTAATCATAAAGTTGCTATCCGAGGTGCTATGCACTCACCCTCAATTGTTTCTTTAAAGTTTGGAGTAAGACCTGGAGTGGATTCCCCATTCTACTGATATGTGACTCACCAACCACTACTGTTTCAGGCTTGAAAAGTTAAATGAGACTCTGAACAAGTACAATCAGTGTTTATATGGTGTTCAGATCCTACTTTACACTGAAAAGACAGAGGGCTTTGGATACTTAGGTCTTAAAAGTCTGGGTTTGAATTCTGATGTATTCAGCCATTTCTGTGCTTCAGAGCTAGTGTTGCCATCTCTTTTTCCTGACAAATTGCTACCCTTTAACAGGAGTAACATGGCAAGCAGATACAACACAGTCTTCTCCATGTTGCAAATAGCTGTACCTATTGAATTAGCTGGTGCAGGTCACTGAGAATTTCATTTTGTTCATTTTTGATGGAAATTTATCAGAATTCAATAATTCCCTCATGAATAGGATTGAGAGATTTGAGATTTGTTAAAAAATGTGAAGGGATGAGAATGTGAAACTGACAGATTGAATTCATCTCTAATGGCATGAAATGACAATCTGTGATACAGCGGCTGGAATGTTGGACTACAACTTTGCAGACCAGGATTTGAATCTCTTCTCAGCCATGGAAACCCACTGGGTGACCTTGGGCAAGTTACACTTTCTCAGTCTCAGAGGAAGGCAAAAGCAATCCTCTGAACAAATCTTGCTAAAGAAAACCCTGTGATAGGTTCACCTTATGAGTGACATAAGTCAGAAATGACTTGAAGCACATGAAAACATCCCCAGAATCTTCTAGAATAGGAAACACAATCTGCCCACCCCCACCAGACTGCAGCTGTCACCAGCCCCAGCCAAGAGTCCAAAAGATCTGAAAGGCATTAGGTTACCTAGCTCTGCTCTAAAACACAATAATGTTTCTTCCCAAGCAGACAGGCCAAACAGGGGAAGAATGCATGAAAAATGGTAGTTTCTGCTCCTCTGAAATAGACTATAGTATACATAAAACATTCCAGATGTGATTTGAGGGAGCCACAAGAGACAACATCTGAAGACATCTTTAAATGTAGCCCCCCAGCCCCTGGTTCTCTAGATGTTTTGGATATCAATTCCCAGAATCCATCATCTTTGGCAATGTTAGCAGAGGCTTCTGGGAGTTGAAGCACAAAACAACTGGAAGATCAAAAGCCGAGAAGCCCTGATCTAGTAAGCTTGGGAGTTTGGGAACCACCATTTCCCACTATATGCCCTGAGGCTGATAGTACAATATTTGTTGTCTGAAAATATAGAGTTTGTCACTGATAGAAGTTTAAATCTTATTGTTACTCTTGATGGCTAGATCAGACCAATGAAATCAATGATAATTTGGTGAGCCAACACTTACATAAGTTCAACTGATTCAATGGGTCTACTCTAATGGGGACTAACAAGCTTCAGGTTGTAGAGCAGAAGTGTGATTGCTGTGCCCCTCTAGATGTTGTTAGACTACAACTCCCGGATGCCCTAGCCAGCCTAGTGAAAAGTGGAGTGCTAGGATCTGCAGTCTAACAATATTGGGAATGGCCACACAATTCTCTGTAGTCCCTGCTCATAGAGGAGACATAGATAGATAGATATGGAAATATATACCAACCCACACAGATATTATATATACGCACCACTGCATTCATTATCTCTAATCCTTACAGCTGACAAGGCTTATGAAAACAATTATTCTGACAGAAATCAATCTGTTTGGAAATTAAACCCCACCTCTCTAAGGAAAAGCCAAAATTAAGATTTTAGTTAATTTGCATGCTTTTTAAATCAGACCTTTTGATGACTGGAGGCAAATACAAGTAATTTAAAGCATCATATAACTGTTCATTTAAAGCAAAGTCCTGAGCACATCATAATCTCTCTCACTAGATGTGTTCATCAGTATGAGGCACACAGTTGCTTGGCTTGGCAGCATTCTAATATAGATTGCAATGTGCCTGAAAAGACATTAACACACAGCAATATAGCAAGAGGCCCTTAGAGTACCAAAAGTCGTAAGAGTTATATAACAAACTAATGATGCATATTGGTACTGGGATGATGCTCAAGGTCTAGCATAAGCAATGCCGTAATTTTGATTTCAGTCCCCCCTCTCTTTCTCTTTCTCTTTCTCTCTCTCTTAAAAAAAATCTTATGGAAAAGTAAGCACAAGGAATGTTTTTAGAACTAATAGTAAAGATGGTTTGGTTAACTGTTTTTTGATGCTTCAAACGTGTGTGTGTGGGAAGGGGGGAACATGCCATGAAATTTTCACATACAAGCATTATAGTGATCATATGATCATAACCACCATTTGTTTTTTTGTGTGTGTGTGTGTTTCTTCAGTGCCAAACAAGCAGCAAAAAGAGAATATCATCTGAACCCTGGCAGATCTCCAGCCATGACTAGCAGAGGACTTTTAGTTTGGTGACTCTTTGGTAGTTCAGCCCTCACCTGTGTCAACGGAAAGATTAGCAGACTCATACACTCCGTCCTATAACTTGCAGCAAAACTTAATGAGAATAGAGAGGGAAGACTGTAATGTATGAATGCGGGCAAGGGACAGGTGACTGTCTGGATCTTGATGGACTGCAGCTCCCACTATACATTACCATTCACTATTTTGGCTAAGGCTGATGGGAGTTGAAGCTCAGGAACATGTGGAAAGCAACAAATTCCCCACCCCATTCAAAAGTATGGCTTGTAGCAAGTGCAAAAAGTCTTCACACAGAGAGTAATAGCGGAAAATCAGGTCTTTGGGAAACATGGAGGGGAAAGGAATAATATGAGTTGTTTTTTTTTTTTGTTACTTCAGAAAACTTGTAAAACATGAAATCTGAAGCCACAGAAAATCCTTAAGTCTTATAGCATCCATAAGATACTAGTTTAAATTAAGAACTTCTGCCAGCTAATAAATATCTTCTAGGTAATGGTCTTTCCATGCTAATGTAAAAAATCCAATGCAATGTCAGATTCTTTTCTTAGATGTACAGTAAGAAAAACAAGCAGAAAAGAGGTTTAATTGTTGAAATGTGAGGCCAGTGAAAACTCTGGTCCAAAATCCTCACTGAGCCAGAGAATTCACAAGATGATCTTGGGCCACTTGTTATCTCTTAGGCTAACCTACTTCACTAAGGCCATTTCTGCACTACACTCTTATAGCGCGATTATTCCACTTTCAACATCCTATGGAATCCTGGGGTTTGCCGGCCGGCCCCTCCCGAAACTGCAAACCCCAGAATTCCATAGGACGTTGAAAGTGGAATAATCGCGCTATAAGTGTGTAGTGCGGAAATGGCCCAAGTTGTTGTGAGGATAAAATAGTGGTAGGATAACCATGTCATTTCTCAGGAACTGCTTGGAAGGTGTATATTAGAGGGTAAAAAGATAATAAAGAAAAAATGATGAAAGCTGCAGCAACAGAAGCATGAGAGTATATGTACACGTATACACACACACACACACACACACACACATACACACACACATGTCCAGAGGAGGGCAACCAAAATGGTGGAGGGTCTGGAATCCATGCCCCACAAGGAGAGGCTTAGGGAGCTGGGTATGTTTAGTCTGCAGAAGAGAAGCTTAAGAGGGGACATGATAGCCAAGTTCAAATATTTGAAAGGTTGCCATATCAAAGAGAGAACAGACTTGTTTTCTACCGTATCAGAAACTAGGACAAGGAACAATGGATTCAAGCTACAGGAAAAGAGACTCCACATGAACCTCAGGAAGGACTTCCTGATGGTCAGAGCTGTTTTGCAATGGAACATGCTGCCTCTGAGTGTGGTGGAGTCTCCTTCTTTGGAGGTTTTTGAACAGAGGCTGGATGCCCATCTGTTGGGAGTGCTTTGATGTGTGTTCTGCATAGCAGGGGGTTGGACTCGATGGCCCCGTGGTCTCTTCCAACTCTGTGATTCTATGATTCTATGTGTAAGTAGTCTCATTGTTAACTAAATACCTCAAAAGGTTTTCTTCTCTGGTTAACTATCTCAATCCTGCTTTGGTTCCACAGGAATAAAGCTGAAATTTGTAGATCTGTGTGTTCCCAGAGCCTAGCACTAGAAGATGAATTCTGTTCTTTTATTGCAATCCTCAGAGCTGGCAGATGGAGGGAGCGTAACTAGGGCTCTAACTGGCTAAGTACCCTATCATACTATGTTGTTAAAGTGCTGTATTCCACTTTAACTGCCATGACAACATCTTGTGGAATTCTGGGGTTTGTGAGGACAAAAAGCCCTGTGGCTGAGAATTCTAAATGCCCCACCTAAACTGCAAATCCCAAGATTCCATATGATGTTGCCAGGGCAATTAAAGTGGAATATAGTACTGTAACAGTGTAGTTTGATAGGGCCCCAAACTGCCTGGGAACAAGAATCATCATTATCTCTTAAACAAATATTACTGTGACCACTTGGGAGTAGACTGTAATGTTGGAAACAATCTTATTTGATATGTGTATAGGCAATTTTAGAACAGAAATATGAGTAGTGTAACAAAAAAAATTCCCTGTTGATATCAAGATGAAACTGTAATGGGCCCAACTGAGAACCATCCTTACAATATAAAAGATCTGTGAAGGCATAAAAAAGAGTATTCAGAGATATTATGATGAGCCAGGCTCAGCGTTCATCAAATTAAACTCCCACAGAAGAGAATACTGGAAAAGTTATCTATATCTCTTAACTGTTCTTCAGCTAATTTTAAAGGTGGCATGGGACAGTTAAACTTTAGGAGCAGGAGGTCTGAATGCATTTGGCTCTGCACTCTTTGAGATGATTTAAAATGCATTTCAATACAAATGTGTTGGAAAGAAAAAGAATGTTATGACATTTGTTTTGGTATTTATGGCCACAGTCTTTCATTGGTTCAGAAGCTAGCTCACTGTCAAAACCTATATTTATTCCACTGCTTATGGAATGGATACACGTGAGGCTCCTGAGAACCATCTGAAGCGTGATCTTGCTAAGTTGTTAATTGTCTGAGCATAATTGCTTTCATTACAGTAGGATGCACTCTCACTGTGTGGATACCACCCGGAAAGTGTTGGACTGCCCATGGTGCCAGGAAACGTGGAAGACCTGGACACTCCAGTGACATTGTACTGAGTGTAGCTAGATGTTTCATTTATAAGATCAAACTTTTCTGCTGGACCTATTCAACTTCACTAATAAATGTGATTACCTTCACTGCAAAATGAGCATTTTTTCCCTTTGGTCCAAGAGGCAAAAGTACATGGATACAGCAAGACTTGAAAATGTTACTTTCTTTGACAATCATTCCCAGAATCCCCACCTAACATGGCTATGCTGGCTAGGGCTTCTGGAAATTGTCATTTTAAAAAGAAGCTTTTCCAAGTGCTGTGTGTCTATTTGTGGTTGTGGGGGCTGGAATCATATAATCATAGAGTTGGAAAAGATCACAGAGATCATTCAGCCTAACCCCCTGCCATGCAGGAATACTCAATCAAAGTGTTCCCAACAGATGGCTATCCAAGCCTCCAGGCCATCCAAAGAAGGAGACCCCTCCAAACTCTGAGATAGTGTATTTGACTTTTGAACAGCTGAGGAAGTTCTTCCTAATGTTTAGATGGAATCACTTTTCTTGTAGTTTGAAGCCAGTCCTCCATTTCCTAGTCTCTGGAGCAGCAGAAAACAAGCTTGCTCCATCCTCCATTCCTGCAAATATTCAAACTTGGCTATCATGTCACCTCTTCATCTTCTCTTATCCAGGCTAAACACACCTACCTCCTGAAGCTGATCCTCATAAGGTATGGTTACCAGGCCTTTAATCATTTCAGTTGCCCTCCTCTGGATCAACTTGTCAATATCTTTCTTGAGTTGTGGTGCCCAGAACTGGACACAGTGTTTCAGGTGAGGTCTGACTAAAACAAAATAAAGTGGTACTATTACTTCCTTTGACCTAGACACTATCACCTATTGATGTAACCTAAAAGTTCATTGGTTTCTTTAGCTGCTGCATCACACTGTTGAGTCATGTCTTTTGGTCTACTAAGACTCCATATCCCTTTTCATATTTACGGCGATCAAGCCAGCTGTCACCCATCCTATATCTGTGCATTTCATTTTTTTTTCAGCTTAAGTGTAGTACATTTACATTTCTCCCTGTTGAAATTCATTTTGTTAGTTTTACCTGAGCTCTCTAACCTGTTAAGGTTATTTTGCATTCTGATCCTGTCATCTGGAATATTGGCTACTTCTCTTAATTTGCTGCCATCTGCAAATTTGATCAAAGTCATTTATAAACATGTTAAATAGCACTGGACCCAGGACAGAGCCTGTGACCCGCTAGTCACTTTTTTTCCAGGATGAAGTGGAGCCATTGGTGAACACCTTTTGGGTTTCATCAGCCAATTACAAATCCACCTAACAGTAGCTTTGTCTAACCCACATTTTATTACCTTATCTGCAAGAATATCATGGATTACCTTGTCAAAGCTCTAACTGAAATCAAGATATACTATATCCACAGCATTCCCTTCGTCTACCAAACTTGTAACTCTATCAGAAAAGAGATAAGCTTAGTCTGGCATGGCTTGTTTTTGAGAAACCTAGGTTCATTTTTAGTGACCATGGCATTCCTTTCTAAGTGTTTACAAAGTGTCTGTTTAATGGTTTACTCAAGAATCTTTCCTGGTATTGATGTCAGGATGACTGAATAGTAATTGTTTAGATGGTAATTTTTTTCCTTTTTTTTTTTTTTTTTTTTGAAGATATGGATAGCATTTGCCCTCCTCCACTCTGCTAGGACTTCTCCTGTTCTCTAGGAATTCTCAAAGATTATGGCCAGTGGTTCTGAGATTACTTCTGCCACTTCTTCTAATACTATTGAATTATAGTTCATCAGATCCTAGAGACTTGAATTTATTTAGAGTAGCCAGGTATTCCTGCATTCCCTTTTTTGCCTATCCTGTGCTGCATTTCCCTATTGCATCATCTACTGCTCCATTTTCCATGGGTTGAGCATTGTTTTCCTTTGGGGAGAGGACCAAGGCAAAAAATGTGTACAATAATTCTGCCTTTTCTCTATCCCCTCTTAACATTTCACCATCTCTAGTAAGTCTGACCTCATTCTGTGCATTAGCTTTTCTGTCTTTCTCCCTACACATGCTGCAGTCTCACTTGATTTCACAACAGGCTTCAGCTTTACATCTATTCATCTTCATGGGGATTTTGTGCAAGGTGAAGAGCAGGTGAAGGGCCAGATTATTCTGTTTTGCGCTGATGTAGAAAGTGAAATGTTCTGCTTCACCTTTTTCTGCATCTCAGGCCCACTGGGCTGCTTATTCTAAAAAAATCTGCAGTTATTTTTTTTAAAAAAAAAATCACAAATAAAGTGATAATAAACAGATTTGGAAGCATTGGTTGACATCCATTCAGTAATTATGATGTCTTAAATCTGCTTTACAATGTTACAATTCACTTTTCTGATTGGTGCATAAATACCCCCAAATCTACTTTTTTTCAGAAGCTCAGCCTCCCCACAACAAGGCTGTTTTCATATTGCCAGAGAGTGGAGGGATGAGTGAAGATGTGTCTATCACCTGTCTTCCTGTAGCTGCAACAGACATCTGCAATGAAAGAGATGGAAACAGATACACACACACACACACACACACACACACACACACACTGCAACTCTATAGCAACACATAAATTGTCAAGTTGGGGGTGGTTGTGCTGCTGAAAAGATAGAAATATAGGTATAGAACATGGTTACCCCTTCCAGAGTAGGATCTTGGTTATTATATTTTCGGCAATTCCAATAATCCTCCAGGTCCATCTGGGCATTGACCATACTGGAAGAGGGATTCTGAAGATAGTACTCTAAAATAATAACATTTCCAAGCTTTGAGAGCTCTGCTGGATCAGACTAAGGTCCAGCTAGTCCAGCACCTTACTGTCCACATTGGACAAAGAAATAGCTCTGGAACTAAGAATCTCTTGGGCCAGTCTTGAAGGAACATTCCTGCCATTTGTCTCAGAAACTACTATTATTCAACATTCTGAATATAGTGTTTCTCCATATTCATAAAGACTAGAGCCATTGACAAAACTATCCTCTTTTCATTGGTTTAGTCTCATTCGATAGACATCTCAACTGGTGGCCATCATTACATATTGCAGCAGTGAATGCTAAGGTAATTAATTGTATTTTGGCTATAGAATCATTTCCTTTAGTCTGCCCTAAATCTAATATCCTTGAGATTTAGAACTGTGAGAAAGTAAGAAAACCTCACAAAACCTGAAACCCACTTATTAGAGCAGAGGTAAGAAACTATTGGTCCTCTCAATGTTCTGAACTTCAGCTCCTAGAAGGTCAGCATGGCCCATGAAAATGTCTTTTTATTCCAAAATATTTGGAGGTCTGAAGGTACTACACCTCTGGTTTAGAGAGTACAGTTGGAATAATTTCTCAGTAAGAATGCATCCTCTTTCACATCCACAGTCTTGGGTTGTTGTTATTGTGCCCCTGTCATAAGATTTTTCTGACTAAGATCTATCTAGAGGGGGGTTGCCGTGGCCTTTCTCTAAGGCTGAGAGAATGTGACCAAGAAGCAACTGCTGTGATTAACAGAGTCTGTTCCCCTGTCAATGGGAAAGCTGATGGCTGATGTTCCCATCCCCTCCTGTGAACAACCTCTAGTGCAACAGCCAGAAGCAGGGGCCCTGTTGCAATTCCCCCTTAATACTAGAGATTTTTTGTGTGAAGTAGGATGGGAATGTCTGTCAGCTGATTGACAGGAAGCAGCTGATTGCAGCGATTGCTGCCGAGTAAATTGGGACTGAGGGACTTTCATGGCACCTATATACCCCCTAAACTAGGAGATACATAAGGATCATGAATATGAAACAGTCGTGAATATGTAAATTCTAAGTTATGCACTTATAACTTAGTGGATTCCAGCCAATTTCTCTACATTTCTGCATTGTCCTGCCAAGGGACAAAGGAGGAATCGTTTGCATAATATTTTGCTATGATCATTTATATGTACAGATGCACATTTAGGCCATGATTCTATATCATACATCATGAACAAAATAGTGATTACTGAGGCAGAATACTTCCATAGGGTTTGTGTTTGTCTTCTCCGTAGAGCTTCCGTTCATCCCAAGTCCATTTAGCAGCTGGGGTTACTGAGGCAGCATTTGGCTTTAATTCTGCAGGCAGGATGAAAGAGAAGATATGGCTGGAAAGAGCAGCATCCAGCTTCAATTCTGCAGTCTGGAAAGAGAAGAAAAGAAAAGAGAGCCAGTTTTTGCCCACTGGGTGACATCTGCCGTACTGGTAATAACTTTTCTTTTATCTCTATTGGAGAACTGATCTGGGAAACCTCCTGCCAACTCTCTCCTTCCCCCAGCCATTAAAGAGCCCTGAAAGTATGCAGTGGCAGTAAGAAGCTGCTTTACATGTGGGAGGAGTGTTATGAAAGGAAGTACTGGATACCTCCCTTTGCACTGTTCCAAAAATTTGATATGTGGGCCTAACTTCTGGTTACACCCATGTAACCTCTGGTTACAGCCAGAATTCTAGCCACTGTAATATTTAACAACCAGAATCCTGTTGGAGCCTTATATCTTTATGAGTGGATTTATGTCTGCAGGAATTAGAACTGCACAGATGTTTAACATCCAGATCCAGTAGAGGGCTGCTTTTATGGATATAAGCAACTGTGTAGTTCTAATGTAGCAAAGCCAGCAAAATGTGCAGTGAACTTCAGTGCACAATGCCCATTGGTGTACAATGCACGCTCTTGTCAGTGCCCCATTATGCACCTTCACAATTAGTTAAAGGGTTTTTTTAGCACCTCTGCTGCATAGTTAAGTATACATATATTTATGTAATGTAGCAGCTCATGTAGGATTCTGGCTTTCATTATTTAAATAGTAATATAATTGCTGTATATCTCCCTTGTTTGCTCCCCAAGACGAACTGTTGATGGGCAATACCAAACCCCCTAGTGTGCCCCTTCCTATGATTCTTTATGCTTAAATCAGTCTTCAAACATAAGACAGTTGTCTGTAAAGTAAAACACATGGCCATACTGCTCTGGAACCCTGCTTGGAAAAGTTTGTTTGTTTGTTTTACTACAATTTCCAGAATCTTACACCCATCACAGCCACCATGCAGCCACCCTCCTACTAAAGTGAATTTCCACAGTGTGGGTTTTTGGTGTTAGATGTTTTAGCTACAAAAGAATAACATCCAGGAGCTATGCAGGCATTGTGCATAACCAATGGCTCTGCAGCTATACAAAGCACACCTGGCGTATGGCAACTGGGTCACTGGCCAATTACTGAGCATCACTGCCTTTCCCCTGCAAATAGATCAAGGAGGATACAGATTGTCCTTTTGGGAACAATGCAATCAGCTATACAATCTGTTGAATTTCAGCAAGACAGCCAGTGTATTAACAGTCACATTTGCTAGAGAATTTTCAATAAGACTTGCATCCCTTATCTGTCTATATTTCTGGCTGCTTCTCAATATACTTTAATGCTAGAGCATTGGGAATAAGATCAGTGGTCTTAAGCCCACTTCACTCATGTATTAAGTCATAAAATAAGCCCTTTCCATTTTAGAAATCTATAACGCAACTATCTGAAAGAGTATTTAGAAAGTGTGAATGGGGAGGAAGAAACATAAAGAAATTGTTTAAATGTTAGTTATATATTATGGGTCCTTTTGTACCATTTCTTAATAAAATGCTCATGATAGTTTACAATAAAATAAAATGAAAGTTAATATTCTTCAATTAAGAGGTAAATTAAAGAGTTTGATGGTGGGATCAAGGATGAAAACCAGAAGAGAATACAGTAAGGAGTGGGGTAATAAAGTATACAGTAGGGATGGAAAGATTTGAAAGGAAAAATAAGAAAAGGGCTTGTTAAGTGTCCAGACACTCCTATGAAGAGAAGCTTCCTCAAGTCCCTTTCTCACCCCTTGCCCATCCTCAAGTAGATCTTCCCCTTCACTCCAGCCCATTCTCACCCTTTTCCTCACCTCCTGGATGGCCACATAATGGCTGGCAAGGATTCAAGGGCAGAAAAATGAGGACAATCACTGCAGGTACATCCTGTGCACCACAATGGCATCAGCCAAGCTTCTACATAAAATTTATTAACATGTATATGTAGTTATGAATGCCCTAAGGAAATGACTCCTCCCCAGAATCCACTTTAGACATGAGGGATCCACTCCATGTGATGGAGGTCAGAGGTGCAGGTGAGCGGGGTGCTTCAGAATGACATGGCTAGCCCCCTCCTATCCCTGAGCTGCAGTGTGATGAGCAAAAGCTTCCATTCATCATACCATGGTTCAGAAGCAGGAGAAGGCTGTGTCATTCTGAAGCACTCTATTCACTTGTGCCTCAGACCTCCATTGAATGAAGTGGGTCCCTGATGTTCAGTTTCCATTCCAGCGGTATTTATGATCATGGCAATATCGACACAACCATAAATATTCAGTATGGCTGAGCACTTACAGATCTATAACTCTAGGTTACAAATTTGTAACTGTAATGTAGAATGCCAGCCATCATTCTTCAGGACTTCTGAAGGACATTCAGGAAGCCCCAAAGGGTACCTGCATCAGTGTGCACTGGTATGATGGGCTGTGATGGACTTCCACACTCAGCTGCCCTTGTCCCCACCACCCCCGCACCTGCACAACCACTACCTAACCATGTGGATGAGAGGCAGCAGTGAGTATAGCTGACTGAGGCCCTTTCTGCACCCTACCTTTTTGTGAAGCCATCCAGTGGGGATTCCAGCAGTGGTTCTCCACACTGACTGGCTCCCTGCAGAAGGGAGTGTGATGGCCATGCTTCTTCCTTCCACAGTGCAGCCAAATACTTTCCCAGGCTGCACTGGGACACGAAGTGCAGCCTTTGCCCTTCTGCAGCTTCCACAGAACAGGTAAGTATGGGATGGTGGCGCAATCATGTGTCATTGACAGGGAAAGCCCATCAATTATTCAATCGGTGATTGTGCCACCTGGGGACAGGAGAAGAAAAGGATCATGATGAAATGATGCAAAAGACATTGTGGGATGGGAGATTGCTGCAGAAAGGGCCTGAAACTGACCTAGCATCAGCTAGCCAGTGACAGACAAGCCTCCTTGCTCAGCTGTCTACCCTCTCCCTCCAGTTAGACATGGGAATGTAAGGATGGGAGACAATAGTGTGGAGATGAGTGAAGAGGATCACCCATCTCTGGCTATGATCTTGCCAACATATGAGCCTCTTTGCTTGGTTGCCACCTATCCCCTCCAACTACTACATCACATGAAGGTGAGAAGGAAGTAAAAAGGGTGACTGACTCACACAGCACTGGCTAATATATGTGGTAACAGGTAAGGCTTTTCATTTGGATGCTCCCTTCCTATCCCAACAGGCATTACGTGGCTGAAGAGGCAGGGAAGAGGTGCATTTTGGGAGAGATACTTTCTACCTCTCCCTATGAGAAATCTTCAAAAACTGAACAATTTTCAAAGACATTTATCCAGTGGGGAGAAAATTGTTTAAATCTGCCATGCTGAAATGAGGAAGCACATCCCTAGTATACAGATGCTTTGGTGGCACTGAGTGTTAGAGCATTAGCATGGTATAGGGCTACAGATCTAGGCATAAGGCAACCCTCCTTTTGACCTACATAAACTCTCCCCCAGCGGACCTGCTGGGCTGACAGGAAATGGGTTTCCACATGAGTGCAATCCACTGGTGGTTTTTCTCCCACATGGGAATGAAGCAGGTCCAAGAGCCCCAAACTGAGCCTTCATCTCAAAGTAATGTGAGGCAGGCTTCAAAGAACCATCACCTACCACAGAATGGATTTACCCAATTCCTGTGGATCCAACAGTGTTGGCTGTATAGCCATGGGTGGTTTTATGTTCACAAAGCATCCGGTATTTACTCAGAGAGGCCAATGGCTGGCTGGTTGACCAGCTTGGATAGAATGAAATAGCAGAGGCTGCTGGGAAGAAGCTACACCACTGGGAAAAGATGTGGTGGCTTCCTTTCTTTGTGCCCTGCAAATGCCACAATTGGGGGCTCAGTGTAAGACTGGAACCAGTGCTCCCCCCACCAACTATTTGCATTTTGTATATTACTGTAGCAAAAATCCATCAGGTTAGCTTTATGAAGCATAAAGATACCCAAAAGAAATGAGATATTTTTTAATGAAAGGAATTAAAAAGAACATTACCATATCAAGTTCCTATAACAGAGGAATATATTAAGAATACTCCCGTGGCACCTTTGACTCACCACAGTAGGTGTTTCAAGTGTTATGGTAAATTGTAAAGAGAGCACTCGCTTTGTTTGCTGTTTGTTTGTTTTGTAATGTAATTGTGCTTTGAATCTTATTCCCATTGCACATGACTAGTTTGCTAACATAGGACTAACTTTATTATTCTAGTAATGAGTAGATTCAAATAGAGAAGGAAAAAAAAAGAAGTTCTTTTGGAGATCTTGGGGGCCTAACTATTCTAAAGGCACCAGATCCTGTCTGATCTTGGAAGGTAAGATCTTGTTGAGTACTTGGATGGAAAATAATCAACAAATATCAGCTGATCTAGACTATTCTTCAAACAAAGGAATTAGCAATACCCTCTCTGAATATTTCTTCCCTAAGAAAACCCTATGAAATTTATGGGGTCACAATAAATTAATAAGCAACTTGAAGACATGTACACACACACTGAAGATCTTTTCCATGTAACAACCTCAAGAAATGGTTCTTATGGTTGCTACAAACATTCAGAACTAACACTTCTGCTCATGAGTGGATTGATAAGCTGGTAGCCCTTCACCAGTACCTGCTGTAATGACAGGAAATGGCTCCTCCTGCCTCAAGGCCTGGCCCATTCAGTGCCTCAGGGAAGGAGACACAGAATGGCTGCAACAACATCCCCTCTGCATAGCATAAATATCCACATGCTGAGATGCATAGTGCAAGCACTATACAATGCCAGGCAGAATGGCAGCATTGTGCAATGCATATCCATGACTGGGTGCCATCGTGAAATGCATAACAACCATATGCAATGTGGAATGGCAATAGATATTACACAACCACAATACATAAAGCATAACTGGAATGTGCGATGCACAACTGAAATGTGCAACCACAGTGCACATTTTTGTATGTGCAACTTTGCTTCTATAATTGTCATGAAAATATGTGTGCTGTGCTGTGGTGACTAATTCACCTGCATGTGTAGATTGATTTACGGGTGCATATGTCGCTAACAGGATGGTAGCCAATGAGTGCTCCCCAGTAAGGCTGGTCCAAGTTATTGCTGCCTAAGGTAAAGATGCTGTACCACTTCTCATCAGAATTCACATTCAAAATCTTTTCTTGTACACTTGTGAAAAGACATTGTCCCCAGCTGCATCTGAGTGAAGCAAGCTAGCTTAGCATTTCCCCGCCCTCTGGAGCAGGCTTTGAGAGTACATAGGAAACTTCAGGGAAAAGCTACATTCTCCTCCTGATTCCACAAACGAAAGCGGTTTTGTAAGCAAAACATCACTATTAGCATCCATCCATTGTTCTGTCCACCAATATTTCATCCCCTGTCATCTGCCATCTAAAGTTGCTGCTTTACTCCTTCTCCCAGGCCCTCTTATGCCCTTTTCCCTGGATAAAAAGTTAGTCCTTCTCCCAGGCCCTCTTATGCCCTTTTCCCTGGATAAAAAGATCCCATAGTATCAGTTTTCCACCAGTGATTTGTGGAGTGATATTTATTATTTAAGCTATTTCTTTATCATCTTCCAGTCCACAAGGGCTCCCAAGGCAGTAAACAAAGAAAAGCAATTAGAACAGTATGGAGATATAATGTTTTTAAAGCACATTAAAATGTTCTTTAGAAACATATTAAAGCAGTCAAAAACAATCCTAAAATACAATTTTAAAACAGTTAAAACAGAACAATCCCAACATTAAAAGCCACAAAGAAGAGACCTGTTTGGCTGCCTACTGGAAGCTCAGAAAAGATGGAGCCAGACTAACTTCCTTGGTCAGGGAGTTCCACAGTTGGAGTTCTGATACAGGGAAAGCCCTGTTAGTTGTCTACACCCATCCTAGCTTCAAGAGGTGTTGGGACATATAACAAGGCCTCTCTGAGAATCTCAAATTTTGAGTGGGATCAAGTGAGAGGAGGTGCTCTTTCAGATATCCTCTGTGCCATGTAGCACTTTCTAGGGCAAAATTAGCACCTTGAATTGAGCTCCAAAACAATTGGAAGCCAGTGCAATTCTTGTAAAACTGGTGTTACTGTGGTCTCTAAAATGCACACTTGACATAGTCCTTGTCCCATCCCCAGTGAAGAAAGATGCTCCCCTAGAGTATCATAACTCTAAGCGTCCCTGCAGCAAGTTAAGTAACTGTCCCAAGCTCAGTTACTTCCTTAAAAAATGTGTGTCTCCTGGAAAGTGCACAAAATGAATACCCATGGAGAAGACAGGCATAAAACTTCATTATAGCAATGTAAATTGACTTTGACTTTAAAGACTAGTCCAGGATGTCTTGCTTGCTGAAGGCAAGGACAAGATTCTGTTACTCTCACCTTCTGTGCACAAAAACTGATGAGACTGGCCAGTGAATCTTGCTTCCACACAGTTGCATAGGGACGGGGTGTGTGTGTGACAGGGGTGGTTCACCCCCGGCGGCAATGTTTTTGGGGCATCCTGGCTTGTGACCATACCCCCATATGCTGCAGCCACCCCGCCATGTGCCACAGACATGCCCCCACACACCGCGGCCATACTCCCACACCATATTCCCACCCCTTCTGCCCTCCCACACACTCCAAGCTTTGCTGCTGCTTCCACATTGGCAATGAGATAGCATCTTCTGATGCACATAAGGATAGCAAGCTGGCTTAGAAAGAATGCCCATGCTCCACCACCTCGCTGCCACTTTCCTGCTTCATAGTGCCTCAGTTACCTGAGCTGGTCATCACACTTTGCCTAATGATAGGCCTACCTCTGTTTGTTGTTTGTAAAATCTGCATGTAAACTGTCACAGAGACATCAAGTAACAATGATGGAAGTTGAATTTCAATAGTATATTCACTCATCCATCCAGTTTTGTGCCTTTACTAGTTCAGTCCTGCCTTGAGTGACAGAAGAATTCTTCATGCAGGTACTCTGGGAAATTGTGAACAAAAGGAACCTGATGTTTCCAGCCTGCTGCAGAGATTCACAGTGACTTGCTGTGTACAAAGCTTCTCTAGTCTCAAAGGCTTTGGTACAGTCCTGGTTCTTGGAAACTTTCCAACTGAGATACACAAATTCACACCAACAGATTAATTCTGTCTGTGGGGCACATTACTAAGCTGTCTACAAAACAACAAGCAGATGCTGGAATGAAAAATAAAAATAAAAAGATGTAGAAGTGGAAAAAAATCAACTTGCTACTCTTCCCTCAGGAGCCCAATCAACCTGCCCCAATTTGGTGGTCCCCAGATGTTGCATTGTTGTTGTTCACTTTGTTTACAGACCACCTTTTCCCCAAAACCAGGATTCAGCATGACTCGCAAATTAAAATAAATACAATATAGTTAAAACATACAGAAGATCAGCATTAACGTGAAGGCTCCCACCCTGTTAGTGACTTATGCAAGTGTTCATTCCTCTACAGAAGTGGTTGTACATTTTTATCCAATGCATGAGCCCATATTTAGTTGAAGGTTGCTGAAACAGAGTTGCGTGTATTATTCCACTGCATGTGCAGCCACTACACATGCCACAGGCAGCTGTTCACTGTGCATTGTGGGCATTTTGCATTGCAATCGTATCTTTCACATTTGTTTGCATGTTTAAAACATCTGGAAGGCATCAGGTAGAGAACAGATAGTACATGGGCATATATTATCTCTCGCATAACTGCTTATAGTTCAAAAACACAAAAGAGAACACGTTGTATTGAACACAATGCAGACATACATGATTGAACACAACATAATCACTATCTCATTATTCTGTTTGTCTTCTCCAGCTCAACAGAGAATGACTCTGTGAGACACTGTGTAGAATGAATAAACAAAAACCAGTTAGAGACACATAAAACTAAGCTCACATTCTTCCTTTGCCTGAGGGTTGGGGGAATGCGATTGTTTGCCTCTGTTGTGTTTGGAACTGAGGAGCACCAGGACTGGCAGAGAATCTAACACCGCTTTTCTCAGACTGGTGCCTTGATTCCCAGCCACCTTTGTCTATTGGGATGAAAGGAGGTATAGCCCAACATATTTGTAGGATATCAAGTTGCCCAGCAAATTGATCTAATGTTGATCTCTGTCTGGTTCCAAAGGTATTCACTTCTGGCACATCAAAAGGTGCCAGCTGGAATCAAATTTAGAACAAGCATGGGAATCATGCAGCCTTCAGGTTGTTGCTGGAAAGGAACCAGCATTTTCAGCATTTGCTATGTCATTAGGGTTGTGTACTCTTGATGAATTGCACCTGGAAGGCACATGATTTTCGATTTTGCATTTTATACAATTTGGTACTCAGGAACACTTGTTTGCTTGCAGTTAAACTGGTTGAGTTCTGGGAGCTTAGTCTTTTGATTCATGTTAGAGATAACAACTTTAGTGTGCCTACAGTTAGTAGTTGCTGGTTTGCAAATCTTACTAGAGCTCGTATAGCATATGCTCATGTCATTTTCTGAATTTGGGTGTTAGCTACAGCATCTGTCTTCCTGCATCAGTTAGAATGCCTTTACTCTGAGTTTATTCACCCTCCATTTGGTAGTCTTCAGTGCTCTCTCTCCTCCATATTCAAAGAGCACATGTTACAGAGCCTCTCACCATGAGTTGCTATGAATCGTTTAGTGGTTGTAAGTAAGCCTACTTCATTTGTTTTTACAAAGACTAAGCTTGCTTTATTTCTCTGCTAGATCCTGTGAAGGGTGTGTGTATGTGACTGGTTGTTATTTACCTTGTACTTGCAAATATACCATGCTGTTGAGTTGCAGAATTACCTCTCACACTCTCCAACAAATCAAAAGTCTTAAATTTCTGTTGGCCATTTGACACCATAGCTTTCCAATGTAACAATTCTTCAAAATCAAGGTGCCAGAAAATATGGAAAAAGGATATATATGGTGTGGTGGGCAAAGTGCACTAGACTCAATGTGAAGCAGCTACTTACATTTTAGGGTTGGCTTTGCATTCCATTAGGCAGTATGAGGTAGTTGCCTAGGGCAGTAGATCTGGGTGGCATCAGCAAGGTTTTGGAGAATAAAGTTATGTTGCCAGACATACATATCCTCAGCTAGTCTGCTGCCTTTAAGTGCAGTGGAAGATGCAACACAATTACCAGCACTGAAGAATTATTCAATTGCCAGCCCAGAGATCTGTGTAGATGGAATGCCTCAGGTAGTGTGGCATATCTTGGGTTGGCCCTGATTATACTATAGAAAGAACTATACCACATATAAAAGCATAAAGCTAAAACACAAATTGCCAAATAAAAATATGCATTGCCTGAAATATAGTAGATCAAAAGGAACTTAAGCTGCAACAAATAATACATCAGGCCAAAAGCAATGTGTCTGCATGTTTTGTGAATTCTAGCCATTCTGTTACTTGACATACAGTTAAAAGACTGCATTTATAACAAAATTAAAGTGTATTTTTGATCCATTTTTCTCCATAATAGCAAATGTAAGGAATGCAGCACAACATAATGAAAAAATGTGACTCTACTTTAATGGATGACTTTATAGAAATAGTTCACTGCATCATAATTCTGTTTTTAAAGGAATGCAAAAACAGGGATGTTAAAAGCTCAGAAATGTTCACAAAATTATAGAAGCACATTAGAGAAATACAAACCCACAGAATACAGCAGACGATCAGCCAGTCAAATCAGCCAAATCAACAAAGAAAGAAACAACATAATACTAAAACACTAAAGTATTATCTGTTCAAATTAAAACAACCCTACTGATTTCAGTGGTAGAAAATTATGCATGTGGCAAAATCCTATAGAAAGCCAGCCTGGCATAGTAGTCTGGGTCTTGGATTAGGACTCTAGAGACCACAGGCTGACCTTACTCAAGCATGCTATCTTAGCCTCAGAGGAAGGCAATGGCAAACCCTCTCTGAAGAAATCTTGTCAGGAAAGGCTTATGATAGGTTCACCTTTTATTGTTGTTGTGTGCTTTCAGGTCATTTCAACTTATGACAACCCTAAGGTGAAACTATCATGGAGTTTTCTGGAGCTGAAAGTGTGTGATGTGCTCAGAGTCCCACAGTGGGTTTCCATGTCCAAGAGGGGAATCGAATCCTGGGCCATTTCCACACTAGACTGTTATAGTGCCCCTCCCTAAACTGCAAAGCCCAAGATTCCAAAGGATGTTGAAACTGGAATAATAGCACTAGTCTCCAGGGTCATAGTCCAACATTCAAACACTGTCACAGTGGATCTCAGGTTCACTTTAGGGTAACCATAAGTCAGAAATGACTCAAGGGCACACAGCAACAACAAAAGGCTATCTTATGAATTCTCCATATGATTGTCACCTGTGTGAGGAATAGGGATGGAAAGAATATTCACGATTTATTTCCAGATTGAAAAACAGGTTATCTAGGAGTCAGGAAGCCGTGCTGGAGAGAATAATAGACCAGTGAGAATTTTTCACAATTTTCTCTTGGCAGTTAGCACCCTGAAGAGTTGTATAGTAAATATTCTGTGGAGAAGAAATGTGAGGGGTTTTGTGTATGTGTGCGTGTGTGCGTGTGTGCGCGCACCTAAAACTTCTCACCAACCCTGATTTCTGTGCAGAAAACACTATTTCTTGACCAAAAAAAAGGGATATTTTTTTCTACAGAACATTTCCTGTGTAACACTTCAGAATGGCCCAATATGGGGAGAATATTGCAGAGGAATAAGGTCATTTCCACATTACACTGTTATAGTGCCATTATTCCACTTTCAACATCCTATGGAATCCTTGGGTTTGTAGTTCACTGGGACCCAAGAGCTCTCTGGCTGAGAATTCTAAATGCCCCTCCCTAAACTAGAAACCCTGGCAGGGGGTGGAGGGGGATTGATGCACTCTTTCCCAGCTGGTTACACTTGGATCTCCACACCCGAATATCCACCACGCTGCCCACAAAGGATATATCCTCCACTCGTAAAGCCTTGCCAGATCGGTCTTTACAGGATCCTGTGACCAGTTCACTGATACTCAATGCTCCAAAGAAGGCGGCCACAAACTGTGCTGAACAGCCTGGCTTCGAACCTGGAATTGCATATGCCCTGGAGCTGGTGGACCAGTTGTTTCAACAGTCTGGAAGATACCGGCCTCCTTCTATCCACATTGTGGCCACTGCCACTTCCAGCCTTCAACTGCTTTCCTGAAAAGGAAGCCAGAGCATGGGTCCGGGAAGCCCCTGACCTTGCTGAAGGAGGCGATTCCGGTCAGGTGGACTGGCATGGAGTGAGGGGATAACCCCAAGTCCTTCAGATGTGCAAGAAACTGGAGAATCTGAGGCTGGGGGACTGGCCATACTGCAGGCATTCCCAATGCGGCGCGGAAGTCCTGGAACTTGCCCACGGCCCTGCTGTATGCCATAAAGGTTACTGGTGTCACAGAATGCAGAACTCCTTGGATTATGGAGTGCTCCCAAGCTGCCACAGGTCCTCTGGGAATGGAGTTGGCAAGGGGTCTGCATCTGGTGCCAGTGAGCAAAACCTGTCCTACTGGAATCAAGATAGAGAGTCTGAAATTCCATTATCCAAGCCTGGGACAAAACAGGCTGTGAAAGAAATGTTAGCTGACAAGCACTCCAGAACAAAACACCTGACAAGGCACATGAGTCAGCTTAGATCTGGAGGACTGACGGTTGATGACAGCCACCACAGCCTGGTTGTCGCACCAGAAACAGACCCTCCTGTCGCGAAACCTGTCTGCCCACGGTACGATTGCAACCAGGATGGGAAAGAACTCCACGAACGTGAGGTCCCGCAGTATCCCACTCTGCTTCAAGTGGTGAGGCCATTTGGCCGCACACCAATGCCCTTGAAAGTAAACTCCAAATCCCAAGCTTCCTGCCACATCCGAATGAACCTGGAGGTCCACTCTGGACACTAATTCCTCCTGCCAAACAGAAACCCCATTGAACCTGTCCAGAAAGTAAAGCCATATCCTCAAGTCATCTTTTATGCCCCAGGAGATGCGGATGCGGTGGTGAGGAGCCCATACCCCCGCAGTGACCCTAGCCAGGTGCACAGAAGGCCCGAACTGGTGAAACAACCCTACAAGCGAAGTTAAGGAGGCCCAATAAAGATTGGAAGCTTCTTGAGTGTGGCCTTCTTACATGTTGATATCTTGGCAAGCCGATCTCTTAGATCCCCAGGTATACCAAGGATGAGGAGGGACCTTTTATCTTGTCTTGCGCAAGAGGGATGCTGAATTCATGAGCAAGGGCCTGGAACTACCAAAGCAGCCTGGCACAGTCATCATTACCTGCCCCGCCTATCATGAGGAAATCATCCAAGTAATACCCAGTCCTGTACCTAAAGGCCCACTCAAGGAAGGTACTGAAAGTCTCAAAGGCTGCACAGCCGACAGAGCATCCCATGGGCATGGCTTTGTTGTAATACCATGCCCCATTAAACTTGAACCCAAGCAAGCAGTGGTTGTCAGGGTGAACAAGAACAAGCCAGAAGGCTGACTGAATGTCACACCTGTAAAAACTGAGTAAAAGACCCCGCTAGGTTACCCTGCCTCTCACATTGCTATTGCTCATGTTCTGGCTAGTTTCCATTCCCCATCACATGGAGCACATTGAGGTTTGCCCCAAGGGACCTCAGAAATCAGGGTAACATCCTTCTCATATCCAACCTTATCTGTCAGGTAAGCCTGTGAACAGGAACTGTCTTATTTCTCATCCCTTATGTTAAGTCACATTCTGAAAACGGAATTGCCCATCTAATTCAATACCACTGCCCAGAGCAGTAACAGAGTATACAACCAGTGCTTATGCCCTTATATGCATTTAAACCATTGTATATGATGCTATCATTGTTAAATAAAGTATTAACACTAATGGAAGGGTTATGCAATTGCTAGCAAGCTAATTAAATGTCCCTGACCTTGGATGTAACTGCAAAGGACACTTTTGCCATTAGGAAGCAAACTAAGATCCCTTGTTCATTACACTGAGTGTGTTTTCAGACAAGGCTCCATTTGAATAGTTAGAGACAGTGACATTTACTCTAACTATGAGACTATTCATGGCACGTATTAGACAGTGCAGATGTATAATGAGAAAAATAAGGATGTCTTCTTAAGATGATCTCAGTGGGACTATCTCCATTCAGATCAATGTGCTACATGGATTGTCTCTAGCATGAAAGTTTGATTGAGTTCTACAACCTCCTATATTTGTACTTCAGAAACATACCCCTAAGTGTATCCATTGAAACCCTGATAATCAAATAAATCAAGTGGTGGAGCAACTCTCCTAAGGGGAAAAGTAGCAACATTTGAGGTTCTTCAAATTAGGGCAAAATACAGATAAGGAAAGGTAATGAGAGAGATGCATATGGAGTGAAAAAAGTAGACTTATTGGGAAATTATATTTCCCCATGGCACAACTCATGCTGTGGAATCTAAGGGATCAGTGGAGTCAGACATAGAAAGGCCTCTGGGCCCAGATAACAATTGCCTCTCTGTATCAGAAGACCTAGTGGCACATATAGTAGGTGAGGATGTGCAGCAAGATAGACCTCCATCTCAGTTGGAATTGATAGACACTAAGAAGACCGTCCTAGCCCCCATCATTTGTGGCACATAGACAAGAGAAAGAACTGTGTCAAAGGGGGACAATGCCTCTTGTAGAAGCCTAAATAGGAAATACTGAGCAGTTAGCAACTGTCAGGAATCTCTCCCTGCTGTGTCGCAGCCAGCAAGGAGGAGAGAGGTCAGGAATACTTTCAGGGAGAGTCCAAATATACCAAACACCAGAAAAACACAAGCCAAGCCAGATCGAGGTCCAGTCCAAAGGTTCAGGAGGCAGAGATCCATCGGGAGGGTTTCAGGGAGCAGGAGACACAAAAGTCGTGAGGGCTTGCTAATAATTTACTGCGAGCAAGGAGAAGCCACGCTGGCAGACTTAAATAGCCACTGTGGACAGGTGCTGCTTGTTATTGTTTCCTCAGCCTAGTCCATGCAGTCTCCCTCTGAACAGCCCGTTTCAGCCTTCTGCATGATTGAGGACTGATGGGCACAGCTGGCTGCCACTTCTCTGCATCACTGCTGGTTCCCTCTCCATCATGAGCTGGCTGAGGCAACTCTGTCTCTATTTGAACTTCCAGTGCAGTGGATGTTTGCAGGTTGACTTGCGCACTCACTAGCTCGGCTCCATGCACAATCAGTTGCTCCTCAATCACAGCAGCAGTATCTATCACAGCAACCTGCAATGTCAAGGTCAGCTGGCTAAGAAATCTAGTTGTTCACATTGGTTTGTTCTGCTTGGCTTTTAGTGCTCTGCACACTTGTGGATTTATTTGGATTGTTGACCCCTGGAGGGGCATAAATTTTAAGTTTCTTTCTCTTCCCCTTTTAGCTTGGATTATTGTAGCTGCTGGCTTCTTACAACAGATTCTGGAATAGCTGAGACCTTGCTTCTGACTCCACACCTGTGTATGTCCTGGATTGGCTTGACTTACTTGTAAGTGTTTCCCCCTACTATAACCTCTCTCTTTTGCCCTCTAGATATATTATATTGTCATCTCTCATAATGCTAGAACTTGAGGACATCTAATGGAGTGGAATGGTAGGAGATGCAGGACAGAAAAAAGGGAAGTTGTTCTTCACACTATAGCCCTTTCCGTACGAGGCGAGAGAATCTCTCCATGCCGTCACCTATTGCTTCTTCTGGGGTCCGAAGCAACGCGGACTGTGCCTGAAGCCCTTCTGCAGGGCTCCTCCTTGGTCCAGGGTGAATCGGAGCAGTGCGAGATCTGTAGATCTGCACTGCTCTGGCTTCCAAAATGGCGGCTTCCAGCTTCCAAAATGGCGGCTTCCGGTTGGTCATGGGTCCCGACCAACCACTGAAGCTTGCCACATCTAAAGCCCACCATCCATAGATCGCAGGCTCGCATTGGTGCAAGTCTGTGAATCTGCACAAGGGAGCAGGAACGCAATAGCACATTCCAGGAAAATAAAGACCTGTTTTTTGTGGTCTTTAGAAAACATGCTGGAGAACCACTTGGGGTTGTTTTGGAGTGCACTGAGGTGCAGATCTCCGGTAAGTAGCCCGCTTCTAGTCTGCTCCAAGGTGCAGATACCCTGTTCTAATTGCCTGGTGCAGAAAGGGCCTATGCTTAGTTACATTATGGAATTTGCTACCACAAGATATATTGATGATTAATAATGCAAATAGCGTTCAGTAGGTATTATATAATGCCACCAATAGGTACCAGTTATGATGACTTTACATTGGAGTACAAGAGTGTCTCCTATGACCTCCATGTGGCTCCCAACACATTTTCCAGCCCCTGGAACTTTCAGGACATCCACTGAGACCTAATGCCCCCCTTCAATTAAAAAAAGTCAGGGTGATTTTTTTGTTGTCCCTGGAAGTTCATCAAATGCTCCAAATCACCACAGAACCTGGCAAATTTATTTTTCTATTGTATTTAATTTAAATCACACTTTTGTTCTTCTACAGCATTTAAAAAAACAGGTACGATTGAAAAAATCTTCATATGAAAGTTTTAAAAATAATTAAATGACAGTCCAGTTTAAAAGAAAATCAAAGCTAAAACAATATAAAGCACAATTTTAACATAGTAAAATTAGATTGAAAAACACCATCCCATTAAAAGCCTTTTCCGCTGCATAAATTTTAGGCCGGATCCCTGCCTGAATAAAAAGAGCTTTTCCTGCCGTCCATAGGAAAGAAAAGAGGGGACCAACCAAACTTCTTATGGGAGGGAATTCCATAACCTGAGAGCAGGCACTGAGAAACCTGTCTCCTATGTCCTCGCCAAACATGTCTGTGATGATAGTGAGACCCACAGAAAGCCTTCCCCTGATGATTGTAAGGTTCAGGAAGGTTCATCCAGAGAAATACAGGTTTTGAGATGGTGTGAGCCCAAGCCATATAAGGCTTTATAGGTCAAAACCAGCACTTTGAATTCTGCCTGGAAGCAGACAGGTGGGCACTGAAGCTGTTCTGATGAATTTGCTCCTCAACCACCCACTACCACCCCAAAAAAACCCCCCCAAAAAGGGGGAGTGAAAATAAGCCAAACTATGAAAGTAGGAGTGAAGTCACATCACTTTGGTTTCATTTTTCTTCAGCAGTTTGACATGCTAGGGATTTTGGGGAGGGGTCTTTGTCACTTGTGCAATTGTTCACCCTGTTCTACATTAGCTTACTACTAAATACCAGTTGCTGAGTAGCAATGGTGAGAGAGAGCTGTTTACATCATATCTTGTTTGTGGGCTGTCCAGATACATCTGGCTATGCCTCTATACACACAGAATGCTGAATTAGCTAAGCCTTTGGTCTGATCCAGCAAGGTTATTTCTAATATCCACACTTGGAAAGCTTGATTCCATCAGTCTCTGCACAAGAATTAGTGGCCACTGATGCTTATGCAGATACAAATGGATGTTGTTGTCGTTGTCGTCATCGTCGTCATCATCATCATCATCTATTTATTTATTTATTTATTTATATGGCGCCATCTATGTACCTGGTGCTTTAAAAATAAATAAGCAAAAACACTGACATATAATCTAAGGTGTACAATCTGAAATATAAGTAAATACACAAAGGGAAGGAAAAAATAATAAAATGATACCATACAATTGTAAAACATATTATCCAGATATAATACAAAAATATACAATATATTGTACAGCAAACTGACAATACATGTAATCAAACTATATATTTTGATTGAGGAACATCAACAGATCTTTTTGGACCAGTTTTAAAGAACATATACCTGCAATTAATTGGGTGTCATTTGAATTTATTAATTGCGTCACATCAATGTAGTTGAGAAAACACCTCGGTATCAGCCTGAATTAGACCTAGTGAAAGCCTGTTTGAAATATTAATAGAGCATTAAAATTTGTTGTTGGGCTGAAATCAAAATAAGATTAAACCTTCCGCTCTGTGTGTGTGTATTTAAAGCAAATGGCTTTTCTCAGCATGAGATTTTAAATTCTCTCAGAAGCAGCAGTATTTTAACAGAATCCAGCCTCTAAAGCATTAATGAAAATATCTAACTCTCCATTAATGAAACAATGCCGATTTACTAGGGTGTCCTTGTGAGAAGTATTTTATGGATAAAAATGTTGATCCTGAATCTCTTTGAAATATCAATGCACACTCTAACATGACTCAGTGAGGTTAATCGAGGAGGCCATTGTGGCAGGGTTCCTGATCCTTCATGTTGAATCATTCAGAGCCTTCGCTTCACAGAAAGGAAATACAGATTTGGCCTCCTCCTCCTCTTCCTCATGAAATTAGGATTGTAAACACATGAGCACTCTATAGAAATAGAGCAAGTTTCCACTGTGGTTCCTGGAACCACTCAAGGAGTTTAATACCCAAACAGAGTTATAACAACTGTCAGGAAATAAAATGTGGTGTTGACCAGATTCCCCTACCCTGAGCCTTCCACAAGATGCAAAACAACATTGAGAAGTCCCCACCTTATCCCTAAAAAGTACTCAGGGACAAAATGGATATTCTCCTGCACTATTCTTTCTCCACAGTGGTAGGATGAAGGGGACCTCCTTCTGCCAAAGCAGAAGGTGGGATATTTAGTACAGCGGTGGCTCTTACAGCCGCAAAGTTATTCAGTTTAGAAAACATCCCAGACAAAAATATTATTTGAAATAATTATATTTTTGCTTTCCTGTGGCAATCAAGGGAATAGGGCATTCAACTAGATTTTTGCAAGTAAGATGTTCCACAGTCCAGGTGCTGTTCCCAAGGTTATCTCCCCAAAGGGCCTGTCCATCTTACTTTAGTGGGGCAAAGTACACAGTAGGGGCTCACCTAACTGCCACAGTGCCATATGCTGGCATAGATGAAACAAAACAATCTTTCACATACCCTGGTCCCAAATCATGATGTGTGTGTGAGGGAATATCATCAGTCTAGGGTTGCCGGTCATCAGCATCTCATTTCAGGAAAAAAATAAAATGAAATGAGAGTGGTGGGAGTTTCCTTGTAATGTCAAAAAGCAGTAGCAATGGTATTATAATAACCACAATAAAATGAAATCATAGAATCATAGACTTAGAAGGGACTGTGAAGGGCATCTAGTCCAACCCACTGCCATGAAGTAATACACAAATAAGGCACTCCCAAAAAATAGCCATCCAACCTTAGTTGAAAGAAAAAGATTATCTTTAAAGAAAGAGAATCTACTGCCTTCTGAGACAGTGGGTTTCAATTGCAAACTTCTCTTACAATCAGGAATTTCTTCCCAATGTTTAGACGGAATCCTTTCCCCCCCCCCTTGTTGTTTGAATACATTGGCTCATGCCCTTGTCTCTGGAATGGCAGAAAACATGCCTGTTCCATCTTCTACATGACATCTCTTCAAATATTTAAAAGTACATAATCTCTCAAACTTCTCTTCTCCAAGTTAAATACATACAACACCCTAAACTATTCCTCATAGGACTTGGTTTCCAGTAGGGATGTAAGTCTTTACTAAGTTTCTTCTTCAAGGTAGCAATGAGTAATTTCAGCTATTTTCTTCCTACTGCAAGAAAGTCTTTGAAAATTACACAGTTTTGGAAAGCTATTCACAATCAGCCATCTTGTGGGAACATCCCAGACACTCTTAAAGGCTGGGTCACTGGAGGCTAACTATAAGTCTGTTGTAGCTGGAGGTTCCTGTCTATGACCTGGCTACACCTTAAAGTCTTTCTTGATCTGATTCGCAATGCACATGTACAGCCAGCTTTTCCTCTTAGCCAGCATGCCCATTCATAACAGGGCATAATTTATATTTATGCCAATTTATATATTTTACCAATTAAAATTGGCACATTAATTTTGTTTACATATAGGCTGATGTCCTTTAAGACAATCTGAGGGAGACTATCTTTGAAAAATGTTTGGAACCACTAGCTGGTACAAAATGCAGCAGGCAAGCTGATGGTAGTAGCCCATGCTTATGGTCATGGAACATCTCTGTTGCACCATTTTTATTGGCTTCTGATATTGTTTCTTTGGCAAGTTCAAAATGTTGATGGTAACTCAAGTTGCCAAACTGAGAGGTGTTGGCTGAAGCGATAGGGATTCAGAATTATAGTCCAACACCCAAACCACTATACCACCCTGGCTCTCTCTTACAGACTAGGGCCATTTCCGCACGGGGTATTTGAAGCAGTGCAGTCCGTCCTCTAGGGAGGACATCTGCACCTGGGAGCAGACTGGGTCTGGACTACTTAATGTAGATCCGCACCTCAGCCTGCTCCAGAACGACTCCAAGTGGTCGTCCAGCGTGCTTTTGGAAGACCGGAAAAATCAGGTCTTTCAAAAATACGGAGCGCGCCACTGTGAGCCTGCTCCCTTGTGGAGATTCGCAGGCTCACACCAATGCGAGCCTGTGATCTGCCAGGGGTGGGCTTTAGGCTGGCGAGCTTCAGCGGTTGGTTGAGACCCTCGACCAACCAGAAGCCACCATTTTTGATGCCAGAGCAGTGCGGAGCAACAAGCACGCACTGTTCCAGAGCAGCCTAGACTGGACCGGGGAGCCAGAAGATCCGGTAAGTAGCGGTGCGGGGCGATTCCCTCACCCCGTGCAGAAATGGCCTAGGACTCTTTAAAAGTGTTTTTTTTCCTTGCTACCTGATCACATGACATCACCATGGCACTTTCCTACTGGCTGAAAGGTATCACAAGGTCTGTCTGTTACAAATGAAAGCTCAGAATGCTTAAATGGAAGCCATATGCAAGGATGGAACCCCTGAATTCTTGGAACCATTCTTATTATGGTTAATGAACAAAGACTGCGCTGCTGTATAGCTCAGCACAACATAGTAATTCCACATGTGGATCTGTGCTAGCCTGACCTATCTACCACGCCCCTGAACTTAACTGTGCAGCCTCTGAAAGCCCTCCTCCACATGACCATTCTGTGCTTCATGGAGAACAGGCAGGATTGGAGAAACATCTGGCTGTGTTTTGATAGCCAAAGGCCAAATGATTGCATTAGCGTGTAGATGTGCTGGGGTTCTTCAGATGTCTTGGTGCTGATGTAATCATTTTGTATCTCGCTATGGGGGTGTAGCTCCAGACACTTCTCTAATCCTGTTCACTCCCCAAATAGAGACCCTTCAGGTGATGTATAATAAATTCAGAGGGAATTGAGGTACTATAGGGGGAAGAAGGGAAGAATATCCTCCACAGTGCCTACACAGATGTTGAAATTTCAATATCTGGCTTCTATTGCCCTTTGTCTTAATCTCCACATGGGCAAGAATGGGAGTGGTTTCTCCATGCATTGAAATCCCTCCAGACCACCTTAACTGGCAAAAGAAGTAACATCTGAGACGAAATGTAGGCCTATGACTCTAACATCTTCTCCTGTATGATTTTTAACATCTTTGCCTGAGGAGGAAGTCAGTGAAGCTTCAAAAGTGTGCATGAGGTTGATCAATAAAGGTAATACTCCTTTGTGGATTTTGGAATTTGTTGCATTTTGCTACATGGCCACAGGTGTAAGATATACTTATACTTGTCTATGCCACTAAAATGATGCCAGCCAAAGTTTTCTGTGCTAAAATTTTTCATACTAATAGTAAGGTAAAATATTTGGTAAAATGGTGACTCAATATGTGGGGTTGGGTCTCTCATGATGGAGTTGTAATGAGGAGGCTTTTGCGGTATGTGGGATATTTGATGTGACTGCCATCTGGCTTGATTAAGAAGTGATGACTTGCATGTGAGAATTAGCCACCAAAACTTTCATTTTATCTGATGACAACTCAGTGCAATGAAATTTTCAGTGAAGGCAATCTGCTTGCTTGGTCAACTGTTGAACAAACATATATGAATCAGCCCATGGGGATTTCAGAAGATTATAGTGACAGAATATTTTATATAACCTTTTTACTCAGAAAATCCCTGGATATCTGTCCAATTTTGTCAATTCAGGACATTAAACCAAGACAAGTGGAGTCAGTTGACTAGGATCTGATCTTCTGGAAGCGGACCCAAGCTATTTTGTTTTTGTCTTTTGCCTTCATTCTTTTCTGTATTGTTTACTATTGTAATTGTTTTGTGTTTTTGTACTAGAATCAGATTGGTGGTGCTGGTGGTGGTGGTGGTGGTGGTGGTGGTGGTGGTGGTGGAGGAGGAGGAGGAGGAGGAGGAGTTTTCTAAACTGGAAGGAATCTCATGCCTTTTACCTATATAGTAAAAGTCAACAACTGAAAATATACTTTTTTGTTCTATTTCTGACCGGGATTTGGGGAACTGCAAAAAAACAACTTGGGGAAGCTGCAGTGAAAATGATTTGCCAAGGTCCTGCACCATGAGACATTAACTATGAAGCATTTGCACTTTCCCCCTTTATTTATGGGGTTTTCTATGGTTCATCACTCTTTCTTAAAAATGTGCTTTGGGAGTGAACATTGCATTTAGTTGATCTGCACTAGGAGATATAGCTATGGAGATGTAGCTACATCTCATAGCTATGTCTCCTGATGACACCCACAAAAAGACCCCTACCTTTTAAGCTGTGCAGCCACCCCAAACACAGTAGGGGTTAAGCTGGGCTACAAGAAGAGGGCTGGACATGTCGCCCTCACTCCCTCTTTTCTCTGACAATTTGGCAAATTGCCACATTGGGGAGGGTGCTACTGAAACAAACATGATTTCCCATCCCTATCTCTTAGGGCCTTATCACACTATATCTTAATATTATGTTCTTCCATTTCAGTCCCAGTATTGCCATTTCCATGATGGCATTGTGTTCTGAACAGTCTCTATCACACCCTTTCAACTTAAGTGGGTGAGTAGCATTATTGGCACTGGCATTCCCACTGCATTACAGCATCATTGGCAAGTCTTTCCCTGGTTCCTCCCCAGCTTGTGATTGGTCTTTTTTTTTTAAAGCTGTATTTGCGCAGCAATGTTGTAACATCATGACACACTGGTACGCTATTGCTTTTTTTTGCTATAACACTAAAAATGTATTCAAAAAAAATAAAAAAATTAACTCAAAGGAGAAATTTAGTATAAAAATGGAAGTTAGTTGCTGCAAACTAAGCTTAACACACAAAAGTAGTTTGCATTCAATTCACTCAGCAGAGGAGGAGGGGAGAGGAGGGGGCAGAACCTTCCCCTTGCCAGTAGGCTCAAGCAAAAACAAACTGCTACAGCCTCTCCTAGTTTGTGTGTTCTTCCTCATTAATAAATGTTCCCACCTTGACTATGTTCTGGTGTTGCTTGGTCACATCTGTTTTCATCTATGAAAAGTTTCATCTATGATTCTAAGTTGGAGGATATGCAGATTTCCTTCGGAGAAGAAAATAAACAGAGTCTAGCAACCCAGCATGAAAAAATAATGTAGGTGGGATTCATAGAGAGTAAGGAAATCATGACTGAGATAATAAAATATCCATATTATTTGACTATGCTCTGCTGAGTGAGGTGAGGACTACATCAAGCCTGTCTTTCAGCAAAAGTCTAGAGAGAGGAGGGAGAATTAATCTCTCACTGTGTTCCACTCTGTTCCAAAACCCTTGTTAGACTGCTGACCTTAAGCTGCCAAATATAGAAAGGGCAATAGATTTTAATTTTCAATAGTGGGTTGTGTAGAGATGAAGCTGAAAGTGTTGTGTGAGCAGTTAGATAAAGTATTTAAAAACCAGGTCAGTAGCTTTGATGCATATATGCTGAACTAGTAAAACACAGGTTAAAAAATACAGCAATGTTATGGGACATGGCTCAGCACACACAGAAAGAAAACAATCGTTTGTGTTTTGTAGGTTCTGCCCCTGAGGATCAAAGCATCCAGAAAGAGAAAAGATGTCTTTGTCAACTTCACTTTTATCTACAAAGTGGCTGGCCCCAAACCAAGAAAGTGGACCTGCTCCTGCTCAGCACATACACAACAAAAACTTGTTGTGTTACATGGATTTTGTATCACAAGATCAAAGCATGCATCAAGAGAAAGAATATCTTTGTGAACTTTACTTTGAGATATAAAACAGCTGGCATCAACCCAAGAAAATGGACCAGTCCCTGTGGTGTTCTGACATGCTGCCAAGTTTCTGGACTTTGTGCCCTGTTTTGCAAAGAAATACAAATTGTGTAATAACACAGTGCCAGTTTTGTGTACGACAAATGCAGGTCAGGAACCTGCTAAACCATGTTTGCTGCTTCCCTACAGGAAATTACATTGGTTTCTCTTAACATGCTTAACTGGGTTTGAAATGAAATTTTATAGCTATGGGAGACTTTTATTTGACTTTGTTACTATTATAATTCCATTTAGCAGTGAGATGACATTGCCTCATGTTTCACTCCATTGCAGGATGACATATTAAAATGTTAGCCCCTTGAGAAGAACAGCTAAACGGTCTTCTTGGAACAGATAGAGAAAAGGGGCCAGCGTATGTTGCATCTGCTGCAGCAAGCCCACCTGGGTGCTTAATAAACCAAATGAAAATATAGCTCTTAAAATAGCATGCCTGCCCAAAGCTCAAAATCTGCTATCTAATTTAAACAATAAATGTTCAAATTCAAATGCCTCCATTGCCCCCAGTGGTCTGATAAATGCAGTTTGTTTTTTTAATAAAGAGGAGGAAAAGACAGAGGCAATTCTGCACTAGACTGTTATAGTGCTATTATTCCATTTTCAACATCCTATGGAATCCTGGGATTGGAATCCTATGGAATCCTGCCCCCGTTTGCTTTCTGACTGAGAAAGGAAATATTTTTGCATTGTTCTTCTTCTGCTTTCATGCAATTGTGGTTGATGATATAGGGTCTGGTGTGCAAAGGGCATGAGGTAGGATGGAAGAATGACCTATTCTCTAGGAACTCGGGTACCTTGAGTTGAAAGATGGAGCTTAGCCTGTAGGCTAAAGCCACCCACTTACTTGACTTAATTTAGGAAACAGAAAAATGGAAGAATGGTCACTTAGTTCATTCACTTTGATACTTTGGCTACCATGTTATATGGCTGAATCAACAGGGGATATTTAGTTATTTATTAAAATATTTATAGTAGTAGTAGTAGTTGTTGTTGTTGTTGTGTGCCTTCAAGTAATTTCTGACTTATGGCAACCTTAAGATGAACCTATCATGAGGTTTTCTGGGGCTCAGAGTGTGTGATGCACCCAAGGTTACCCAGTAGGTTTCCACAGCCGAGTGAGGAACTGACCACTGGTTTCCAAGATTATAGGCCAACACTGAAACCTCACTATGCCATTCTGGCTCTCACAATATTTATGCCCCACCTTATATCAAAAGATCCCAAGATGGCTTACAAATAGCATTAAAATAGGTCCAACAGTTTAAAAACAGTAAAATAATTCAAATAAGCTAAAACATATTAAACAACATAGTAAGTTAAAAAAAAACCAAGATTTAAAATGTAAATGTCTTTAAAACTATGTATCATAGTATTTGGGTTGAATAATGAGGCCCAAAGGCCTTGATGAGCATGCGAATATTAACTTGAAACCAAAATAAAGTGAGTGTTGGTGCCAGCTGTGCCTCTAGAGGGAGAGCATTACACAGTTGAGGTGCCACAACGGGAAGGCCCTCTTCTATGTTCCAACACGGTGCATTGACCTCATTTCTGGAACATAGAATAGGATCCATCCAGCAGACTTTAATCCTTAAGTTGGCACTCCCTCAAGTGTGGAGATGCGAAGCCATTTAGGGCTTTAATTGTCATCACAAGCACCTTGAATTGAAGACTGGAAACGTATTGACTGTCAGTGCAAATATTTTAAGACTGGCATTACATGCTGTCTATATGATATTCCAGTTAGCAACCAAGATACTGCATTTTGCACTACTGCAGCTTACAGTATATTAGAAACCAAGAACATGTTCATGCATGGGAGATGTGGCTATGACAAGATAGCTGTGATCTGTTTCCTGATCTGACCCCTAAAACCCATCTTAAAAGTCAGGTAGTCACACCGGCCAAAGTTTTTCTGCCATGCTGGCAAGCAGGAAGCTGAAGAATTATGCATCCAGCTGCCTTACATCAGTAAGCAGTAGCAGGGAATGCTATAGAGTCCTGTCATTACTGCTAGTTGCATGTAAGCTTGCTGGTAAGAGGGGCTGGATGCACCATCCTTTAGTGCCCACTCACCAGCACTATAGAACTCCATCTATTGGTGCAGCTGCCTGGCTTTTAAGGTGAGGTTTAGGGGACATTTGTGATCATGGCAATAGTGCCATGATTATAAATGTGCACAGCAAGGATGCCAGCCTAAATCCCTAAACAGCTTGAAGATACATAGCTTTACTTGGAGTTGGACTTGTGGTATGCTGATAAAAATTCATCAAGTTGGTTACCTACCTGCATGTTAATTTATTATTAGAGATGTAGTGATGTAATGGAAAAAAGGCTCACAGGACCATAGCTAAGGGACTTCCTTATTAACAAGAACAATGGCATCATCTGCCACTACCACTCCCTTTGGCCTACCCTGTTCCTTTCTGACTTTAGATGCAATCTCCATGGTAGCTGGAAGTGAAATAATGTTGAAATTATCAGCAACAACACACTGTTGTGAGTTATCCCTGTTGTAATCCAAATGCTTGGAGAGTGACTTGATTTTTAATGAGCAATGGGGAACCATTAGCTTTATAAAATATCTCTTCCTGGCAGAGATCAGAAATGTTAAAACTACTGTGTTGATTTGGATCAATCCAATGGCCTGCCTTTTCGGATTATCTTTCATGGTTTCACTATGGGGGCAGCTACGATGAGAGTCTGCACTTCAGAATTTAACATTACATCACTGGAAAGAGTTGTGTAATATGATTTGAAAAACATAAACATATTTGGCTGGGATCCTGCATCTTCATCATAACTCCATGATAGTAATGATGACTGACTATGCCTTCCATCTACTTACCTTTGCAACCTGACTGAATATCTCTGCGGCTGGGGAGACTAGGGTACTGGGAAATGACATCTGCAATGTCCTGCCAATTGCTCAGTGCCTTGAGGACAAGCAGCTGGAGAGATCTCTAGGAATCCTGCCACAATTGCTTGGCCCAAGGCTCCCAGTGACTAGACACTCACAGCAGACATAATTTCCTAGTACACCAGTCTCTAGCACTCAGAAACATTTTAGTGAGGGCATTTCCAGGCTGCAAAAGTAGGTTTCTGTGGTCACATTCGATTGTTCATTATCGTAAATGTGAATTCCCAGAAGTTGGAATATTGTACCTCCAGCTTACGCTGAAAAGGATGCCAGTCATTTGTGTGTAAATCATTCCCATCGTTTTCAAAACAATTCCCTTTGAATTGATCCTAAACTCCAAAGTAATTAAAAAAAAAAAAAATCAGTCTTTGGATTCCTTCCAAAACAAATCATACTGTTTGCAAGAATCCTGTGAGGCTGCCTTCCTCACAACAATCTGTTCAGTCTAGGAGAGAGGACTTCTATTAAACAGATACCCCAAAAGCTGGCAATATGAAGTAGATTGCAAGGCAACAAAGTATTACTGCAGCCTAGGCCTACCCGGAGATAGCATAAAGATATCATTTTGATATCAATAATTTGGCTCTCTCCCACCACCCCACTCCACGTGCTTGAGAGGCCCCTGGACAAGCCCAGAACTAGGCTCGGCCATCAAACGCTGCGATATCCCAAGACAATACCGGCAGGCCAGAAATAGCCAGATCACCGCTTTAGGAGACCTCTCTGCAAACACCCTCATAATGTATGCCCGCTGTTTACAAAGGACTCCCTGCCCTGAACAGGTAGCTTGGCAAGCTAGAAGCTTAAAGGCCAAGCAAGCACTGAGCATTTGCATACAGTCTACCTCTTTGTCAATTTGGACTTAACTCAATCATGCTAAATTGTGACCTTTCTGAGACATTGTCTCTCACCCAAAACTCATTGTTTTCCCCGAGTAAGGCACAGCCTGCAGTCCCAATTCACCCTATAAAAACCCCAGAGTCCGAGACCTTCCTCAGATCACTCTGAACTTCCATCAAGCCTTGCTGCCACTTTGCCTGGATGAGCCTTCCCCTCAGCTCCAGTAGCTGAGACCTCAGCAACCTCGGATCACTCCCGAGTTCCCGACCGCCCTGCTGCTGTTTTGCCGGGCGAGCTCCCCTCAGCGAACCACGCTGAGTTTCTTCCCTCCATCTTCAATTTCTTCAAGACTACGAGACAGATGTCGTATCACCCATTTCCCCTGAAAAACCCTTATTTCCTATTTCTTAGTTAGCTGTGTGGTTGTGTTGTCTTAAGTGTTTGTCTGTCCTTAATAAAAACATAATTTTTGCTAGTTTAAAACTGTCTGACTGCTTGACTGACCTGACCCCGTAGACATTGGATAAAAGATTCCGCTGCATTGCCCTGCCTCTCGTTTGCCAACTTGTGCTCTGAGCTGATTTTCCCCACTTTTATTTGAGCACGTTTGGAGTCCCTCACGGGACCTCAGTAAACAGGGTAACAAAAGGAGCACACAAAAACTTTTCCTTTGCCAGATTCAATGATCTCTCTGCTTAGCTCAGGAAATGTAAATGTTATCAAATTTTTATGATTAACAGATAGATAGATTAATAAATGCATTTAACTGCACCATCCTATCCAGCTCCAGGAATACAGGAACTCTTCTGTAGTAATTTCATAACTTCCCCAGAAAAGAAAGAAGTGAATTCTTTCCAGTGGCTTTACTCTTCTCCATTTGCAACAGGCTCAGCAAGCTACACGTTTTCCCTTTTGGTTGCTGCTAAAGATCCTGCAGTTTTTAAAGGAGGTGCCAACTGATATGTTCTGAGACAAAGTGTTGTTCCAAGTAGCACTTGCTGGTTTTTTAAGCAAAAGTGACTGAGTTTTATGCATTAAACTCTAATTACTTCTCAATGCTCATGACTCCTTTCCTTAATTTTGCAGATTTTTTTCCCCTTCTAGATCTTGGATTTAAGGAAAGAGAGAAGGAAAGGCAAGCAAATTGATCCACGCAGCATCTAAAGATGATTGCACCAGGTTAAAAGAAAAATGAGGGAACATTTGCTCTTTTTCCCCTTATTTTTCTCTGTCTCTTCCTCCAAATAAGAATAAATGAATGAATGTGTCCTTTTTGTCTTTCTGTACCATCCATATTTGTTTTCAAGACACAGGGAAAATAAACAGCTACACAAAGAATTGAGAGGATTCTGTTGATTAGGCTGGAAAAAGGAAAGAGGAATCCACTGTTCTTGTTGTTGTTATTTGTGAGTTCAACTTTAGGTGACCCTATGACTGAGAGGCTTCTAGGAGACTAGGAGCCCTGGTCAACTGCTCTGCTCAGGCCTTGGAAACTCAGAGCTCTAGTTTCCTTGATTGAATCAATCCATCTGTAATATGGTGTTCCTCTTTTCCTGCTGCTTTTCACTTTACCAAGCATTACTGTCCTTTCTAATGAGTCTTTGTATCTCATGAAATGTCCTTTGTTGTTGTGTGCCTACAAATCATTTCCAGCTTATGGCAACCCTAAGGTGAACCTATCATAGGGTTTTCTGGGGCTGAGAGTGTGTGATGTACTCAAGGTCACCCAGTGGGTTTCCATGGCCAAGCAGGGCACTGAACCGTGGTCTTCAGAGTTGTAGTCCAATGTTGAAACCTCTACACTGCACTGGCTCTTGATAGGCCCATAGCACCTTATAAAGTTTTATCTTTGAACAACAAAATCTCTATTATTATTACTTTCTATGGCAGTCCTACATTGATATCCATGTCCTCAAATAAGTCCTGGGCCCTGTGTAGCTGAAGGTTACACAATCGTGTCCATGTGTACCCTTTTTGCTGCCCCCATTGTGAGGAGGGAACATTCTGAACATGTTCATCCATTGTACCTGTTTAAAATGTTTCCCGTTAACTGCCAAAGCAGTTGCTCTTAACTGCCAAAGCCCTGGTGGTGCAGTGGTTAAATGCTGGTAATGCAGCCACAAGGTTGTGAGTTTGATCCTGCCGGATTCCAGGTTGACTCAGCTTTCCATTCTTCCACAGGTCGGTAAAATGAGTACCTGGCTTGTTTGGGGCAATTAGCTAACACATTGTAAACTGCATAGAGAGTGCTTAGCTGATAAGCGATATAGAAATACACATGCTATTATTATAAAGCATTTAGTTAGACAGCACAGGAATAAAGGGTAGCCCCTACCTGTAGGCAAACAGCTGAACAGTTGGGAGAAGATATCAGGAAAGTAGCACCACCCTTTATACCCCCACAATTTAGTCGTCTGTGCTCCTCAACTAAGCAGCCTCTCATTCTCTTTTGTTTAGAGTTGCAGCTGGGAGACCAGTCATAGAAGGAACAACAGAAGGGGAACAGGATCAAGGAAAAGGCTTAGATACCCTGTCCTAAGTCTACTTACATATGGTATGTCAATTGCATCCAGGTTTGGCACCTTGTGGTTATTTCCATGAGTGGAAGTCTCTCATAAAAAGAACTTCTTTCATTTCACAACATGAAAACTGGCACTGAACCTATGGGCAACACCTTGTTAGTGATATACATCATTGTTAACATTGGGGTGTGTCTGTTGTTGTTGTTGTTGTTGTTATTGTTGTTGTCAAAGAAGGAAGTGGTCTTAGTCTTAATCTTAATGGACCACAAGCTGAATGTGAGTCAACAGTGTGATGCTCCAGCTAAAAAGACCAATGCGAATCTAGATTGCATCAACAGATTATAGTTTCAAAATCAAGGAAAGTAATAATACCATTCTATTCTGCTTTGATTAGACCTCACCTGGAATACTATGCCCAGTTCTGGGTACCACAATTCCAAAAGGATAATGACAAGCTAGAACGTGTCCAGAGGAGGATGACCAAAATAGTGAGGGGTCTAGACACCATGCCCTAGGAGGAAAGACTTAAGGAGCTAGGCATGTTTAGCTAGATGAAAAAAGGGTTAAGCGATGACATGAGAGCTATGTTTAAATATTTGAAGGGATGTCATGTTGTAGATGAAGCAAGCTTGTTTTCTGTTGGTCCAGAGACTAGGACACAGAGTAATGGATTCAAACTACAGAAAAAGAGATTTCACCTAAACATCAGGAAGAACTTGCTGATAGTAAGAACCATTCAACAGTGGAATATGCTGCTTTGGACTGTGGTGGAGTCATCTTCTTTGGAGACTGTTAAACAGAGGCTGGATGGCCATTTCCTCTGTGTGTGTGTGTGTGTGTGTGTGTGTGTGTGTTCCTGCATAGCAGGGGGTTGGACTTGAAGGCCGTTGTAGTACCTTCCAACTCTATGGTTCTATGATTCTATGATCTCCCTCACACAATGATTCCCAGCCTTCTAAGACTCACTTTTCCCTTGTGGGAACCTCCCCAGTATGGCTATGTAGTGGCCAGCGTAGAGTGAACAATGATGAAGCAGTATCCAGATATGTCCCCCTAGGAAGATGTACAACGTCATCCTTTGGGACCTCAGAAGGCCATGAGGAGGTCTCAGAAGATTGTTTTGTTTTTTGTCTGACTGTACAGTCATATCTGGATGCTCCTCTGTTGCCCCTGTCTGCCAGCCACTAAATGGCCATGTCAGGAAGCCCTGTGTTACCCTGATTTTTGTAGGTCCCGGGAGGGACACCTAAATGCGCTCCAAATATTACAAAGGTGGGGAATTTAGCTGAGAGCACAAGCTAGCACTACGAGAGGCAGGGTAACATAGCGAGATCTTTGACCCTATGTTTACTAGGTCAGGCCGCAACAAGAACTAGACATGGTTGTATAATTAAGAGATTTTATTGTAATATCCACAGTTCGGCACACAAGGAAACACGCACTCATGCACTCATACAAGAACTATAGAAGTAGAAAGTGAGGAAAATTGATAGGGGTTTTAAGCGGATTTCTGGGGTTATACTCCACCTGATCCTGCAGTATGGGAGAAGAGAAATAGAGTTTGAAGCTTGGGGTCGTGGTTTCCCAGAACGTGGAGGCTGAGGGGAGGCTCGCCAAACAGAGCGTCAGTAGTTCGGGATGCAAGGCACGAGCATTCCGACAAGAAGCTCAAACTTGGGGTTTTTATAGGGAAAATTGTATGTGGAGGTTAGCCCTCTCCCAAGGAGAACAAAAGGGATTTGAATGGAGACAAAGCCTCCGAAAGGTCAAAATCAGAATTGATGAGATTTGGCCAGCATCGCCAATTGTTAGAACAGTATGCAGATGAGGAGCACTTAGCGATTGTATAGACGGATGCACTAATCCCGCCAAGCAAGCAGTTCGGGGCTGAGAGCCCTTGCATTTGCCTAATGGTCAGCTGTGTCTGGAGGGCACTATCGGCTGTGCGCCAGATTGTTGTCTACTGGCCTAGACCTAGCCTGCATAATTAAGGCCATACGGCCATGCCTGCCTACACAGGCCTTCCGTGACCCTTTTCAGACACGTGGAGTTCATCTTATGGGGTGCCACGTGGAAATATTAACCATAACCAATATGAAATTGTAGACCTCGGGCTTGGGCCAGATAACCGTGGTAACACCTGCAAGAGACACAAGAGTGGGATGGGAGATGAGGCATAGTTATATCTGAAAGGAACTTTATGGTCCACCTCATCATTCAGGATCTTGGCCAATGTATGATAGAAACCACCTGAATCCATTAGTCCTGATGATACTTTGCATAGACAAATGGTTTTATTCCTATTCAGCATCTCAGGAAATACCAACATTGATGCTTTCTAGCTATCAATGCGTATTACATAATGCACGCCTTCTCATTACCATTTCAATCACTTGCAAAGAAATAAACAAGAAACTATAAAAGTGGCTCATTGTCAAGAAGTCTAAAATGTTGTTTTAATTTTTTGTGAGAAGACTGAGGAAGTCAGTGGTATGTGTGTATGAGTGTGTTGCTTTTTTAAATAGCAGACTAATTTTAAAAATTAGCAAAAGAACTTACAGATGCTAAATTTTTCAGTTTCTCTTGTTTTTTGCAAATGAATCTTGGATGCTGATAATTCCAAAAGGTTTAGCAGGTGTTCCTGGAGGTGCTGCTTAAAAAAAAAAATTGATGAGGCTTTTAGGTGGGTGTTTAAATGGCACCTTTGTGTATTTGTAAAGGTTAAAATTCACTGACAAGATTACTTCTGATGATAGTATATCTTTGATTAACTTTGCTTGATTACTTGTGTCTTGGATTACTGCTTGTGGCAGTAATATTGATTATGTCTTGGTATTATAACTTGATTACTTCCTTTTGCTCTTGCTGATTTTGTGGTAGAGTATATAAAATCCAAGGTATTGTCCTCCTTTTATGCAAGCAAGTTTTGGCTAATCCATTTAAATGAGGTGTGCAGATTTAGTATGGTTAATCTGCCTTAAAGTTTAAGAAGACACTCCTATAATGGATTATATATGCTGTTTATGAGACACATTGAACCCTCTTCTAAATAAAGGCTAGCAGAAAATGAAGCCAAAAGCCAAAAAAGAGTAATACCTTTGCTGGTCAACCAAAACGCAGAAAATACATCATGCAAGCTTTTGAAGCTATTAAAAATCATACAGGAGAAGAAAAATGATGATGGTAAAGTCACAGGTCTACATTTTGCTATCAGATGTTTCTATTGCAGTTCAGTTCTTCTAAAGGGATCTCAACACAAGCAAAGGCCACTTTACTTCTTGGCCATGTGGGAAAGTGGGACAAAGACAAGTAAAATAAATTTTCAATTCCATTAGCAACAGAAATGTAACTTCCCTTGAGATTGAGGTTCCCCTGTCCCATGCGAAACTAGAGGAAAGTGTTCTGTGTATATAATGAAACAGTCTACATTGGAGATTTTATAGAGATTAATATGCCTAGATTAATTAACCACCTGCTAATGATCTCTTAGATAATTTTCCATAACATGAACATAACAGTAATATCATTTGGCAGAACTGTCTGGATATTGTCTGAAATATTTCGCTAATAAGTCAAGATGGAAAGGATATTTAGTGGGTTTGCAGATGCCAGTAAAGATATCCATTTAACACCTGTCATGGCTGTCAATGGAATGAAGCACATGTTGCTTCATAAATCCTTATCATCCTGAGGTCTTCAGTGCATTCTGAAAATTGTACAAAACATGACATATATTTGAAAAATGCACACAACTAAACATGCATTTACTGGGAAATTGCAAACAAACACACTTTAGTCAATGGGGAAAACCTATATAACATGTGTACATTAAGGGAGATGCTGTAAATAAATTCATATTTTTTTTAAAAAAAAATCCAGCAACACAAGTTTTGGGGGTGAGGAAGAGTCTCACAACCAGATACACTTGGAATGGGGCAGGGAGAAAGTTGGTAGGATAGCAAGAAACACACAAAAATGAGACAGATAGATTTTCACATGTCTAATAGTAAGCAGGACTGTTGCTCAGTGACATCAATAATAATCTGTAAACCTGATCTTACAAAGTCTTTGTAACATGCACTGTTGGATTCCACACAATGACTTGCTGAATGCCTTGTAAAAGCTTGAAAACTGTATAAAGTCAATGCCTTCAGTCTCAGCTGATTAAACATAAACAAAGGTTTGTTGTTATGTATAGTGAAGTCAACTCTGACTTGTGGCAAGTTTCTCATGGTCTTTTTTTTAAATGCCCCCCCCCCAAGAAGGGTTTTGTCATTGCCTTCTCTTAGGCTGAAAGAACATAACTTGCCCAAAGCCCCCCAGTGGGATTTCTATGGCTAAGCAGGAACCCTGGTTCCCAGAATCTTAGCCTAACATTCAAACCACTGAGCCACACTAGTGCTCTCCATAAATGTGAAATACCTTTAACTCCCCTATTATTTCCCGTCACTGAATGGTGATAGCTGAAGCAGCTGCAAGATAGATGAAAAGCAGCAGGAGGGAAGCATATTTCCCCCTGTGGAATACAACCTCCTCATTCACAGTAATGCATGCCTGATTGAAAGAAAAAAAACCTGAAACCAATGAAACTTCTGAGTGTAAACAAAGTTATCACTTCAGTACAAAAAAACCCCCTATGAATACTATAGTTTACAAAGAAGAGGCAGCAACCATTTTAAATTAAATTATTAAACTGAAATCAATGTGATACATCCAGTTCTTTAAGGTTCCCTTAACTTTAGTCAGAAAGTGGAAAGCAAACACGTCTCCTACAGAGAGAGACACTCTATTACAAGGATGGTTAAGAACTGCTTCAACTTCTACTTCCCCTTTGATTGGGATTCACTCCCAAATTCCAGTAGTTTTAGATATGTCCCCGATCTAGTGTTCAGCCAAATTCATATGAACCTGAATATTTGGTAGGAATGAGTTTGCTGTCAATCATACATGGAGAGAAATAAAAAAAAAGGAAATTACTTTTGCAATATCTTGTCAAGAACCCAATTATCAAGCACTGCCCTATCATTGTTGTTGGTGGTGTAACTTTTTAAAGGTGACAACAAAATTAAAACAGATTAGATAATATAGGACTTAACCATAAACACAGATTAGTTCCCCATGATTTGCAGCTATAGAATAGTGTTCAACCTTTCTGTGCATGGGACTTCACCACGTGTTGCATCCCATATTTTTAATTGGATTTTGATAACCTCTCCCCCTTTGAAAATCAGAATCTAGCAGTTCAGTGGACAAGAGATGCCTGAAGAACAGCCTGTATCTGGTGAGTCAGAGAGCAAGACTGCATGAACCGAGAATTTGCCTAATGTACTTCAATTAGCCTGAGGGACTGAAGACCTGATGAACTGTATTCTTAAATCTTCTAAGCTAGCTTGAGAATATTTGTACTGAAAGCAACACAGCCTGGGAAAAAGTTGAGAAAATCACAAAAATCTAACAAATATTTTAAAGGAAAATGGTGGAGATGGAGCAATTCACTCCCACAGCTTATTTTTCTAAAAGTTTTTATCACAGATAAATATTTTTATTCAATAAAAAATTAAAGTCATGCCAGGAGCAGGTGAAAGATGGGTGCTAACTCCATTTCTGACATCTTACATCCTCTTAGCCAGTTGCACCAGCCTAGGGGTGTAAATTTTTGGTTATCCCCCCTTTGCATGCATCATTCCAATCATTCCAAACACACTGATTGATCGATCGATTGATTTTTACGCTTTCGCCCCAGTGGATGAGGTTATGATTGTTTTTGCCATTGTATCAATGATTTTTCACGCTGTGGTTTGTTTTTTGTTTTTTGTTGTTGTTGTTTTTGAAAAATCCATCTGTGCAAAATCCTTGATTTTTTTCAGGGGCAGAAGGACTCATTACCTACGGAAAACAGAGTTTTTTGCCCAGATATGAAGTTTTCTAGTGAAAATGTGTGTGTGTCTGTCTGTATCTGTGTGCATACATTCCAAACTTGATAGGATGTTTTGCACAAAAAAATCAAAGTACTCTGATTGATTGATTGATTGATTGAATGATTGATAGCAAAAATTATTTTGTTTGCAAAAAATTGGAGATCCAAAAATGGGAAAATCTCACAGTGGTTGACTATTTTCTTAATAGAGTGGCTTGATATGCTGGGAATGATAGAATTTTGGAGAATTCCTTACATTCCCTCTCTGCAGTTTTCTCTGTCCTCAAGTGACTGCCAGAAGTAAAGACTAAAGAGAGATCAGGTGCAAAGGGGTGAAATGCTTAGTAAACCATGATAATAAACTTTGGATTTTGAGCAGAGTCCTCTCATGTAAGCCCATTTTAAAATGAATTATTCTGATTTTTTCTATCATCTTATGTTATTTTAATATGATACTGTTTATTGACTAAAATTGTGATGAAAGTGTATAAGAACATTAAAAACAAGATATAGTATCAGAACAAACAATGGGTACAAGATAAATTAACACAAAGTGGAGTCAGGAACTGGAGGGAGGAGGTTAAATAGTTGAGAGCATAATATAACTAAAATAAAGCCACCAGCAAAAAATAAATTACAGAAAAACTCTAAAGGCACCATGCTAGTTCTTAAAGCATTAACAAAAGTGTTGAAAGCCTTCAAATGGCACCTAAAAGATGACATAGGCAGGAGGCAAGCCCCTGTAGGAACTAGCGGGAGACCTGTACAGGTGGGCAATAATCAAAAGGGTCCTATTTCTTGTACTTGCCTATCTTGCCTTATTTTGCAGGGAAACCTAGAACTCAGCCTCAGATTATAACCTTAAGAGTCCAGGAAGGCAGATTTTGAGAGAGGTGTGTAATCAAGACATAGAGAATAAGAAAGGAAACTCAAGAGACCAAAATATGTTTTGCAGGCAGAACCCTTTTGCTTCAATCCCTTCTTCTTCAGTTTATTTTTTTTAATTTTTTAATTTTATTTTTATTAAAGTTATAACAAACAATATTTACAAATAATCATTCTTTCTTTTTATAAATATATAAGAACCAGAAAGCAAAGAAATATATACAATCAAATTTATATACCTATATACTTATAAATTTATATAAATTTATAAGTATATCCAACATCTAATTCTAATTTATAAGTATATCCAACATCTAATTCTATTTCTATTTCTTCTTCTTCTATTGATCTTCTATCTTAATCTACATAAATAGATAGATAAATAGATCATTTCCCTTTTTATATGACTTGCCATATAATTTGAAAATATATTTTTCAATTCCCTTTTCCCATATCTTTGCTTGTTTTCATTCTTTTCATGTTTCTTTCTGAATCGCCCATTTTCTTTGTATGTATTCTTTGTTTCAATTCTTCTCTATTTTTCCCTCTTGTTTCACCCTTAAGTGACATTGTCAAATCATCCATCATTATCATTTCTGATAGTTTAACATCCCATTCCTCGATATCAGGTATATGTTCACACTTCCAGTACTTTGCATAAGTAATCCTTTCATTTGATACCATATATAGTATTATTCTCCAATATTTAATATGCTCTTTTTCTATTTGATGTAATATATTTAAAAGAAATATTTCAGAGTGCAAAAGAATATTAATTTGTAATATTTCCAATATTTTCTTTTGAATGCTTTTCCAATATCTTTTAGCTTCAGGGCATGGCCACCACATATGAAAAAATGTTCCTTCTTCTGTCTTACATTTCCAACATTTACTGGAAATCTTGTACATTTTTCTTAATTTTGCTGGGTCTAAGTACCATCTATAGAGCATCTTAAAGTAATTTTCTTTCAGCTTTTGGGCTAATGTAAATGTTTGTGTGTTCTTCCAGTTTTTCTCCCAGTGTTCCAAGCTAATTTAATTTCTTCTTTATTTATAATTTCCTTCTTCTTTAGTTTAAAAGGCTCTCAGGTAAGTAGGCCCCCTAGTAATTTCTCCAGATAGATGCTACCAATCAGAGTGGGAACTGTGGAGATGGGGGCTCTTCTCCTACCCAATGCTGATTTCTGACCCTGAACAGGAGACAGGACCTTCCCCAAATTCTCTTAATTACAAGCTGCCACCACGCACTGAATTACCCCAAAGCTTAAGCAATGCAGTAGGATGTTGCCTGGGATTTGTCAGTTTCTGTGCTTAGAGATCCCTTTCCTTTCCCCATGCCGCTTCTGGGTGAGAGAAATCCTATCTACGCATGTTGCTGACAAACGTGTGGAATGGAGAGGAAACGAGAGGTTTTTACAGAAAAGTATTTATTCTAAGACATGCAAGGTAGACAAGAGAAATATTATTCTTGAGAGGCCCTTCTTCTCAGGCTTGCTTAGTTGTTACAAGAACAGATAGATTCCTCAGATCAGCCAAGATTTTCAATATAACAGAAAACCCTAATGCAGCTAACTAGATAACATTCTAAGCTACTCACATCAGTTGGTCATTTCTGAAATGGTACTCCAAGATAGCCAGGAGACAGGCTGTTGGCTTGTCTGTCACCAGCATCCTTGCTCCTTTGTTGATGTCTTGGATGGCTCCTTTGTTCTGGCTCTTACCTCGTGGTCTCTTGAGGATTTTTATAAATTCTCCATCAAAGCATCTCGAAGTTCTCACCTTTCTCCCTCTGATTGGGCAACTATCTTACATGACATATGATGCTAACCCTAGTAAAACCTAACCCTAGCAGTTCATTAACCCTTTATATGCCTGAAGGGAGAAATATCTCCCTTAAGCACTGTTACCTGGATAATGGGAAACCCCATTATCAGATACTGGACTATATGAGCCAACAGATGTGAGCATTTCCTCCTTTTAAATCAGCTTATTTGGGCAGACTTAGGGATTTAAAAGACGTCACAATCTAATTACTATCATTTCATTTTAATGCATAGATGGCTTGTGGGCCAAATAGGGGAGATGTCTGGCCTGTTTCATGTTGGGTCGCTTCTCTTATTTGGACCACAAAGTATCTGCCTCTCTTCAAAGACTCTTTGCTGGAACCACTTTGGAGGCAGAGGATGAGAGAATTAATTTTTTTGTATATATACCCATTGAATTTTTAGCATCATTTGAACTGAGCAGGCAGCTGGACATGCTTTCAATGGTACATTGCTCTTATTTCAACATAATCTTTTTATTAAATCACAGGAAACCATTTTAGCCAGTAGTACCTTTTCATTTCTTATATTGATTTCTATTTCTTTCCACAGTATAGGAAACTGTAAACAAATTTGTGCAGGAGACAGTGAGTGATGGTTGCGTTCCCAATAATGAGTATAATATATGGAACCACACAACTGTTTCCTTGCTAGCTACATTGGATAATCAAAAACAATAGTTGGTTGTTCTCTGGAATATCTAACTTCAGATTTGTCTTTCATAAAATAAAATTTCTCTCCCCTATTCTAAGGTACAAATGAGAGATTCACAGCACCAGCAACTGTCACTGAAAAATATCACCATTCATTTCAAGTGTTCCTTTAGTAAATGCATAGCTATATTTTCTTTGCATAGAACAAGATACACCATTTGCACGCATCCCTCATATTATAAAAAAAATTAGGAAGTAGAATAAATGAAAATTAGGTCTGTTTTAACAAAAAAAACCACAATGGGGCTTTCAGGCTACTGAGTTAATGTCAGCCTGGCTCTTAAATACTTCTGAGCAGTAGCCTAATTAGTTCTGATCCTTAATAATTTGCACTTGTTTTCCATATATTTATGTGCAGAGTAGTTATTCCTACAGTTTAAATCATTTTTTTATTCCACCACTGCCCCTTCAAGCTCTGCTGCCTGAGGCAGTTACCTCACTCTGGCCTTTTCCGCACTTTGTTTTTGCAACGGGGCAGAGTGTCCTCCAGAGGGGATGTTTGCACTTGAGGGCAGACTGGGTCCAGACTACTTGCCGTAGTTCCGGACTTCAGCCCGCTCCAGAATGACCAGAAGTGGTCACTCGGCTTGCATTGAAAGACCGCTTAAAACAAATCTTTCAACAGCGCGGTGCACCCCACTCCGTGGCTGTGTTCCGGTGTAGATTTGCAGGCTCACACCAGCGCGAGCCTGCAGATCTTCCAGGGGCAGGCTTTAGGCTAGTGAGCTTCACCGGTTGGTGGAGAGCCTCCACCAACCAGAAGCCGCCATTTTCGTCTCCGGAGCAGTGTGTAGCGCGGCCACGCACTGCTCCGGATCAGCCTGGATCCTCCGAGGGAGCACTCCAGTCTGGTAAGTAACAGAACAGGGCGTTTTCTTCGCCAAGTATGAGAAAGCCCTCTGTCTTATTATAGAGCTGCTCTTGCAGAAGCAGGTTAATTGTCAGAACTGAAGGATATACAAACATGCCACAATTCAGGACAAATCTGTTGCTCAAGCAAGGCTTAAGTGAAACAAGACACCTTCTTATGGACTCTTTTGTTTGCAAGGATCCAATGGCCAGCCTTGATGGGGAGGGTCAATTCAGGGTATCCAGGATCTAATAAGCTGCCTAGGCACAAGCTACAGAATACAGTTCAACGGGTCACTATGCAAGGCAACCTTTTCTTTAAACTTTATGAATTCCAATGTGAGCCTAAAACAGATACATTCCCTGAGCTGTCAGAACAGCACACTGGGATAGTAGGCACTGGTCAATATTTTTTGCCTCATTGGTTCAATTTAAATGAACACATTGACCTTGTCAGGTTATAGCTCTCTGTTTGCTATTACTGTAGGATCTCCACTTTCATGGGTTCAGCATTCACAGATTTGATTATTTCTGGGTTATTTTATTTTTTATTTAAATTTTTACAGTATTTTCCTGTGCCACGTAAAAAAATATGTTCTCTCTAGGAGTCTCTTGGTCTTCCAGCATGATTTTATGGTCTGCTCCTGCTCTAGGAACTTAGCCATTCCTAGAAACATTTTAGGTCCTCTAGAATGGCCCACTTCCATCAGAGGTGGACCACAGAATCATGCTGGAGGACCAGAGATTCCTAGAGAAGTGATCTCAGGTTGAAAAAAAAATAGTGTTTGCAATTTTTATTTTTATTTGTGGTTTTCCACTTTCATGGCAGTCTTGTGCCCCTAGCCCCTTCAAAAGTAGAGGGCTCACTCTGTATCTATAGGTATGGGTGGAACTAACATAAACGAGCTGGTAGGTTCGTCCTGAAAATGAGGTTAGCTCTTCACTCTGCTAGAACCATGAGCCATGGTTGTGATAGACAAATAAATATGGAAATCGTGGAACTGTGTATTTTCATAGAGTCATAGAATCATAGAGCTGGAAGAGACCCCAGGACAATGCAATATATGTTTGGCCTTCCTGGGATATATAATGGGAAAAGAAGGGCAGATCTTATACAGATTAGCCTGAAATATACTCCCATACACATTTGCATGAATCTGGCAATGTAGAAAGTTGGACCATCTGCTTCTCTGTACACAGATGGGAAGCTAGATTGTGATAATGCCATGGTCAGTGCCTCTTTTGCCATGGGAAGAGGCTCATTTCAAATGATCTTTCTTCTTTTCTTCATTTGTATCCAGAAAGCTTGAGTTGTACAAAGGCACGGAGACAACAAACAACATCAAAAATTGAGATTGTAAGTGATCCAACATGGGGAAATTCTTATTCTATAAGCACTGCAAAATTGCTCAGTGGCAGATCAACATGCTTTATCTTCAGCGCTTGGTCTTGCCCCCTCAGGGATAAATTGTTTGCAGCTTGTGGAGAATTAGAGAGGAATGCTCCCTCACTGAATTGACTCAAATGCTTGCGCCAATAGAAAATTATAACCAACCATGAAAAGATACTTTGCAACAGCTGAACAGATCAACTCTCTATCTGAGGTTAGCTAACAAAGGATGTATACCAAATGTCCTGGTTTCAGATGATGTTTCTATGCTGCTAAAGTAATATTGAAATCCTCATGATGATATTATTATTATTATTATTATTATTATTATTATTATTATTATTATTATTATTATTTCCTGTGGATGATAGAATCTTGCCCCTAGTTCATGCTCAGGGCCATTAAGTCCAGGTGCCAAAACAAGAACAAGGTAAGCCAATGTAGTCCAGATATATCCAAAAGCTACAGATTGCTTTTTGCTTTATTAATCTAAGCACACATACACTTCCAATGAGACTGTTCTCCAAGTTCCTTCAACGGGGGTAGTCTACCTCCCTTAAGAGCAAGATTTTTTTTTTTTTTTTTTGTACAGAATCCCTGGTATCAGATGCTCCAGAGGAGGGGAAGAGGAGGGGGAGGTAATGGTAACAACCTCGAATATTCCAAACTAGATGAGAGAAAGATCTACAACTGAATCCATCATCTGATTAGGGTTCTCTTGAGGAGAGGGGAATTGTGTTGTGACTATGGTACTAGGGAAGGAAGATGGATTATTACATCAGGAAAATTGCACGATCAAAAAGGCCAGCACCCCTTTTCCCAACATTGTCCAATTTACTCCCTTCATATTGCCATTTTTAAAAGAAATGTAAAAATTGTTCATGGCTCTCTTGTAAAGGTATGCACAGCTATGAAATCAGCAGTTGCAGACATGCTCTTTTACAGACCCCATGTTTTCTCTACATAGGGTTCAATTTTATTTTTATTTTTTATGAGATGAGAACCACCTCTTTATTCAGTTTTTTTTTTCTCCAAGTGTGTGGATGTGCCCCAATTGAATACAAGCCATCAATTGATTGAAATGTTTTTAAGCAGGTTTTTGCTATTTGTTTATGTCAGAGATTAGAACCTGCACATTGACATTTACTACATTTTTGGGTATATTAAAGTGCAGGGGGAATATTAGATTGGAATGTGAAGTATCATTTTTCACCATTGTAATTATGTGTAATTTAAGGGCATTTTCCCGGGAACAATATAGAGACAGCAATTCCATTTAATACATTGTTTCTTCATTCTTTACTGACACTCCTCCAATTCTTGTAGAATTCTTCATTCTTTGGTAGGTAGCAGCTGTGAGCGTGCAAAATATAAATGGCAGCAAGAAAGCAGGACAGAGGGAGGAGCAGGAAGAAGCCTGCCACATGCGGGGAAGGAAATCTCAGAGTGAGGGAGCAGATGAACACATGACAGTAAATGTAAAGACAGATAAGAGAATGAGCTGACAAAATGAATTGGAAAAAAAAAAATAGAGAGAGAGATGAACTAGGAGGAGTGAATAAAGAATAAGAGATGCAACTCAGGGCTATTAAATGCAAGATAGAAAATGGAGAAGACAAGACACTAGTAAGGAATGAAAACAACAACATAGAGATTTCTGCCACCGTGGGACAATACTTTGAAATAAAAGAGAAGAAGAAAGTGCCTGAGCACCCGGGCAGAAAGTTTCAAAGGTGGATTTCTCAAAAACTAAACACAATTTATAAGATCGTTAATCATTTTGTGGACAATTAATAAATTTCCAACACTTTAGCAAGTATATTTTTGATCAAAAAAAAGATAACAGATTTTTTTATATAAAAACAAATCTCCAGTTGGAGTTGTAGGCAGATGGCCCTCAGATTCTGCACTGGCAAACAAAGCTGTGATGATGGAGCTCCATTGCCTTAAGTACTTCTGCTGATGCAGCCCCCCAAAAAACCTGCCTCTTTACACAGGCAGTGCCCAAAATGAAGGGATTCTGAAGCATTGCAGATCAGGGCCTTAGAGAAATGACTGCAGTGTTCTCCTGGCTGTGGGACACATTGAGACAGGAAGATGGAGAGAACTCTTGGAGTCCTGCTGCAACTGCTTCTCTCCACATGCTCCACAGTGGAGACAGTGCTGCAGTCATAATTTCCCAGTGCTCATCTGCAATGCTTCAGAAACCAATTGGCTGGTGCATTGCCTGGCTTAAGAGATTGGTTTAAGAGGCCATGTTTTGTTTTAACAGTTGTAAAGATGAATCCCAAAAGTTAGGAGATTGTAAACCCAGCTTAAAATCCCATCCTAAACAAGACAACCAGACATTCTCAGCTTCAAAGTTTTTAAAAAAAGGTATTTATTTATTTTTGTATTCATTTCCTTCAGGAATATAATTGATTTTACTTTTATTAAATGTATTGGGAGTGTTAAAGAAGATGTCAGTGCAGTATTAATTATTTGAACTATCATCCACTGTGTTACTATAGACATTGTAGACAAGGGATGGAATTTATTAAGGTAGTTATGAACATATAACCACTTTAGCTCTGTAATTCTGTGGCAATTCCCAATTCAACCTCCCCAAATCTCACTTGCTGAGTAGCATCCTCTATGACTGTCAGGGATATGTTCCAAGGTTGGTTAGGGTGCAGCTGACGGATGTTCCCAACTTCTCCCATGAGAGATCTCTGGTGTGACAGTGAAAAACAGGGTCCCTGTCACAATTCTTCTTCGCACCGGAGATCACATGTGTGAGAAGGGATTCCCTAAACTATGGAATGTATAGGGATCATGAATACAAACCAATAATGAGTGCATAACTCTTGGGCGCTTTCTGCTTGATGCACCCAACCCAGACTGGGGATGGGAGAAGGACAGGCCTGGAATGATAATTATGCATGAAATCCTCTGGGTTCCATCCTTCTCCCATCCTCAGACAGTGCAATCACAATGTAAATTATTAACGTGTTTTCTCTGTCAATGACCGGTGATTGCACCACCCTTACACCGTGCACCTGTACTTACCTTCATCCTGGAAGTACAATGGCTGCACTTCCTGCCCCAGCACAACCTGGGACAATACCTGGCTGCATTGCAGCAGGAAGAGGCATGACCATCACAATTCCTGGTTCCTGGAGGCAGCCAGTATGGAGGGGAGCATTCCATCATACTCCTCTCCTGGGAGAGCCGCTGCCGCCATTGTCACCAGATTCCGCTGGGATGCAGGTAAGCTGCATGCATAACTGCCTTGATGAATTCTCTGCAAAGGATAGGAAAAGTGCAGACAACATTCAGCCCCCTGACTCATTTCTGAGGCTTCCAAGTTCCTTTACCATCAAATATATTCCTTCCAGTTTACATTCCACTTTTGTCTCTTCCAATTCACGTTCTGATTTAATAAAGTCATCTCATGGGCCTAAAATGGGAGGAGGCACATGGTAAAATTGCCCTTCAAACCCCTAGAGGGAGTGCTTAAGTAAAAAAAGTTTAAAATTTTAAAAGCGCATGCACTGGAAGCATGATAAAGTTTGCTGGCTTCCAATGTCTGGTGAGAGATTTATGCGGTCCCCAAACTGTGGGTAGCTGTCCAAGTTTGCTAGAGACTGAGTTTAGAAATCATACATGCATGTGAGCGTGTGCCAAATAATCAATTTCAATGTCAGGTGTTTTAATAAATGTGAATGGGTTATTTTAGTACATGACTAGAGTATGATTCTTTATGGTTTTCAATTTTTTGAAAGAGATTTAAATTGAGAAAACCCTGTTTATTTCTCTTCTTCAAAGTGTTGTTGCTACAGTTACTGCCATTCCAAATATCAGAGAAGGAGCAGTGAGGCAACCATCATTTACTCTTGGGCTAAATAAACCTGTATCCTAGTTCAGGTGTGAAACAGCTGTAACCTTTATAAATCAGGAAAGAGAAAGACCTCCTAGTGAAATGCAACTCTCGCCACACTTTCCGTGAATGTCACATGTGCCAAGATAAGAGCCTGATCCAATGTGGAACCAGATGCTCAGAGTCACAGTTGGTCATTTCCACACTAGCCTGTTACAGTGCTATTATTCCACTTTCAACATCCTATGGAATCTTGGGGTTTGCAGTTTAGGGAGGGGCCCCTCCCTAAACTGCAAACCCCAAGATTCCATAGGATGTTGAAAGTGGAATAATAGCACTGTAACAGGCTAGTGTGGAAACAGCCACAACAGTCTTCTTATACATAGCTTTTCATATACAACACAGAATGTGTTAGGTGTTCATATGTCATAAACAATATGTGAAGTGGTCTGAATGCATTGTGAATCTAACTGCCTTTCTTTCCAGTTTTGTCTTAGTAGTCCTTTCTTTTTTGTCTTTCTTTGGGCACATACTGAGAAATGGAAGGAAATCAGGTCACAGAGGGAAGAGACAGAAAGAAGAGCTGTTCAGAAGAATCATATTCTCCCTTGGACATGGGATAATGAACACTATAACAATTGAACTGCCTACTTCTGCAAAATATTATCAACCAGTAAAAAGATAATAGTCCTTATTGGTTGGTATGTTTTCAAATAATATTAATCACATATATAAGATACTGATTTTTTTTTAATTTTTGGATTGTTTAATTGTTAATTGTTGGATATCTTTCATGATGGAATATGGTGTATTGTCTTTTGGTTTATACTTATAAATGAAATGATTTTGCTTTTTTCATCCTTCCTGTGTATGTATAATTCTTTTTCATCTCAGTTATTCAGTCTCAGGGCCTTTCTGCACTACACTGCTATTGTGCTATTATTTCACTTTCAACATCCTATATGGAATCCTGAGGTTTGTAGTTTAGGGAGGAGCATGTAGAATTCTCAGCCAGAGAGCCTTTTGGCATCAATAAACTACAAACCTCAGAATTCCACAGGATGTTGAAAGTAGAATATAGCACTGTAACAGTGTGGAAAGGCCCTCAATTAAGGGCTTTTCACAATGCAGGCAGCTATTTCCATCTCTCCCAGGGCTGAAAACAGAGACAACAGGGAGGGAGTAAAATCATAGGTAGGATTTTTTCTTCATTCTAGTTAGGTTCATAGTGTCCTAATTCAATGTAAATTGAAATGCCAAGCAGAATTAACAGATTCTAATGGGTGAAATCTGGAGTACAAATAGTGTCTGCCTTGCAAAAGTCTGGAAAGTGTGGCCTGAGACAAGTCTACTGAAACCTGCACTGAAATCAGATTGCTCACACATCCCTATTCACAAATGTCTTCTTGTTTACCATAACTCTTAATTCCTTCATTCAGCACAAAATTTCTGTCTGTTCTCCTGATGTTAACTTTTGTTACCTTCTTCCCAAATGTCATGCCTTCCAAATGTGCAGCACTGAGCATTTGGGTAAAAATAAATGGAGAAGGAAATAAATGCAACATTGTGGTAGGACTTTACTACAGGTTGCCAAATCAAAAAGAAATGATGGGTGAAGCTTTTCAGAAAAAAATCTCAAAAGTATCAAAGATGTGAGAATTAGTAGTTATGGGGGACTTCAATTACCCTGATATCTGCTGGGAGACTAGCTGTGGTAACCACAGGCTTTCCAGTGAATTCCTGATGTGCCTTGCAGATAATTTCTTATTTCAAAAGGTAGAGGAAGGAACAAGGGGTCAGCAATCTTGGACTTCATCCTAACCAATATAGAGGAGTGATCACTGGAATTAAACTATTCGGTACTTTAGGGGGAAGTGACTATGTAATTCTGGATTTTACAAGTGTGGGGCAGGGTAAAGAAGAGTACAGTCAAACACGGACCTTGGATTTCAGGAAAGCTGATTTTAACAAGTTCAAGGAAATACTCAGTGGAATACCATGGCTAGAGATGAAGGATTTCAGGAAAGCTGATTTTAACAAGTTCAGGGAAATACTCAGTGGAATGGCTAGATATGAAGAAAAAAACTGCTCTGAAAAGGTGATAGTTTTTGAAGAAGGAGCGCCAAGAAGCACAATCACAACCAATCCAATGGAAGAAAAAAAGAGGGAAACATCTGAAAAAGCCAGTGTAGCTACACAGCAAACTCAAGGAGGAAATGAAAGGAAAACAATACATATAAAGAGTGGAAGGAAGGATGAATCACCAAGAAACAATGCAGATGTGTAGCCCATGCTTGCAGGAATACTATAAGGAAAGCTAAAGCTCAGAATTTGGTGAGATTGGCTTGCCAAGCAAGGAGCAACAAAAAGGCAGTTTTCAGATACATTTAAGGCAAGAGAATGACCGGGAAGACAATGGGGCCACTGTTCAGTAAGGATGGTAAAATGCTAACAGATCACAATGAACATGCAGAAGTACTCAATACTTATTTTGCTTCAGTTTTCTCCCAAAAAGAGAACTGTGTGATTCTATGCATCAACAGAGAACCTGGCAAGGGATTGGGATTGTCAATCAAGATTGACAGGGAGTTAATCAGGAATCACCTAGCTAACCTACATGAGTTCATATCTTCAGGGCCAGGCAAACTCCATCCCAGAGTACTGAAGGAAGTTGTTGATGTGCGCTCTGAAGCACTTCCCATCATTTCTGAGAAATCTGGGAGAACAGGTGAGGTGCCAAACATTGGCCCTCCCTTCAAAAAAAAGGGGGGCAAAAAAGAACAATCCGGAAAGAACAGACTAATCAGTTTGAAATATAGACTTGTTCTCTGCTGCTTCAGAAAGTAGTAACAGGTCTAGTAGTTTGAAGTTACAGGAGAACAGATTTTAGCTGAACATTAAATGGAGCTTTTTGATAGTAAGAGCTGTTTGGTAATGGAACCAATTGCCTGGAGAGAGAGTAGAATCTCCTTCTCTGAACATCTTCAGAGACAGATACCTGCTGGGGATGCTTTAGGTGGAGATCCTGCATTGAGCAGTGGGTTGGACCTAATGGCCCATGAGGTCCATTTCATCTCTTTTTGATTCTGTGATTCTATGATTGATTCTATGATCATACCCAGCCAATAGGACCAGTAGCAGTGCTATCTGGAGATGGTGGGAGTTGTACTCTAATATATCTGGTGGTAGAGATGACAACATCTCCCTTTCAGTTTCACTACATTTCTTCAAATCATACCTGAAATGTCTGTCTACTTTTCTTTCATATTAGATTACAAGATTTGGCTGGCTTTTTTTGTATGGAAATATGTGCTTTCGGTACAACTTTTTCTTAATGCACATACTTGTCAAATACTACTATGCAGCACTATGAGTGACTATATATTATGGAAAAGCTTGCTTGGGAAGCTACTATCATATATTTCTATTGGTTTATCTAGCTTTGTACTTTCTGTATCTAGCAGCGGAGTCTCTCAAGGAAGATTATTTCACATTTCTAAGCAGGAGATGTCAGGATTCAATCTGTGACCTTCTGCATGCAAAGCTTGTGCTCTAACACTAATCTGAAGTTCCTTCCCTATCTGACCTTTTCTTCCTTTGTATAATCTGTCTACACCTGAAATGCCAGTGGAGAAAGCCTGCAGCTCAATGGTAGAATATACACTTTATATGCAAAGATGCTAGTAGGTTCAATGTGTGGCATTTTCACATCAGTCTGGGAAAGAGTCGTTGTCTGAAATCCTGGAGAGCTGCTGCTAGTCTGTGTAGATGGTGTACTTTCCTTAAATACTTTTTTTTATTATTATAAATGTAGACCTACAGTTAATTTACACTAATGCTCTGTGATGTTCAAAGTATTCTTGTTTGAGAATGTTTGGATTCCCTACAATATTGGGGTCTTCTTGAAGGATTTTTAAGAAGTTGGAACCACTCCTAACTATAGGAGTTATTTTAGAAGAGACAGCCTAGATACTTTGGGGGCATCTTAATGGTACAGTGTTGTACTTTGGCACATGCTTACACCCCTCTTTGACTGAGATTGTCAGCAATATAGCAATAAGGTAATGGATTTATTTTATGAAGCATGCACATAGTGCCAGTTAGGATTGCTCATTCACCAACTTTTTCTTCTTCTTCTGCAGAGATGTTCTTTCAGTGATCCATGCCAAAGGGACTGTGGTATAGATTTCATCTTTTATTTCTAAATACACCTAAATGCTTACTCCAACCTACATAACAAGAGACCAAAATGTATATTTTCAGCCACATAAATGGCCTGATGAAATGTTTCAAGATTCTGCTCAACCTGTGGCTTTAATTCAAAAAAAAAAATGCATCCCAAATATTCCTATTTTGTACACTCTTGAGGAAAAAAATGGAAAAGAAGCTGCTTGTGATTTGAAAGACTGTCTCCTTGGACCTCTGAAAAGAGTGCAAGGGATAATTATGAAATCCCCAGTGTCTTTTGGTCCCAGCGATAGATCTGTTTTTCAAAGATAGTCATAGTATGAGTCTCAAAGAAACACAAGCCTCTTAGGTTTATTTAGAGAATAGATAAGTGCAGTGACAGGAAAATTAGGTGGCAAAGTTGACAAGTGTAACTCTTTTCCTGGTACCTTCAGAAGAGCTGGGAAGACACTTCTGACACTTCAGCTAGCATTACTTTCACAGAATCCTTTTCTCCATTTCCTCTCAGTGTCTAGATATATTGTGCGTGAAATGAGGTGTGCCATTGATCTTGGTTTTCTGATTTCATCTGAGCGACTTACCTATTGCTCTTTTCCTCAGCAACTGACCTCTGAAGTAAATAAAAGTAAAGATGAAAGTAACATGATTTGGAAAGCGAAAATTCTCACCTGGGCCCTTATAAAGGTGGAAGTAAACTACAATGAAAATGCTGTGGTTCTTTCATTTCCACTGAAATAATTAATTACTATTATTTTCCCTCCGTCCATGTTTGTCATTTCCTTCACAGATCAGTCTGTTCCCTTCTGCTTATCTCAGTCCTCTCACTTTTGGCAGAACCAAAATATCTTAAGGTTGAAATTCAAAGGGAATGTATCAAAAATTCATGAATGACACATAATAACTCTGAGGTGTGACTGGAAGTCATTTAGGGTTGTGTTTAGTATATTGAATTTCAATCAAAACCACCCACTTCTTCCAAACCCTCCTTCTCAGATTTCACCTAATAGTCCTACTCAGGCATTCTAGTTCTAAGCCTCCTTTGGGAATCTACAATTTTCATTCCATCCATTCCTCTGAATAATCTGCTAGTATATGATTAGTATTGTCAGAAAAGGTTGGATTAAACCTCAAGAAAAATACTTTGTGATGTAAGTGCAAATGTCATGTTGCTTTGATTGCTTTAATTGTTAAGTGCACCTGTGGAAAGGAATGTGACTCGAGCTAGTTTGTGCTGAGTGATGCTGATGAGCACCAGGTGCAGACAATGCAAGGGTTGGCTAGGTGTCGTATAAAGGTAGCACAATCCCAGCCAACAACCGCACATGTTGCCTGATGCGTGTTGCCGGAGGCTCTGCCAGAAAGAGCAAGCTAGATATGCTGGATTGCCATCTGGACTTTGTAAATATTGTATATATTTGTAACAAAGAATAAAGAGCCTCCACATTAGAAGATTACAAGCTGAGTGGGTGAGTGTTACTGGCTTAGTGCATGTGCTGCTAAAGGTGTTCTCTGCAGCTTGGCATGCTTTGACAGCTGTGTGGAGCTATCTATGCTTCTCTATATACAGTTTTTCTTGGCTGGCTTTTCATTATTTTTTATTTATTTTTCCCCTTGTTCTTGGGATTATTTGCATAGCTGATTTCTCTCTCTCTCCAAGGTGCTCCCTTCCTTCAAATATCTATATCTATATCTATATATATCTATAGATTTAACAAAAAAATGCAAAAACAGTTTAGATACAGAACAAATCCCATGAGAACATGTAACATAAGTTAAAAATAAGATTATTGCTATTGTTAGATGAAATGTTGGGGAGTAGTCAGTGACATCACTTAGTGGTCATTTCTATACTAGCTAAAGACAATGTCCCAAATTTGTCCATGAGAACCTGTAGCTTGTTTCCTAGGATCCTCATTTTGATTAATTGAATAAATGAAAACAAACTAAGTTTCCATCAAATTGTCCACAGTTGTTTCATTTCTTAAGTTTTGAACTCTTTGTGTTAGATAAGGTTACATCTTTTATCGTTGTGTATCATACAGATGTATGTAGTGAGCTGCCAGTTTTCCATTGCTGCACTATTATTTGCCAGGCTGCTAGAAACAAGCAAGAAGTGAGATCTTTATGTTGCATGTTGATGTTTAGGCCTGAGAAAATGTTCAGTGATGCAGGGTCTGGGGACTGTGCATATTTTCAGTGGTTATCTCCTATGTATCTTGAAACATCTCTCTCCAAAATGATGAAACCACTGAGCAAGTCCATCATGTATGGAAGATACACACAGAATTTCATGTATCTGAACACAGTGGCGACTTCACATTCAAAGTGTTTGGGCTACAGAACCCTTGTGAAAGTAGAAAAATCATGAATACACCCCTCGCAATCCCTTTCCCATTCCCCTCTAGAGCTTCCCCTGCCCCATTCCCTTGCCCCAGGTGTTAACAGTTCCAGAGGGAAGGAAAAAGATAAGGTAAAGGGCTTACTGGTACTTTCCTGTCAAATGGAAAAGAGCAGAGTGCTAAGTTCTGGCATTCTAGCTACTTCCAGTTGCCATCTCAAGAAAGGAGATTCCTCCCAGAGGGGAGGAATAGAAGCAAAGAGAGCACTTGACCAATCAGAAGCCATTACACAGCAGAATGTATAGCCACATGACAGAGAGGACCTACCTCCAGCAGTTGGGGGAAGCTTTGCTCACCCAAAAGGAAAAAAATGTCCATTTTCAACACAAGCATCACAAGGCTGGGATGAAGAATGCAAGGAAATGAGAGAAGGAAAAGGGGAGGCGGGTGGTCAGACTCAAGCCTTGCGAATAATCAAATTCATGAAGGTCAAACCTATGAATGTGGAGGGACAACTGTGTACACTTCTTATATGTAGAGGTTCTAGTACATATAACCTAATGCACATACCTCTGTATGTTTATCTCAGCCTCCATTCCAAAGCAAAAAAGTAGTTATATATAAAATAAAACTATTGGCCAGAATATTGTATGAGATTTACAGATGCATAATCACTAGTTACAGTGCAATGCAGTGATTCCCAGACCGCTCCCCAAAGCCCATTTATCAGGAAGCAGCTATTGTGAACAGTGAATTCTGTTCCTCTGTCTCTTGGGAAGCAGCTGACTGCCATTTCTACCCCTCCCATGAGCAATCTCTGGTACAAAAGGCAGAAGCAGGACTCTGATGCAATTCCCCCTTGTGCATGAGATCCCTTATGCCGTCAGTCAGCTGCTTTGGGAACATTGATTGCGGTGGTTGCTTCCCAGTAAGTGAGGAATGAGGGACTTTCACAGTCCCTACATAACCCCTAAACTATGGGCTGCATAGGGACTGTGAATATGCAACAATCATGAGTAGATAAATCTCGAGGATCTTGGCCATTAGTCTTAATGATGCCACAAGACTGTTATCAGGCTGTATATCCACTTTGTGATATCCACTTTGTGTATATCCACTTTGTGATATATTAATTGGCATGAAATATAATTATATCTTGCTATGGCTGAGAAGCTTGCTGGCAAAGAGCAATTGGCTGCACACATGCATTGCATGCGTTTGAGGTAATATTCCCCACTGTTTAACAGAGGCACTGGCATCTCGTATAGACCACATTTTGGGGTAACAAAATAACCATCTCTATTTTTCTACCAGCCTTCTTTTTATATTGAAAAGCAAGAATGGCAGGAATTTTTGTTTGTATTTGTTTTCCAGGTGAAAAACATGGTTGCATGGCCAATAGAGTGTAAGATAAATGGCATACAAAATAATACAAGCAGTTAGATCAGTGAGAGTGTGTGGCAGAATCAGTTAGGGTCATTAAGGAAGTGGCTACAGTCTGGAATAAATGCCAGATGCTCTGGAATGTAAATAAAGATAAGAAACATGTCCACAGTCATACACAAGACACAAAGACAGTCACTAGACTGACCTGGGAACGAACCTCTTCGTGGGTGCACTGACTGAAGCAAATAAGATAGTTATGACATCTACTGAACCACTGAGATAAGAGATGAGAAGCATAGGTAGTGAGCTCCTCTGGTATGGTTTATTTTGATTGGTCAGCTGACAGGTTGAGTGGGCAAGAATAGGAAAGAATTAAACAGGAAAATAGAAATAGAAAAAAAATTAAAATTAAAAAAATAGACATAGAGAAAATAGGAAAGAATAAAACAAAGCTGAAAAACAGCTACCAGGCTTCTTCAGCATTCCTCCAATGCAGAAGATGCTGCTGATAAACAGCTACAGTGCTCCTGATAACCTTGACATGCTGCCCCAAATGTCAATTTATGCTGCTGAGGCTATAGTAAGAACAGATATACTTAAGTTGTATAGTAAGAATAGATATACTTAAGCTGTTAGGATTTAACAAAGAAAATACCCTTTGAATGCCTGTGTCATCACAGATGCCTCTTTAAGAGATGTGCAATTCCTCAAACAGATGGGAATATATACCTGAATGGATTATAGACTAAATTATATTATTAACATGGTTAAGGGGAATACAAGTGACAAAACGCTGTCTATATAATGCCTTAGCAGACACTATGATAAACTATAAAATTATGGAAGAACCTGATGCTGCTGTTGCTGCTAATGGATAAAAGACTGTGTTAAATGGTTTAATGTTAAATGGTTTAATGGTTAATTGTCACCAAGCCTATTAAAGAGCTGAATAGAGAGATAAAGTCCCCATGAAATGTCCTGATGTAACATTTTCAATGACCATATGATGATACATGATGCCTTACATGTAATGGAATACAATGAAGCTTATGTGTCTAGACATTGTCATGTGTCTGTTTCTCCCTAGGAGGAATTTATGTGTTATTTATCTACAAATGCTTACAGTGAATAGCCTTGAAGAGTACCAAACAGCCCGCTCATTGCCTGTATAAATATCCTGGAATTCTCATACTTAAGAATGCTTGAGTGGAATGCTGATATTAATGTGGCTTGTCTGGTTTAACCATCATTATAAGTTGGGCACTCAAGTGACCAGAAGTTGATAAAACGACATCAGATAGAATCTCAAATTAGATGACAAGTGGAAAGGACCCTCAGATCCTCACTCTAAGAGGAAGGGGTGGGAACTGTACCCGTTTAAAGTACAATGCTTGAGTAAGTAGACACTTAGTCCTTCAATACTTTTCTCCTACTCTTAACACAACATGGAGTGCACTTTCTGAGCTGTTTGCCTGGCATTTTTGTAAAAGTCACATTCATGCTTATTTGTGGCATGCTTAAAAATATCTTATTGTCCACTCTGAAAGTATAATGTACAAACCAGTTCTTAGTGAAGGAGTTCATTAGGTTGCCCTGGGCAGGCTGATAGCTCTGAACCCAACCTGGTTCACAGGTTCACTATGTAAATTAGATGGGACAACTCCACTTGTTCTGTTGCTTGCTTTTTGGAGGCAGGATGGAATACAAATGTGACAAATAAACACTGAAAGAGACATAATTTATCATATGTATAGAAATTGCCTTGCGTTATGTTAATACAATCGAAGAATTCTTTGCACCTGACGGCATGGGATGCCCTTTTCTTCCTTTACCATTCATTATTTTCATTTGATGATCAGCTCTACAGTTCATTTACTGAGAGCAATGCTGGGCTCTATCCAATTAGGCAAAACCATGTGCTTGAGGATCTGATGTTAAGAAAACACAGAGTGTGCAAACATTTGTTTTGAACCTCAGCAACACTGAAAAAAAATGTACAAGTTACATAGACTGTCTCTTTGTCTCTATGTATGAAACATCACATTGCCAAGTGGAAATACATGCAGTATTAAAGAATTGCAAGTCAAATTATATGAAAATATCTGTGGGGCAGTTCAATTGTAATGATAAATTTACTTCTGATTTGTGAGCACAGTTAGGAAATTGGCGAATATTTACTGCTCCTCATAACAATACCAAAACTTCTACTAGTGAATTCAGATGCTGAGGGTTTACACAGTTGTAGCCAAAAATGGGTTCACTGAGAGATTAAAGAAAGTGTTGACTGAAACCCTCTTCAAGTGTGCAAAAGGGGATTAAATTGAAACACAAGGAAAGGGTCATGCTAGCATTGCCCCATGCATTCTCAGCCTGATCATGCGAAAAGGGATAGTTCTGAAAAGGGAGAACTACTTCTGCTTTTATGTGTGCAGCACCTCCGCCATAGTGGTCTCCATGGCAGGGGAGCAGTGAGAGCAGTGAAACTGATCTGGGATTTTATCTGAATTTCATAGATGCTACTCAAGAGACTGAACAAATTCAGCACCCTGGACAGATTTTTTTAAAAAGTGCTCTAGCCTAAAACCTAGGTTGAGTTTACTGGCAGAAACTACCAGCCACTACTGGTCTCCACATAAGCCAAAAAGCTGGAAAACCTGATGAACCTCTATAGATAGAAGATATTGTCTTCTTTAGAACTAATGTTTTTTTGCAGTGATAGGGATGACAGAAGGGAGGGGTGCTAGCTCCTTTCCTTGTATGTTGATCTAACTCCATTTTGCATTCCTGAACAAGGACTGAGAACATTCTCTGAATGGAAAGTGGCTTCTGGTTATGGTTTTCCACGAAGTCAGTGTAAAAGGCTAGCAGAAGAGGCATGCATGCCAACATCTCTAGTGTATCTATGATGATTCACTCATGAGTCATAAATAGGTAGGAATGTGAAAATCTATCAGTCTTATTTTAGCTGAATTTCTCAGAATCCTTTTACCATTCTCATCCTAGATCAGTTCCAGTTCTCATTCTATTTCAGTTCCATGGTGAGGTTGCCAAAAACAAAACAAAACAAAACAAAAAACTCTTGCCTTCAATTTGTCCATACTGTTGAGCATATTTTTCAAACGGCACACATTCAGTTTTGTTTCCCAGGTGGCCTTTCATTCAGGTGCTGAGTAGGCTCAGACCTGCTTAGCTGCAGCAAGATTGCTGCAGCAATGGTCCTTCAGAATTTTATGGACTGAGTCAAACCTTCTAAGCCCTGGAAAGCAACACATGCATGGTAAGTGGCACAACTCATCCCCTGCCACCTATCAGCATAATCAGAAATATATTCACTAGCTTCTATCAAATATCACCAGATTTCTTCCTCAGATGTAATTTTTATCATTTTTATTTAATTATTTATTTTGCTTATTTTGTTCTCAGTCATAAAAACAAAGAATTTCAAAAGTTTTCCCACCACTCTGAGCAATTTTTCTGAGTTTGGGATGCATTTTTTAAAATTTTTTGGCATGCTTTGCCTCGCTCCCCCCAAAAAAGGTTTGCCCAAAATTATTTTCTATACATTTTTTTTCTTTTTTAAGAAACCCAAACATTTTTGCACACACAGACAAAAAAAACCTTGTGTATTTTGCACAAAATACGTGTGTTTCTGCATGAAAAAAGAATTCAGGAAGAAACTGAGATGAACAGTTTGGAACCCACGCTTAAGAAAAGACAAGAGATGATGCTGAATGCCCCAGGTCCTATGCTGAGTTCTGTTCTGTTAGTGTAAAGCAGTGGTTCTCAACCTGTGGGTCCCAGATGTTTGTGGACTTCAGCTCCCAGAAGCCCTGGCCACTATGGTCAATGCTCAGGGCTTCTGGGAGCTGAAGTCCAAAAACATCTGGGGACCACAGGTTGAGAACCACTGGTGTAAAGCAAAGAGAGACTCCAAAAACTATTTTCCCTTTTCTTCAGCCCTGCACTATTCCTTAGAGTAGACTGCTTTCTGCCTTCAGAATGAAGAGCCTTAGAAAGTTTTAAATTATCAAGGTAAAATATTGATGAAATGTTAGCAGATTTTATTACCTGCATATGAGGGTTTTAAGAATTAGCAGAACAAAACAGTACAACAAAAAAGGTGTAAAAAACTTTTCACTGGACATTTACACTAGGGATGGGACAAATCCAGACTTTTCTGAATCTGGATTTGAATCCCTGGAAGGTTCTGGGAATCTACAAATCTCGAATCTTTTGAATCCTTTTTTAAAAAAGAGTTTAAAAAGCAAGGGAAAGAAGGATTATCTTGGGCAAGACACACTCTCTCAGCCTTAGCAAAGGCCAAGGCAAAAGCAAACATCCCTCTGAAGAAATCTGGCCAAGGTAACTGTCCTAGTTTTGCCTCAGGATCTCCCCAGATTAACAATGACATGAAGGCCCATTGTACACAGGCAGGAAAATGTGGATTAATCCCACATTTTCCTGCTTGTATAAACAGGGCCACATACTACAGTAGAGAGATAATCCAGGTCAAAACTGGCTTTTCTTTGCATAGCTCCTTCTGGCATCCTGGGGTTTGTAGTTTGATGATGCACCAGTAAACTTTGTCAGAGAAGGCTGTGACACCTTGTAAAACTCCAAACCCCAGAATCGTGTCTGAAAGAGCTTTGCAAGGGAGCTGTGCAAAGGAATGTTTCAGGTGTCCTTGAAATCTCAAGCCTGTAGCTTCCAGTCAAGTGCTGAACTTAAATATGAAATGTTCAGTTTCAATATCTTAGAATACAAGCCCAGCTGTAATTTGTGAAATTGTTAGCAAAGGCCATTATTACTCCAAGGGAAAACCTCACCTACTTACTATCTTCCCTTGTATATATGTTCTTCCAGGTTTGCAGGCATTTAGTCGATGGATTCGAAAGATTCTGTTTGCCTATTTTGGCACAGGGATTCGGATATCTTGAATCCTGACCCAGGATTCAAGGATTGGTTGGCCCATCCCTAATTTACACCTTTGTCTTCTCTACAGACACATAGATTTTTAAAGTACCATCTGTGAAGCTGAGATCTTTCTGGACATTGTTAGTTCCTCCAGGGGCTGATGATACTGAAAGCACTTTCTGGATTCTTTGAACAACTGTAACCTGGTGGGGAAAAAACATTAACTTAAGAAACATTTTAACCCTCTTTTTTTTATAGATTTTATAGTCTAATATTTGGCAGGAGCAGTGCCAACTATGATTCATTGGCTTTCTCATTTTCTTTTTGTTCTAGGTTTGAAAAAAACGGCATAATTTCTTTATGAAAACTTGCCTTTCTCCTGCTATGGCCCCCAAACCAACTTCAACATTTTTAATGAAAGAAGATTGCAAATACACATACACATACCATTCCCAGATCCTTCAGTTCTTTGATGTTCCAGAATCTTATAGCATATAAGAAAAACAATAAGTTCAGTTAATTGCACAAGTTGATAAAAGCTCCCATGTGAAGAGTAAGGCTTATTCAGTCCAATGTTCTGCTTCTAGCAAAAACTAAATGAGACAGAGAGGGAAGCGGATAATTCAAATCAAGTACTCACTGTGGAAGTCATGATAAAAAGACCAAAATCCAGCATTGCAAAGGTGGAATATAAGCTTCTGCCAGATGTAGCGACACACTCAACCTACCTTTCTTCAGGATGGACACACACACACACACACCATCATTATCCAGTGCCTGCAGGAGGCTGGAACAACAAAACAGATGGCCAGCTTCAGGAAGACAATGTCGACCTCTGGCCAAGCCCCAGGAGCTCTAGAAAGGTGCCTGTTCTTTCCTTGGGCTGGCTCCAGGAACGTAGCTGGCTGCTGCCCTGATGCCTTTGTTATCAGACCATATACCTCTCCTCCATGATATGGTTTAATTGGCAAAATGTATATTTAATTCATGTTAAATATAAATTATATGGGAGCTGGCTGGCAGAGGGGAAACTTGCTGCACATGTGTGTTGCAAAACTAGGTCAGGACCAAACCTCAAGGCATGGCTACATCATAGCCAGGGAAACTCCTAGACAATGTACTTGCTGATGTCCCTCAATGGCTTGACCTTTAGAAACAATGGCACTGAAACTGCTTCCATGGAAGAACTCATTGTTTTCAACCTTCTCCCTTTATCCAGCAAAAACTCTCCTTTGTTCCTTCACCTGTCCAGCAATTAAGGAGCTATCATGATTCCCATCAGTCCCTTTGTCACCTAATGCTAAGGCCATTAGCTCATTCTGGACCCCATTATCCACTCTCCAGATCCCACTGCTTACTTTACCAGAGAGCCATTTATACTTTTCCTCTCACGGTGGAAAAAGAGTATTTAAATCTTGGCTTTTCACCAAATAACTTGTAGTACTTTTGGCATACAACCTGTAACTCTGCCTCTCCAATTCCCAATTTGTACTACCCTTCAAATTACTTCCTTGTCTCTTCTCTGGTGGATTTGTAAATATCACCCATG